>BOPP01000004.1:8475084-8491942 GCA_017312745.1 Gryllus bimaculatus | reverse complement strand
GGCGCCTGCCAAAAGCCAGGGCTCCCGAGACGGCCTTCATCTGCCGACCCTGGGCGCCGTGCATCTTTATGGCAGAGAACGTCCGTCCCCGCCCCCGCTGCATCGCCCCTGGGCACCCGCTCCGCGCTACAGCGCCTCTTATGTTTCCCCAATCGCCAAGTCTTCGCCCTACCCTCGCTTGTTTCCGATCCGCTCGCACAACTTCTCCTCCGACCGCAGTTTTACGCTGGCCCCGACCGCTTGCCTTGTTCTCTCTGCGACGCCATCGCCACTTCTCTGCCTACCCTTCTTGCCAACACCTTCTCGAATCGTTTCGGTCTCCCATTTCTGCGGGTATTATTCTTCCTTCCACCCTCTCTTTTACCATGCCATTCATTCTTTGACTTTAATCTCTCATTTCTTCTGATGTGTTTCTTCTTTCCGGTCTATGCCGTTCTCCATTTCTTCTTGATATGCTTGTATCAATTTATGCAATAGTTTTGCCGTCCCAAAAATGCTGCTTTACGTCACGCAATTTTTGATTATTTTTAGTCCAACTAGGATGATGCTAAGCGCGCGCGATCTTGATTCACGTCGAATACCGCTATGTGTGCCGAACCCATCAACGTTCCACGCAGCGTTTCACAGGACCACTGACGACTACGTACTTGCCTATGTCCCGGTTTGGAGGCAGCCACGTCTGCGCGCACCCGCACTGCCGTCGCACACTGCCTGGGCTCGACCGCGGGCCAATTGCACAGAACGCGGCACGTGGGACCGCGAGGGTCGGAAGCGGTGAGGTGGCCGGAGCGCGAGAAGGGATGCTTCGCATCCGGAAACGCAGGCCGCCGACCGACGCAGATTGCGACGGAGTGCCCTCCGCTCCCCCCCCTTGCCTGGTCCCCGCGTCGCCAACCCACCGCCCGACGAGTGTTTTCAGCCGCACGCAGCAGGCCCAGCCTGCGCGTGCAGCCGACGCCCTCCAAGTCTCGATGTCGTCTATAGACGTTATACGCTTGTGCGAGGCGTCCTGCCTGTCTCGAGTGATTAATGTTTTATGTGCC
Organism: Gryllus bimaculatus; assembly: GCA_017312745.1. NCBI lineage: Eukaryota > Metazoa > Arthropoda > Insecta > Orthoptera > Gryllidae > Gryllus > Gryllus bimaculatus. The sequence goes on along the minus strand of BOPP01000004.1, from coordinate 8,490,899 downwards.
TGCTGGGCACTGTTCGCCAAAGAGACAGACAACGAGCCGAAGACGCGCCGCCGAGTGACTCCTGTAATGTGCTTAAAGCACGAGCCGTGTTCGTAAGGATATGCTTGCAGTCCTTATAAAATAAAACGATGCCTAGCCCAATACGACGTTCACGGGCCGCACGAACAGCCCGGGCGCGGCGGGGCTGTTGCGGCGAGGGGAGGCCAGGCCGCCCGTCGTCAAGCTACTCAATTTGCTGTGAGTTCTCTTTATTGACAAAAGGACAGGCGTCGTGGATATAATAGAGGATGCAGTGTTTAGGGCTGATCCGTCACCGAAGGGGTGAGTTACAGGGTCTGCGCCGAAGGATAGCAGCTACGCGGGACTGCCCGCGTCCGCTAAACGTAGAGACAGCGCGCCACGTCCCGCCACCCGCCGACTAGACGCCGTGGGCGCCGGGAAGGGATCGGGGTGCAGAAAAAGGGTCTGGAGGCGGGCGAGCTCGGCGCGGCAGTGGGAGAAACAGCGCACCGGTGGTGGAGGACGTGTCTGCCGCTCGAGCAATGGGCTGGGGACGGTCGACGCTTAGGAAGTGAAGGGCGCATAAGACGAAAGTGGATGCTTCGATAAGAGGGCAGCGGACAGTGCCGTTAAGGGGCGGAGCGGCTAGATGACGTAGGAGGTTTGCTCGGGCCGGCGGCACGAGAAGGCTAAGCGCGAGTTGAACGGAGCGCGCGAACGCCAAGAGCTGAGCGCTGAAAGACTTAGATGAGGAGAGGTCAGGGACCGGGTAGACGTGGGAGAACGGAATTGCAGCCGAGGCGAGGCGGAGCGATCGCCTCAAGGGCAGCGGCAGCCGCGCAGCCGGCAGATGTAACCTCCGCGACCGGCTGAATTATATACAAACAAGAAGCAGAGGCGCAGCGACGAGGAGAGGCGGCGGGCCAGAGGCTGCGAGCGGGAGGCGGGGCTGGCTGCGGCGGGGCGAGGCGGTGCGATTCAGCGCGACCGCGCTCCCCGAGGCTGCCATCTCGCGAGACCTTCCGACGCCACACAGATGGCCAGCATTAAGCGAGCGTCGCGCCCCCGCCTCTCGTGTACCCTTCCTCCCACCTCCCCGCCGACGACGCTCCGCCGCCTCGCGCTCTCCCCGTCGCCTCCGCGTCCCCGCCGCCGCCGCTCACGCCACGGCTTCACCACCGACGAAAGCTTGTCGTGCGCGCGCTTTCGCACGCGTCTTCCCTCCTACACGTCCCTGTTGCTTCCGCAGGAGCGCCGATCCGTGCGCGTCCATGGCGCCGTTTTCTGGCTCACGGCAACCTTTTCTCGGCGCTCTCCTCAGCATACATCTTCTTGAGCGTTTTTTTTTCTTTCTTGGACTTTTCTTTTCAATCCGGAACTCTTTTATTTTTTTATATTGTTCCACTCCACTGTGCCCATTTTTGTAACCCCTCATGCTTATTTTTCTATCACTTGATCTTGTTAGCTGAAACACAATGCTTGTTCTCTTTCAGCATTTTTCCTCATATTTTTCTCTTACACCATCGCCACTTTTTCACGTTTATCCTTATTCTTCTCGTTTCCTTTTAATGTATTCGACATTTTTTGTACTCATGTGACTCCTCTTGCGTCAATTCCTGCCGTCTCGCCCCATTCCTTTGCCCCCGTTCTCGCGCCTTGCTTTGTGGACCACTCCGTGGCGCGGCCTGGGGCTATCCCCGCCTCGTCTCGCCGCCGCGAAGACAAGCCCCAGCCGCGCGCCGGGGCTGGTGTTCGGGTGCGGGCGCGGTGCGGCACGTCGTTTATTAGCGAGATATATTTTATTTTACCACGCAGCCGCAACCTCCCCCGCGCGCCGCGCCGCTCCCCGCGGCTCCGCCCGCGCGGTTGCGCAGCTGCGCGGCGACGTACGTTCCTCGCCCCCTCCGCCACGCCGCCCTCTCGACGCACCGCGGCCCCCGGCGTCTCTGGGGACGCCGGCACGATCGCCGCGCCCCAGCGGCGCTCCCGCGCACGTGCAGCGGCGCCGCCGCCCCGCTCGTCGCCCACGTCACCTCCCCGGGGCCCTGCGCCCTGCGCCCGGCTGTCACCACTTGTCTTCCGAGCCCAAACGGTGTCTCCGGACCAAGGGAAGCGCGCAAGGCTGTTCCTCTTTACTGGGGAATTTTGGAGGTTTTGAGGAAATTACTGTGTCCGTTTAGGTTGGCCGCTTGCAAAGCCCTGCTAAACGCGTCTTAAGCGTAACAGAGCAAATAGGGAAACACTTTCTTATGGCTATTCCTCGAGAGATATCGCTGATATGCAATTGTGTGCTGAATTGTTTTTAATCTCAATTCATCAGAAAGGTTTCAATCGAAATATAAAGCATCGCATTTCATGGATAGCAGGCTTTAGAAACGGAAGTCAAATTGGCCAGATTTTGCATCCCGCATCGACGACCAACGCCTTGATCACTTTCTACGCACTTGATCACATTCACTTTCTTCTGTTCACATCTTGCAAGATGTGTAATGTATAATATTTTAAAACAAGGAACTAGGATGGGAGAAACAAAAAATATATATCAAAAAATTTTAGTATCAGTTTATTCAATTCACACAGCAGTTCCTGAACTTACCTTTTCAAATTTTCCAATAATCCTCTCCAAATTGTAAGGAAATCCAAACCTTCAGTGTTCGCGATTCTCAGGTGGTACTTTCATTGAGGTATCATTGCATTAATCGTAACAACCAGTAGTTAGTATTGTTTTGACTCTGTAGCCGACATTATCAGTATCAAATAGGTTGTTTGTACACTGGAAAAGCAATCTGTCGTGTCGTGACATACTCGATTCAAGGAAGGAATTGTAATGATGAATTAAATGTGGCACAAAATGCAGCAGCATTTATCAGTTTTCGGAAAATTTGATTTTTATGCCGGACGTTGGCGCGTTGTCAGTGTATTTCTTTCTGTTTCCTGTGTTATTATTATAAATATTCTGCTCGATTTGTGTTTGCCTGACAGCTTCATAATCAGCAGGGAAATTTAAACAGGTTTTTGCATCTTTATCCTAAGTTGGTACATTTTGTCATTAAGAATGTTTTATTAGTGTATATTTTTTAGGCAAGTTTGGCAAATTACACTGGCCATTTTTGACGATTTCCTGCTATTACTAGTAAGGGTATTGAAATGAAACTATTTCACGGCCATAAGGAGGAAGTTGAAGAGACTCCCATTTGGGTACCAAAAAACTTATTAAAAAAGTCGTCGTTTAGCAGGGACTTTCGAATGGGACAACTCATTTGATATTCTGAAATAAACCTTAAATTCTAGAGAAGAATAAGGAGTGGTTACAGCCAGCTGGTTCGACTGTTCGACAGCATAACAGATGAGGTGACGTAGACGACATAGTGAAGTGAGGGAATCTTCCTTGAACATTGGCCAACGGAGAATCGGACGGAACAACTGAGGGATGACGATTGGGTGGGGTGAAAGAGAGCATACAAACATCATGAGAAGACACCTGGCGTTGTGTGAGTGGCAAGGTTGGCTTCCAAGGCTTGAAGCACCACAAGACGGTTTGGAGAGTATTGGCAGCAGTGGAATCGAGGCGAGAACGAGGCCGGAAAAGGGAACGATTGGCAAATTGCGGGGCGGGTTCCGAGACGCACGAGACGGAAAGCCGTGAACACGCCGGCGGGTGGGGGGCGGGGCGAGGGGGGCGGGCGGGGCGGGGCGGGCGGGGCGGGGCGGCAGGGGTGGAGAGCGGGTGGATGGGACCAGGACCCGAGCCCCGGCGCGCCCTCCCCGCCACCGCCCGACACCGCCGCCGCCGATCGCCGCAGCGCTGCCCAGCGCTCCCGTCGGCGCTGCTTTTGCACGCTGCTAATGACTTTCCTGGGCGCCGCCACCTTGCCGCGGGCCTCCGCCGGCCTCGCCACCTCTCGGCCCGCCCTCGCTTGCGCCCCGACGCCGCTCCCGCCACCTCCGCGCCATTGGATTCTTCCCGAGAAGGGGTTCATTCGGATGTAAGCGAACGGGCCGTGGGATGGCCGCAAAGAAATGAAGAAATGGTGTGTGAAGCGAATTCTTGCACGCTGTCGCGTTCGTAATGGAAGAATGAGTCGTTTTAATGTAATTTCATCGTCATTAGCACCGTGCGCAATCTAGTCAAATGAAATGAAGCCAGCGCGGAGGCTTGTTATAGCGTTGGGTGAAAGTTGGAAAACTCATTCTCCGTCAGTGTTCGTAAATTAATATCGGCTTAAAATTTTTCTGTGTTGGTTCATTCTTTTTTTATGTAGATTAAGTTCAGAAAATAAAAAAAAGGACATATCGTAATTTTTGCTCCACGTATTCAGTAATGAGATAAAACATTTAAGGATATGGCGTGAATGATTTAAAAATACATTTTTCTTATTTTTACTTTTGATGCAATAATTAAAAAAATAGTCTAATTAATGTAGTGGTTGGTTAAAAAAAAATTTAGGCCGTTGTCGGTACACCACGTACAATTACCAAGTCATCCCTTTTTCAATGTTAATCTGATGTTTCTCAGGCGGGTGAGGACCCGTTCTGTTTTTCCGAACTCGCATCCAGTATTCTTCTCCCCGCGTTCCTAATGATTTGGTTGACGTTCCTCAACTTGTGGCAGAGGATCGGGACCTTCTTAGGTTCTCTAACTTTACACAAGACGGAAGCGTCCGCTTCCACTTCCCTGGGGAGAGTTCAGTTCAGGTGGTTTTACGACTTCGTCTACGCGCCTAGCTCAGTGTTTCCGTGCGCTGTAATATCTCCTCTCACTTAGGACACTGACTTCTCGATGAACAAGACGGAAGCGCAGCGGAGAAACGTGGCCGGTAATCTTTGCAGAAAAGTCTACTCGTTTAGTCATCTTTTAGTTCCTTAATACGATTCGGAAAAATTAACTGAGCTGAGTCAGTGACCCGCGGAAATTGGAGTGTAAAGTCCAAAATATTATTCGAGTTTCTTCAGCTGCTCGCTCTAGCCGTCTGACAGCGAGTGCTGCTATGCTGCCTGCAGTTTCTTCGACTCCCACGCCCACCACCCTCGAAGCGGTTAAGCAATTCGAAACCGGAAAAAAATAAAAACCGCGGGGAGCAGGCGATGCAACAGGGGGAACCCGTAGACGCGAGATACGCACCGTTTCGCACTTACGAGAGAACGGGAAGAAGTTTTTATGCCTTCGTCCCCTGTACGTGTTCTCCTCCGCCCTGCCGCTCTGAGAAGCGCGTTATCTCCGGTACAAACATTGCCGAGAACGTTAGGCATGTGAGCGGCGGTTCGAACGCGACCTCCCTTCGAAGCGGTCGCCACTTTCTTTGTTTCTCGCCGGGGGGTCTTTTTGTGCTTTGAGCGGCGGCGCGGGCGGCCGCCGCCGGCGGTCATATACCGCTTGCCAGGGCGTGTAGTCTTGGCGACGCGGGTGATTAAGAGGAACGAGCAAGCGAAGCGGAGCAGTCTGCTCGCTGCGCTGCACTTCATTTAGTAGCAGCGGCGGCGCGGAAGGGGAGCCGAGGGGAGCCGAGTTAGTGCGTACGGCAGCACCTGGCGCCGAGGTGCGTTTTCGCCATGGCGAGCCGCCACAAAGTGCAGTTTCGTCTCTCCTCTGTGCCCGGGCCCCTCCCGCCCCGTGCCTTCGGCAGTTGTGCGTTTGCGTCGATTGCTCTTCTCGCTGCCGGCGACTTGTCGCGGAGTGCGTCAACGCCCGCATTGCCACCCGCGAACGCCCTCGCGTGCTTGCGTCGCCACGCGCATCATTTGTGCCCAGAGCCGTGGCTGGTGTTGACGCCGCGTTTCTTCTCTACCGCCTGTGGATGGCTATCGCTCACAGTTGCAACTCTGCCTACCGCACACGCTCTCGCTGCTGCCTTACGAATGTCTGATATCTTCCTTTCTTTTCTCGCACCCCGCTTTTCCGTCGATTTTGCTGAATCACCTTCTAGCCACTGTGTCTTTTACCAGCGGCCCAAAGTCTTCCTAAACTGACATTCAGCTCCTTTAGCCTCGCCACTACACCTGTTCCATAAAATTGCCTGGTTTCCCTTCTATTCCTTTTCAATATATCTTTTCTTACTTGCCATCATACGCTTGCTGACCGCGCGTACGTGCCCCTTGTTTTTCCCCTGCCCAGCCCTTCTCTTCTGTAGTCACCTCCCGTAACAATTTCACCCAGTGTCAAGGCGACCTACGCCCCCCGCATTCTGCGCTCGCGGCGTCGTCCGCGCGTTCGTCGCACCTCGCCGAACTGGCGTCGCTTTCGTGGCCGGCGCTGTTCACCCGTCCCGACCCCGGCCGCCGCCCCTCCCGCGCGCGGGCGTTCGTAATGCCCCGGTCGCGTGCCTGTCCGCGCGCCGGAAAGGGGCAAGCGCGCGCCGTCGATGCGATTCCCCGGACGCCATGAAAGATCGTAGTTAGCCGGCCGTTCCCGCGCCCCTCCCACTGCCCCTGCCCCTTGCCCCTGCCTCTTGCTCCAAGGTCTCAAGAATTTAATCGGCCTCCGCCTTGAATATGAGCTGCGGCGTTTCCGTTTCCCATGGCCTCATGAAAATGATATCTACTTCTCTTTGACAAATTTTACTTGTTAGATAGTGTCGTTTTACTTCATCTCTTGACGTTTGGATCTGAGAACGTGACATTCCTCCACCGTTGTCCTTCGATCGATAATTTGGCTGCAAACTTCATTAATCTGTTTGCTAATGTTTTAAAAATATTCACTAAAAATTCCGCAAAGGACTTGTTTAAGCTAAGTCCACTTAAACTGGCTCCTGGCGAAATATAATTCGAACATTCGATTTAACACAAAAATACCAAATTTGTGGTAAAATAATTCTATTTACTGAACATACTAATAGAATTATCAAGTAGGCATGTAGGTCCTTCTTTATTTACTCGAAAACGGAATTTTAACCCTGTCCAAATTGTACTGTACAGTAATTACTTCCGTTTGGAATGTTAGGGAGAGGTTGTGAACTTGCTTTGGGAAAGATGGTTGGTTTCGTCCGATGTACGTGGACATAGAAATTTAGAAAGAAAATAATTCGGGATAATGAATTGTGGTAAACCCCGATTTATACGTCTTTATCTCTTTCGTTTCATGTCGAAGATGAATCCCTATATTGTTTATTAATTTGCCAATCTTAACAATTTTTATTTACACACTTTCCATTTCAGGAACAGATCACATAATAATGAATCTGTTAAGTCAACCGATAAGTATGATATGTTTGTTAAAGATTACCCCATACCAGTCATCACAATGTACCGACAATTAGCTTAACCAACTTATTTGTTTGGGCCGGCAATTTTGTACGATATTATAATACATTATATTTTTATTTTATTCATAAGGATTTAAAGGACACTTCTTAATGACCGGGAATGTAATATGAGGGCACTCACCCTTTATACCAATTGAGTGATTAATTTTTTATCTAATCTCCCACGAGATTTGCTCCTTGCGGGGCTATTCATGAAAACCTTATTTTGGACCGGGACATAATATGGCATATTTATTTGTTTTCCATACTAACTGAATAACATTGATTTAAAGTAAAAATCAGATAATCACACAGAATGATTGAAGCATTTACTTTATCGTCTCCAATAATAAATTAATATACTTGTTGCACATGTTGAAGAGAGCCCAAGTCTATTTTGCTACTCAACACAAAGTACGTTCTTTTCTTCATTGAAGGCATCTATCCGGTAATCTATGGAGTAAAAGATGGGACTTGTCCCGTGGAGTGTAGGGGCGTTAACCTTCTTCAGCCGCTCACTTGTAGCCATAGAGATTTCACTGTTTTGGTCTTGTCTATAATCATCCTGGAGTTCGTTTTCTTTGGATACCTCATAGAAATGGAAATAGAAACGTGAGGCATTACCTTGGAATTCTTTTAATGACACGGCATTTAAGTCTAGATTTGTTTTAAAAGTCCTGACATTCCTCTATCCTAATGCAGTATAGTTGCTCCACAATTCAAATCTCAACGGTGTTGATTGGTAAATGGTGCCAACACGATATTTTCCTTTGCACTGTACATTTGTTAAACTTGATGCGTTATTTCGAATTAAAATAACTACGTTTGTGTACGTCTAGTTATTTATTGGGTTAGTTTCTAAGTTTTTTGTCATTTTACACACAAGGAACGAGAGCATGTCTATGCAATTTCGTTTCCCGCGTTGTTGGGAGAGACTGCTGATTTGTTTTTAACATTTTTCCTCGGAACGAAGCAAAGCAGAAATAGACAAACGGATTTTCGCTCCGACTGAATAATACAGTCCAAGTATGCAAATCAAGGAGATGTTTAACAATTTGGCGAATTTTCCACTTATCGCACGCCCCATCCAGCTGAGCGGCCTGCCGCTGCGCTGAGTGGCCGTGTCGCCTCCCCGGCTTCTGCGGCCGCCTCGGCGCCGCGCTCCAGCCGGCCGGCCGCGCCGCGGCGCCTTCACTCGCGGTGCCTCAACCGGCGCTCCCCTCCGGGCTGATTTCGACGTTTTCTCGAGCGTAATGGGTAATCGCGAGAGGTGCTGTGGGATCTCTGGAGAAAGCACGTTTCCTGTTGAGTTTCATTAACGTCGAGGACGCTCCAGATTTACATTTCTATGAAATATTCTGGAGAGTTGATGTGGTTCTCTGGCCCGTAGCTGCAGAGAGTTGATTACGTTTCGATTGTACCTATTTAGACGAGGTCGTTTTATGTTAACAACATTCCAAGTTCTCTATAATTTTCTCCAGAAGTATTAATGATATATTCATTTTTAGAGTTATAATATTATGGATTTCTTTATTTTTAACAACTTGAGGCGTTTTTACTTCTTATAGCAAATTAATAGGAAGCATCTTTCTTAAGGAAGCTCCATTTCACAAAAACGAGTATTTCGCCTTAGCATAGTTCTAAAAGTAATTGACTTTCTTATAGTTTACCACATGACACGTGAGTATGCTGAGATTTTAAAGCAATTTTCTCGTTGTTCTAGGAAAATATTTGTGTATATTTCTTGGACATCTCTAACTTTGCCTCACAATATAATTATGGAGTAATAACAAAAAAATGAACTGGATATTTCACTACAGTGACTACTATTCCGCTTTCGAATGGTGTACATTTTCACTGTTTCTTTCCAAATTAATCCCTTTTTGAGCTCGTCCACTTTTAAGAGAAATGGTTAAAATATCTTTTATTTGACGACTTCTTTTTTGAATAGTAGTGAAACGGAAGTGTACGTGCACCCCGACGCCGGCTCAGCACTCAGGACGGAAACGCAAATGCTATAAAACCGTGTGACTGTAAAACGTGAGAGTTCTCGGGCTGCACGTAAAACTACATTTAACTGTACGCGCAGAAGAAAATAAATCATTCGATTTGGCTCCGCAGCGATTTATACTGTTTATATGCGCGATTTATTAACGCTTAGCCCGCGACAAAAGTTGTCTTAGCACTTATTCACGCGCGTCTCCTTTGTCGCATTACATCGCCGCGTTTCATCCCTTCCATTTGAAAGGTTGTCACGGGCGCCACCTCGCCCCATCCCCGCCCGCTTCCCCGCCCTTCCCCGTCCCGCTCCCCTTGCCTCCTGCCCGCCACCGCCAGGCCCTCTCAAACCGTCCATCGCCCGCGTCCTTCAACCCGCCCCTGCTTCCGTTACCTCGCACCCGCTGCGACTGTTCCCCTTATTCGGCTCCCCCCTCGCCCTCGCCTCTCCCCCGCCCCCGCCCCCGCCCCCACTCCCGCAACCCCCCCCCGCGCCTTCGGCGCTCGAGAGCCGTTGACGCTTTTGTGCGTGGAACCTTGTAGTATAGATTTGCTGCTTCTTATTAGGGGGAACTGGCTTAGCGAGCGCCGAAGGCGGACCCGCAAGCCAAAAGCCCTAACAGCCTCTGGCTTTTCCGGTCTATCACTTTTAAAGCAAAGGCTGCCTTCTATTAGGTCCGATGATGTGTTGGAAATCTGCAATTCGCGGACAGTGGGATTTTCGCAGTGTACTCTTGGATTGGGGCGATTATTCTCGACAGAAGCCTAATCAGACGGAAAACACTTTTTAAGATTTATGTGACGGCGATGAAACGCGTGTGTATGGGGACGTGGGAGTGGGTAAGTAGGAGACGCAAAGAAGATCGTGTGCGTGTTTGCCTTTCGCCACACGTCTCGCAACTTTCCTGTTTTCCGTTACCTTTGGAGACCTTCTCAAACCATTATCTGAATGCACTGCGATATTTTTCATCTTCTTTTAGCTCGTTTGTCGTGTTTGTGGAAAGATATTTCTAAGGGAATGTATGGGTAGTATTCGTTCATCTTATCTTACAAAATTACTGTTTCCTTACGTGGACCGTTCTGCGAATGGGACCGCTTCCTCCTTACGACGCTACATCGAAAATCTCTCGAAAAAATAGTTTCATCTTTGCAACTTTAAGAGGACATATCTTACAACCGTACAAACAAACTGCGGTAGATGACAAAATTGGTGGCTGGGCATACCGAGTATTCCGCCCGCGTGATTTCGCTAATGCGAGAAAGAACCCGGCGAAAGAAAGATGGAGGTCGGCGGAGTGAAGTGGTTGGCGTGACAAGAAAAGGCGGGGCTCGTTGTGTTGCTCTTTTCGACGATTGGAACTTACCTTGATGTTATGAAGGCAGTGTCCGCAGGACAGGAAGGGTCGGAACTGCACGCTGGGCCGTTTCGATGGAACCAGAGGTGTAGAGACGTCGCCAAATTAGAGCGTGGATTTTAGATTGATTTCGGTTTATTCTTTAGTGTTTATTTTTTTTGTGATTTCTGTCCTCCCCAAGCTTTTAGCTTTTCAAAATGTGCTGTTTCATAATGCACTATTTTACATCATTTTGATATTAGGATGGATAGGTAAAGTCACGTTGACGAATTAAGTTTGGAGAACGTTTTTGAACCTTAGTTTGAAAATGATTGAATGCAGATTTATCTCAAAGGAGTCGAGGGCGTGATGGGCTAGCGCATTGCTCCGCCTTTCAAACGCCGAGGGTCGGGTTTGATTCTATGCAGTCCATAGGAATCTTGGTGGTGGATGAAGCGGCACGTTTTCTTGGCGTTTCTCCGTAATCCGTGTCTCCTGATTCCAATATTGCTCCAATGCATTATGTACCTTGATTATAATCGATAAAACTCTTACTTCATTACATCAACTGAGTCCCTCGTCTCAATAGCCTCAATAGCTAGAAGATCCGATATCTCAAATTAACGTGATATCAAGAAGCTGCTAATTGATTCTAAAGTCTACCTGTGTAAACTCTCTGATACTATGGGACATTCGCAAACCATAATCCTGATAGCTACACCTGAGGATAGATACAAAATAAAATCGAGAGATGTTCTACATTTTCCCCATTGCAAAGGAATAATTTCCATGGCCAAAGCTATAGTGTAATATTGCTATTTGCCAATGTTGAAGAATAAAAATCGTGATTGAAGTAGTAGGAAAAAAGCAGGACAAAAATCGAAGGACGTACGTTAAATGAAACTCGCTTACGTTCACAGTTGCAACGATGTCATCACGGTGACAAAATGTTTAAAATTAAAATACTGTGCATAGTGCAATTTCATGTACATCTTTAAGTTTTGTTGTATTTTACTGACTATTTTTTATTTCAATTTTATTTTAACAACATGGCGTCTCTATGTAAGTAAATCTGTATGATAATTCACGGCCCGATATATCAGTCTCGGTATAATCGCCGATAGAAGATAACTTTTACTTCTTGAGGGATGTTTTTTCAGTGTTAATAAAAGAGAAGTAAATGAAAGTCAGTTCGTCAATTTTGGCGTGTTTTCTATCTCTAACCTAGATCTAGTATTTCTGGGAGTGGAACTTTGTTTTAAAATATGATTGTGTAAAAGGTTTTGGAAATTACTATTTATTGAAAACTTTCGTACTTAAATTTTTCATTCGCCTCACATTTAGAACTTTAAAATTATGTTAAATATTATTTCTAGTTATTTTCATGTTTTTTTCAGTTTTGTACATATTTTATTAAATAACAGCTGTCTCAATCATCCCCATTCACCCTGATTCTTTTAATTTTAAATTCTGTTAAGAGCTTCATGAATTGTAATGTGTATCATTTAACGAATTCAAAAACAACTCGTATGGCTCGTTATATCAACATTTTTATCATATTTATGCATTTACATGACAGTGAGAACTTGATTAACTCTGTGATTAGGTCATTATCATTAACTACTTTCAGAACATTCCGAAACATCACTTTATCAGTACTTCCTTTTTCTGTCATTCTGACGATCAGTGAATATTAGATAGAAATTAAATATCTCGCTTCTATTATTAAATGTATTTCTATCTAGGATTGAAGAATACAATTGCCGGAGGGGGGGGGGGGGGGGTAAATATAACTTGACTACTGTCAAATAAAAATTACAGCAAAAATTTGTTCCCTATTTTTCGCATTGTTAATTTTTGTATTCGTATTTGTATTAAATTATTTTGTGGATAATAATATTCTTCAAAAAATTATCAAAGCTGAAAGATACCTCTTCATAATATGTCAAACAAATTGTGTTGTTGGTTTATCAATTGCAAAGAAAAGTTTGCTGTCCTTTATTAATGAGTTCATAAAGTAACTATCTGTCATCTGTATTCTAATAATTCGCTTTTTATGCTAGGAATGCCTCTGTTGAGTTAATTTTAAACAGCCCCACAAACCAGTGTCGGAAACGACAGCTACCTTAAATTAGTTCCCATCCTTTCTTCAGCGGCCTTTCTTGTAGCGTGACGTCGCGAGCTGTCAGTTTAAGTCGCGTCTGCATCTGACAGCTCGGGCGCGGCGGGGTGTGTTCGAGTGGGGAAACTGCGAAATGGAGCGCTGCCCAAGCTGCTTGTGCTTTATCTCCAGGCGATTGATGCTAGTTTTTTGCTACCGAAGAACTGCCTTGGAAAGATGTGCTTTTCGTACTGCGAGATTTTGGTTTGCTTATAGCCTGAAAGCGTTTATTTTAAATAAAACACTTCGTCATTCTGTTAGTGTCCTATGATTTTTGTCCATTGTGTTTCCAAATGTTCTTTATATGGTATGTTATTTTAAGGTTGGATAAGCATCGTTTGGCAGAGTCAAAACCCAATATATTAATAGTGATTTACTTCGTTACAAGTTCTTCATTTGATTTTGCGCAATTGTTATTGCATAGCAATATGTGGAGAGGGGTGAAGAATAGCACCCAAACTAAAGTTGCTTTCTCTGGGCACTTGTGTTTAGCTTACCGCATCGACACATTTGCCATTAAAAATAAATTACCCTGGATACAATTCAGAGCTTTCTGAAATATTGTAAACTGTTTTCTGGGGAATTATTAATACCATTAAGGGATGATCCCGATTATATTAGTTGTCCTTTTATCAGAAATGAACAAATTTAATCGCTTAGGACCTGCTTAAAGTATACCACAGTTTATAATTCCCCTGACTGCGATTTTCAGGACCGAACTTCGTAGCCATACGATTGCCAGAAAAATCGAACATGTGACCCCATTACGTACGAACGTTTTTGTTGCAGCATTAACAGCGTTCTACTTTTGAAATCACCGGTGGAATAAACCCCTGTTCTTGCTAATTCCATTGCACTGCAGTGGTAATTGAGAGCGATTTACACTGGCACCTCCCGCCCCTGCGTCGTCGTTCCCCATCCATTTCGCAGCCCGCCCTCCCCGCCCAGGCCCCGGCCCACCGCAGGCCTCCCGCCGCGCCAAGATGCGCTGGAGCGGAAGGAGCGATGCGAGCGCTGGTTAATGGTGCGCGCTTTATGGCTATTCATTTATGGAGGCTGTCAAGTTCAATTACGTAGACACATGCTGGCTTCATTTCGGAGTTCGGAGTTGAGCTTGCTTATGCATGTAACATTTCTTCAACGGAAACGCGCAGAAGCCGTGTCATGAGTCATGCCTTTCGGTTGGAACGTCGCATGATGTTTCTCTCTAAAATGGTCGCGGTTATTTACATTTCGTCGTTCGTGCTGTATAACAAAAAGACGCATGTGAGGAAAACGAGCGTTCACGCGAGAGACCATTTACCATCGCCACTCTGTTGTAATATTCTAATTATGTTGATTTGTGTACTTTAAATTTTATTATGTATCTGTTGTGGACGCTTCTTCATTTAAAAAAAACGCAAAAAATGTAAAAATACAGACAAATTGTAAATGGAAACATCTTTGGTCTTATCATGAATTATGTGATATCAAAATAAACCAAAAGACTGTAATGAAATGTACATCATGTAATTCATGTCTCAAAGAACTAATGAATTAAATGTTATCTTTGCTTATAACAGGCTGTTGCAAACACGCTTCTTTTCTAGAATAATTGAGGGGCTCCGTTGTTTACCTGTGATATCGCAAAGAATTTATTTAATTAACGATTTTTTAATTTTATTTTATATTTATTTATTTCTCCCATTATGTTTATGCAAATACCATTGTGATCCCGTATCAGTAAACCAAGTAATCAATTGTAAAAAAAGGGGTCATCAGCAACTGTTTACTGTCAGTTGCCAAGTAATCTAACCTTAAACTAATCTTTTTCAGTGCAATTTCATAGCTTTTATCATTGTTGTAGAAGTTTTAATTGACACGTATTTAAAGCTTTGATGATTAATTGTAAGCATATTCTTACGGGCTTCGACTTATCTTTGCGTATTCTTTTCGACTCTCGTAAGCTATTGAGCTTGCATGACGGGAATAAAATACAAATGAATTAACAGAGATGTAAAGCAGATTGTCAATTTCTAAACATGACTTAATACCGTTGAAATTGAAAGAACCAAGTATGGTATGGTCACTTTAAACGCAATTGATAAAAGAAAACAAAGGCCAGCTCTAGAAGTGGAAGCTCTGGGAATCATCAACATACTTTTTCGCTTTTTAGGCCGAGAATACCTAGGGGGCTGGATTTCTTAACAAGGAAAAGAACGCAAAAGGGCGACGAGAAGAAAATTATCTGCAGAAGGACTGCAATGACAGGGGGAACTGTTTTTGAAAAAAAACTGGAATGTGAGAGGGAACCACTCCTAATTTGTTGCAAACTGGCCTCGTAGTTATACCTTGAAAAAGTATTACCAGAGCTTAAAATACAATTTCTTTGAAAAGAAAAGGAATTAGAATCGATTTGAAGATTAAATGAACGAAATCCTTGTGGGGACCTCTCCCATTATTTTCTTAATCCCGTTTTAACATTGCCACATTTTTCCCAAAATTTAATTTGCCAAAAGGAAAAACTGGGTAAGGCCTTTTGGGAACGTTTCCCAACTTTTTTTTGCCAATCCCGGCCTGGTTGGCGTTTTTTTTTTTTCCCCCAAAACCCCTGGGGTCGGGTAATTCCGTATATTTTTTTTAAAAAAAATATTAATTTCGCAAACTTATTTTAATTTTTCCATTTTTTTTTTTGGGAATTTCCAAAATATGTAGGCATCAGTGTCCAAAATTAAATATGTACAAACTGTTGGATTGGAGCTATCTCTCTCTTGGCCCGCGCTTGCCTTGTTCTCTCCGCGACGCCATCGCCACTTCTCTGCCTACCTTCTTTGCCATCACCTCTTCGAAATCGTTTCGGTCTCCCAATTTCTGCGGGTATTAATTCTTCCTTCACTCTCTTTACATGCCGACCTTTGACTTTAATCTCATTTCTCTTATTGTGTTTCTTCTTCCCGGTCTTGCCGTTCTCCATTTCCTTTTTATATTTTATCAATTTTGCAATAAGTTTTGCCGTCCAAAAATGCCATTTTTACGTCACCCAATTTTTGATTATTTTTATCCAACTAGATGATGTAAGCGCGCGATCTTGATACCGTCAATACC
>BOPP01000004.1:8458472-8475059 GCA_017312745.1 Gryllus bimaculatus | reverse complement strand
CTTTGTGGCCGAACCCAGTCAACGTATCCACGCGAGCGTTGTACCAGGACCACTGACGCACGTACTACTGTGCTATGCTCCGTTTGGCAGCAGCCAACGCTCGTGCACGCGCGCAAACCTGCCGTCGCACACTGCCTGAGAAGTCCTCGACCGCGGGCCCAACTGCACACGCACGCCGGCACGTGGGCACCGCAGTAGGGTCGAAAGCCGGTGAGGGTGGCCGGAGCGCGAGCAAGGGATGCTTCGCACTCCGGAAACGCGGCCGCCGAACCGCGACGCAGATTGCGACGGAGTTGCCCTCCGCCCCCTCCCCCCCCTTGCCTGGTCCCCGCGTCGCCAACCCACCGCCGAGCGAGTGTTTTCAGCCGCCGCGCAGCGCCCAGCCTGCGCGTGCAGCGAGCGACTCCAAGTTCGATGTCGTCTATAGAAGGGCGGCGGTTATACGCTTGTGTGCGAGTGACGTCTCTGCCGTGTCTCAGTGATTAGAGTTTTATGTCCTGCGTGTGTGCACTGTTCGCAAAGTAGTACACGAACAACTGAGCCGAAGACGGCGCCGCGCCGGGAGTGACTCCTGTCAAGTGCGCTTCAAAGCACGAGCCGTGTTCGAGATATTTGCTCGCAGTGCTTATTGAATAAAGATTAGAAACGAATCGTACCTCACGCACATACAATACGACGTTGCACGCACGCGCCCGCACGCCGAACACAGCCCGGGCGCGCGGCTGGGGCTTGTTCTTGCGGCGGCGAGACGAGGCGGGAAGAGCCCAGGCCCGCCCATCGGATGTGCGTGCAACGCTACGTACAAATATTGGCTTAGTGAGTCTCTCCTTTATTTGACAACAGAGGACAGGCGTCGTGGATATAATAGAGGATGGGCTAGTTGTTTTTTAGCGGCGTGATCCGCGCTCAGGCCGGAAGGAGGTGAGATTAAGCAGAGAGCCTAGTACGGGGACTGCTCACGCGTCACGCGTAAACGTAGAGACAGCCGAGTTCCCGTCCCCGCCACCCGCCGACTAGATCGCTGTGGAGCGCGGGGAAGGGATCGGCGGTGCAGAAAAGAAGGGCTGGAGGCGGCCAGAAAGCGTCGGGCGCGGCAGATGGTGAGAAACAGCGCACGGTTGGTGAGAACGGACGTGTCTGCCGCTCGAGCACAATGGGCTGGAGGCGTGTCGAACAGCTTAGGGAAGTGAAGGGCGCTAAGAACGAAAGGTGGATTGTTCGATAAGAGGGCAGCTGGGAGCAGTGCTCGGTATAAGGGGCAGGAGCGGACTAGATGACGTGTGAGGTTTTGCTCGAGGCCGCGCGCCGTCACCCAGAGAAGGCGTAACGCGACGAGTGTCAGTGAACGAGCACGCTAAGCGAACTGCAAGAGCTTAGAGCGCTTGAAAGACTGTAGATAGAGGGACGAGGCTCAGGGAGGTCTCGGCGGTAGACGTGTGGAAACGGAATTTGCATCCTGAAGGCAGGCGGAAGCGATCGCTCAAGGGCAGCGCAGCCGCGCAGCCAGGCGAGATGTGATCCTCGCGCTCGGCTGAATTATTATGACGAAACAAAAGAGAGCCGCAGGACAGACGTATCGAAGGAGAGAGCAGGCGGCCAGAAGGCGCGAGACGGGAAGCGCGTGGGCTGGCAGCGGGGAGGCAGAGTGCGGGTGCGATTCAGCGCGACCGCGGCTCCCCAGGGACCTCTCGCGAGAACCGTCCTCGCGCCACACAGATGGCCGCATTAAGCGGCGTCGCGCCTGCCCGCTTCGTGTACCCTTCCTCCTCATACCTCCGCCGCCGAACGCCCGCCGCCTCGCGCTCTGCGCTCCGTCGCGCGTCCGCAGACCGCCCGCCGGCCGCTCGCTCACGCCACGCGACTGTCAGCCACACGACGACAACGTTTTCGTGCGCCGCTTTCGCACGCGTCTTCCCTCCTACACGTCCCTGTTGCTTCCGCAGGAGCGCCGATCCGTGCGCGTCCATGGCGCCGTTTTCTGGCTCACGGCAACCTTTTCTCGGCGCTCTCCTCAGCATACATCTTCTTGAGCGTTTTTTTTTCTTTCTTGGACTTTTCTTTTCAATCCGGAACTCTTTTATTTTTTTATATTGTTCCACTCCACTGTGCCCATTTTTGTAACCCCTCATGCTTATTTTTCTATCACTTGATCTTGTTAGCTGAAACACAATGCTTGTTCTCTTTCAGCATTTTTCCTCATATTTTTCTCTTACACCATCGCCACTTTTTCACGTTTATCCTTATTCTTCTCGTTTCCTTTTAATGTATTCGACATTTTTTGTACTCATGTGACTCCTCTTGCGTCAATTCCTGCCGTCTCGCCCCATTCCTTTGCCCCCGTTCTCGCGCCTTGCTTTGTGGACCACTCCGTGGCGCGGCCTGGGGCTATCCCCGCCTCGTCTCGCCGCCGCGAAGACAAGCCCCAGCCGCGCGCCGGGGCTGGTGTTCGGGTGCGGGCGCGGTGCGGCACGTCGTTTATTAGCGAGATATATTTTATTTTACCACGCAGCCGCAACCTCCCCCGCGCGCCGCGCCGCTCCCCGCGGCTCCGCCCGCGCGGTTGCGCAGCTGCGCGGCGACGTACGTTCCTCGCCCCCTCCGCCACGCCGCCCTCTCGACGCACCGCGGCCCCCGGCGTCTCTGGGGACGCCGGCACGATCGCCGCGCCCCAGCGGCGCTCCCGCGCACGTGCAGCGGCGCCGCCGCCCCGCTCGTCGCCCACGTCACCTCCCCGGGGCCCTGCGCCCTGCGCCCGGCTGTCACCACTTGTCTTCCGAGCCCAAACGGTGTCTCCGGACCAAGGGAAGCGCGCAAGGCTGTTCCTCTTTACTGGGGAATTTTGGAGGTTTTGAGGAAATTACTGTGTCCGTTTAGGTTGGCCGCTTGCAAAGCCCTGCTAAACGCGTCTTAAGCGTAACAGAGCAAATAGGGAAACACTTTCTTATGGCTATTCCTCGAGAGATATCGCTGATATGCAATTGTGTGCTGAATTGTTTTTAATCTCAATTCATCAGAAAGGTTTCAATCGAAATATAAAGCATCGCATTTCATGGATAGCAGGCTTTAGAAACGGAAGTCAAATTGGCCAGATTTTGCATCCCGCATCGACGACCAACGCCTTGATCACTTTCTACGCACTTGATCACATTCACTTTCTTCTGTTCACATCTTGCAAGATGTGTAATGTATAATATTTTAAAACAAGGAACTAGGATGGGAGAAACAAAAAATATATATCAAAAAATGTTTAGTATTCAGTTATTCAATCACACAGCAGTTCCTGAACTTACCTTTTTCAAATTTTCCAATAATCCTCTCCAATTGTAAGGAAATCCAAACTTCAGTGTTCGCGATCTCTCAGGTGGTTACTTCATTTGAGGCATCATTGCATAATCGTAACAACCAGTATTAGTATTGTTTTGCTTGTAGCCGACATTATCAGTATCAAATAGCTTGTTGTACACTGGAAAAGCAATCTGTCGTGTCGTGACATACTCGATTCAAGGAAGGAACTTGTAATGATGAATTAAATGTGGCACAAAAGTGAGCAGATTTATCATTTTCGGAAAATTTGATTTTTATGCCGGACGCTGTGGCGCGTTGTCAGTGTATTTCTTTCTGTTTCCTGTGTTATATTAAAATATTCTGCATCGATTTGTGTTTTGCCTGAAGCTCATAATCAGCAGGGAAAATTTAAACAGGTCTTTTGCATCTTTATCCTAAGTTGGTTACATTTTGTCATTAAGAATGTTTTATTAGTGTATTATTTTTTAGGCAGAGTTTGCAAATTACATGGCCATTTTTGACGATTTTCCTGCTATTACTAGTAAGGGTATTGAAATGAACTATTTCACGGCCATAAGAGGAACGTGAAGAGACTCCCGATTGGGTACCAAAAAACTTATTAAAAAAGTCGTCGTTAGCAGGACTTTCGAATGGACAACTCATTTGATATTTCTGAAATGAACCTTAAATTTCTAGAAAGGAATAAGGAGTGGGTTACAAGCCAGCTGGTTCGACTTTCGACAGCATAACAGATGAGGTGACGTGAGACGACATAGTGAAGTGAGGGAATCTTCCTTGAACATGGCAACGAGAATCGGACGGAACAACTGAGGGATGACGGATTGGGTGGGGTGAAAGAGCATACCAAACATTCATGAGAAGGACACCTGGCCTTGTGGAGTGGCAAGGTTGGTCCAAGGCTGAAGCACCAAAGACGGTTTGGAAGATATTGGCAGCAGTGGAATCGAGGCGAGAACGAGGGCGGAAAAAGGACGATTGGCAAATTGCGGGCGGGTCCGAGACGCACGAGACGGAAGCCGTGAGGAGCGGGGGGCGGGCGGGGCGACGCGGGCGGGGCGGGGCGGGGGGCGGGGCGGGGCGGGAAGGGGTGGAGAGCGGGTGAGAGGAACCAGGACCCGAGGGCCCCGGCCGCGCCCTCGCCGCCACGCGCCGACACCGCCGCCGCCGAATCCGCCGCCAGCGCTGCCAGCGCTCCCTGTCGGGCGCTGCTTTTGCACGCTGCTAATGACTTTCCTGGGCGCCGCCACCCTTGCCGCGGCCTCCGCCGGCCTCGGCCACCTCTCGCCCGCCCTCGCTGCCGCCCCGACGCCGCTCCCGCCACCTCCGCGCCATTGGTTCTTCCCGAGAAGGGGTTCATTCGGATGTAAGCGTACGGGCCGCTGGGAATGGCACGCAAAAAATGAAAGATAATGTAGTGTGAAGAATTCTTGCACGCTGTCGCGTTTCGTAATGGAAGAAGAGTCGTTTTAATGTAATTTCATCGTCATTAGCACAGTGCGCAACTAGTCAAATGAAAATGAAGCAGCGCGGGGCTTGTTATACGTTGGGTGAAAGTTTGGAAAACTCATTCTCCGTAGTGTTCGTAAAATTAATATCGGTCTTAAAATTTTTCTGTTGTTGGTTCAATTACTTTTTTTATGTAGATTAAGTTCAGAAAATAAAAAAAAGGACATTATCGTAATTTTTGCTCCACGTATTCAGTAATGAGATAAAACATTTAAGGATGCGTGAATGATTAAAAACTACATTTTTCTTATTTTTACTTTTGATGCAATAATTAAAAAAATAGTCTATTAATGTAGTGTTGGTTAAAAAAAAATTTAGCCGTTGTCGGTACACCACGTAGCAATTACCAGTCATCCCTTTTCAATGTTAATCTGTGTTTCTCAGGGGTAGGACCACGTTCGTTTTTCAACTCGCATCCAGTATTCTTCTCCCCGCGTCCCTAAATGATTTTGGGTGCGTTCCTCAACTTGTGGCAGAGGGATCGGACCCTTCTTAGGTTCTTCTTAACTTTACACAAGACGGAGCGTCGCCTTCCACTTCCCTGGGGAGAGTGTCAGTTCAGGTGGTTTACGACTTTCGTCTACGCGCTAGCGTCAGTGTTGTCCGTGCGCTGTAATTATCTCCTCTCACTTAGGACACTGACTTCTCGATGAACCAAGACGGAAGCGCAGCGGAGGAACGTGGCCGGTTTAATTCTTTGCAGAAAAGTCTACTCGGTTTAGTCATCTTTTAGTTCCTTAATACGATTCGGAAAAATTAACTGAGCTGAGTCGTGACCCCGGAAATTGAGAGGTAAAGTCCAAATATATTTTTGTCGAGTTTCTTCAGCTTGCTCGCTCTAAGGCCGTCTGACAGCGAGTGTGCTATGCTGCCTGCAGTTTCTTCGACTCCCACGCCTCACCACCCTCGAGCGTTATAGCAATTCGAAACCGGAAAAAAATAAAACCGCGGGGAGCAGGCGATTCAACAGGGGGAACCCGTAGACGCGAGATACGCACCGTTTCGCACTTCACGAGCAGAAACGAGAAGAATTTTTGCCTTCGTCCCCTGTTACGTGTTCTCCTCCGCCCTGCCGCTCTGAGAAGCGCGTTTATCTCCGGTACAAACATTGCCGAGAACGTTAGGCATGTGAGCAGGCGGTTCGAACGCGACCTCCCTTCGAAGCGGTCGCCACTTTCTTTGTTTCTCGCCGGGGGGTCTATTTGTGCTTTGAGCGGCGCGCGGGGCGCCGCCGCCGGGCGGTCATATACGCGTTGCCGGGCGTGTAGTCTTTGGCGACGCGCGGTGATTAACGAGGAACGAAGCAAGCGAAGGGAGCAGTCTGCTCGCTGCGCTGCACTTCATTAGCGTAGCAGCCGGCCGGAAGGGGAGCCGAGGGGAGGCCGGTTAGTGCGTACGGCAGCACCTGGCGCGAGGTGCGTTTCGCACATGGGCGAGGCGCCACAAAGTGCAGTTCGTCTCTCCTTCTGTCCCGGCCCCTCCCGCCCCGTGCCTTCGCGTGTGCGTTTGCGTCGATTGCTCTTCTCCGCTGCGGCGTCGTGCGCGCTCAACGCCCGCATTGCCACCCGCGAACGCCTCGGTCGCTATTGCGTCGCCACGCACTCATTTGTTGCCCAGAGCCGTGGCTGGTTTGACGCCGCCGTTTCTTCTTACCGCCTGTGGATGGCTATCGCTCACAGTTGCACTCTGGCCTACCGCAACACGCTCTCTCTGCTGCTGCCTTACGAATGTCTGATATCTTCCTTTCTTTTCTCGCACCCCGTATTATTCCGTCGATTTTGCTGAATCACCTTCTAGCCACTGTGTCTTTTACTCGCGGCCCCAAAGTCTCCTAAACTGACATTCAGCTTCCTTAGCCTCGCCACTACACCTGTTCCATAAAATTCCCCTGGTTTCCCTTCTATTCCTTTCAATATATCTTTTCTTACTTGCCATCATACGCTGCTGACCGCCGCGTCGCTGCCCCATTGTTTTCCCCTGCCCAGCCCTTCTCTTCTGTAGTCACCTCCCGTAACATTTCACCCAGTGTCAAGGCGACCTCACGCCCCCCCGCATTCTGCGCTCGCGGGCGTGTCGCGCGTTCGTCGCACCTCGCGACTGGCGTCGCTTGTCTTGGCCGGCGCTGTCACCGCGCCCCGACCCGGCCGCCCGCCGCCTCCCCGCGCGCGGGCGTCGTAATGCCCCCGGTCGCGTGCCTTCCGCGCGCCGGGAAAGGGGCAGCGCGGCGCCGTCGATGCGATTCCCCGACGCATGAAAGATCGTAGTTAGGCCGGCCGTTCCCGCGCCCCTCCCAGCCCCTGCCCCCTTGCCCCTGCCTCTTGCTCAACAAGGTCTCAAAATTTAATCGGCCTCCGCCTTGAATATGCAGCTGCGGCGTCTTCCGTTTCCCATGCCTCATGAAAATGATATCTACTTCTCTTTGACAAATTTTACTTGTTAATAGTTGTCGTTTTACTTCATCTCTTGACGTTTGATCTTGAGAACGTGACATTCCCTCCACCGTTGTCCTTCGGATCGATAATTTGCTGCAACTTCATTAATCTGTTTGCTAATGTTTTAAAATATTCACTAACATTCCGCAAAGGACTTGTTTAAGTAAGTCCACTTAAACTGGCTCCTGGCGAAATATAATTCGAACATTCGATTTAACACAAAATACAAATTTGTGTAAAAATAATGTATTACTGAACATACTAATAGAATTATCAAGTAGGCATGTATGGTCCTTCTTTATATTACTCGAAAACGAATTTTAACCCGTACCAAATTGTTATGTACAGTAATTACTTTCCGTTGGAATGTTAGGGAGAGGTGTGAACTTGCTTTGGAAAGAGGGTTGGTTTCGTCCGATGTACGTGGACATAGAAATTTAAAAAAAAAATAATTCGGGATAATGGAATTTGGTAAGAACCCCCGAAATATACGTCCTTTATCTCTTCGTTTCATGTCGAATGAATTCCTATATTGTTATAATTTGCCAATCTTAACAATTTTTATTTTACACACTTTCCATTTCAGGGGAACAGATCACATAAGTAATGAATCTGTAAGTTCAACATAAGTATGATATGTTTGTTAAGATTACCCCATACCAAGTCATCACAATGTAACCGACAATAGTTACCAACTCTATTTCTGTTTGGGCCGCGCAATATTTGTACCGAATATTATAATTACGTTTATATTTTTAATTTTTAATTCATAAGATTTAAAGGACACTTCTTAATGACGGGAATAATATGGAGGCACTCACCCCTTTATTACCAATTGATGATTAATTTTTATATCTAATCTCCCCCACGAGATTGCTTCGCTTGCGGGGCTATTCAGAAAAACCTTATTCTTGGACCGGGACATAAATATGGCATATTTTAATGTTTTCCCATACTAACTAATTAACATTATTAAAAGTAAAATCAGATAATTCACACAGAATGATTGGAAGATACTTTTATCGTCTCCAATAATAAATTATATTACTTTGTTGCACATGTTGAAGAGTAGCCCAAGTCTATTTTGCTACTCAACACAAAGTACGTTCTTTTCTTCATTGAAGGCATCTATCCGGTAATCTATGGAGTAAAAGATGGGACTTGTCCCGTGGAGTGTAGGGGCGTTAACCTTCTTCAGCCGCTCACTTGTAGCCATAGAGATTTCACTGTTTTGGTCTTGTCTATAATCATCCTGGAGTTCGTTTTCTTTGGATACCTCATAGAAATGGAAATAGAAACGTGAGGCATTACCTTGGAATTCTTTTAATGACACGGCATTTAAGTCTAGATTTGTTTTAAAAGTCCTGACATTCCTCTATCCTAATGCAGTATAGTTGCTCCACAATTCAAATCTCAACGGTGTTGATTGGTAAATGGTGCCAACACGATATTTTCCTTTGCACTGTACATTTGTTAAACTTGATGCGTTATTTCGAATTAAAATAACTACGTTTGTGTACGTCTAGTTATTTATTGGGTTAGTTTCTAAGTTTTTTGTCATTTTACACACAAGGAACGAGAGCATGTCTATGCAATTTCGTTTCCCGCGTTGTTGGGAGAGACTGCTGATTTGTTTTTAACATTTTTCCTCGGAACGAAGCAAAGCAGAAATAGACAAACGGATTTTCGCTCCGACTGAATAATACAGTCCAAGTATGCAAATCAAGGAGATGTTTAACAATTTGGCGAATTTTCCACTTATCGCACGCCCCATCCAGCTGAGCGGCCTGCCGCTGCGCTGAGTGGCCGTGTCGCCTCCCCGGCTTCTGCGGCCGCCTCGGCGCCGCGCTCCAGCCGGCCGGCCGCGCCGCGGCGCCTTCACTCGCGGTGCCTCAACCGGCGCTCCCCTCCGGGCTGATTTCGACGTTTTCTCGAGCGTAATGGGTAATCGCGAGAGGTGCTGTGGGATCTCTGGAGAAAGCACGTTTCCTGTTGAGTTTCATTAACGTCGAGGACGCTCCAGATTTACATTTCTATGAAATATTCTGGAGAGTTGATGTGGTTCTCTGGCCCGTAGCTGCAGAGAGTTGATTACGTTTCGATTGTACCTATTTAGACGAGGTCGTTTTATGTTAACAACATTCCAAGTTCTCTATAATTTTCTCCAGAAGTATTAATGATATATTCATTTTTAGAGTTATAATATTATGGATTTCTTTATTTTTAACAACTTGAGGCGTTTTTACTTCTTATAGCAAATTAATAGGAAGCATCTTTCTTAAGGAAGCTCCATTTCACAAAAACGAGTATTTCGCCTTAGCATAGTTCTAAAAGTAATTGACTTTCTTATAGTTTACCACATGACACGTGAGTATGCTGAGATTTTAAAGCAATTTTCTCGTTGTTCTAGGAAAATATTTGTGTATATTTCTTGGACATCTCTAACTTTGCCTCACAATATAATTATGGAGTAATAACAAAAAAATGAACTGGATATTTCACTACAGTGACTACTATTCCGCTTTCGAATGGTGTACATTTTCACTGTTTCTTTCCAAATTAATCCCTTTTTGAGCTCGTCCACTTTTAAGAGAAATGGTTAAAATATCTTTTATTTGACGACTTCTTTTTTGAATAGTAGTGAAACGGAAGTGTACGTGCACCCCGACGCCGGCTCAGCACTCAGGACGGAAACGCAAATGCTATAAAACCGTGTGACTGTAAAACGTGAGAGTTCTCGGGCTGCACGTAAAACTACATTTAACTGTACGCGCAGAAGAAAATAAATCATTCGATTTGGCTCCGCAGCGATTTATACTGTTTATATGCGCGATTTATTAACGCTTAGCCCGCGACAAAAGTTGTCTTAGCACTTATTCACGCGCGTCTCCTTTGTCGCATTACATCGCCGCGTTTCATCCCTTCCATTTGAAAGGTTGTCACGGGCGCCACCTCGCCCCATCCCCGCCCGCTTCCCCGCCCTTCCCCGTCCCGCTCCCCTTGCCTCCTGCCCGCCACCGCCAGGCCCTCTCAAACCGTCCATCGCCCGCGTCCTTCAACCCGCCCCTGCTTCCGTTACCTCGCACCCGCTGCGACTGTTCCCCTTATTCGGCTCCCCCCTCGCCCTCGCCTCTCCCCCGCCCCCGCCCCCGCCCCCACTCCCGCAACCCCCCCCCGCGCCTTCGGCGCTCGAGAGCCGTTGACGCTTTTGTGCGTGGAACCTTGTAGTATAGATTTGCTGCTTCTTATTAGGGGGAACTGGCTTAGCGAGCGCCGAAGGCGGACCCGCAAGCCAAAAGCCCTAACAGCCTCTGGCTTTTCCGGTCTATCACTTTTAAAGCAAAGGCTGCCTTCTATTAGGTCCGATGATGTGTTGGAAATCTGCAATTCGCGGACAGTGGGATTTTCGCAGTGTACTCTTGGATTGGGGCGATTATTCTCGACAGAAGCCTAATCAGACGGAAAACACTTTTTAAGATTTATGTGACGGCGATGAAACGCGTGTGTATGGGGACGTGGGAGTGGGTAAGTAGGAGACGCAAAGAAGATCGTGTGCGTGTTTGCCTTTCGCCACACGTCTCGCAACTTTCCTGTTTTCCGTTACCTTTGGAGACCTTCTCAAACCATTATCTGAATGCACTGCGATATTTTTCATCTTCTTTTAGCTCGTTTGTCGTGTTTGTGGAAAGATATTTCTAAGGGAATGTATGGGTAGTATTCGTTCATCTTATCTTACAAAATTACTGTTTCCTTACGTGGACCGTTCTGCGAATGGGACCGCTTCCTCCTTACGACGCTACATCGAAAATCTCTCGAAAAAATAGTTTCATCTTTGCAACTTTAAGAGGACATATCTTACAACCGTACAAACAAACTGCGGTAGATGACAAAATTGGTGGCTGGGCATACCGAGTATTCCGCCCGCGTGATTTCGCTAATGCGAGAAAGAACCCGGCGAAAGAAAGATGGAGGTCGGCGGAGTGAAGTGGTTGGCGTGACAAGAAAAGGCGGGGCTCGTTGTGTTGCTCTTTTCGACGATTGGAACTTACCTTGATGTTATGAAGGCAGTGTCCGCAGGACAGGAAGGGTCGGAACTGCACGCTGGGCCGTTTCGATGGAACCAGAGGTGTAGAGACGTCGCCAAATTAGAGCGTGGATTTTAGATTGATTTCGGTTTATTCTTTAGTGTTTATTTTTTTTGTGATTTCTGTCCTCCCCAAGCTTTTAGCTTTTCAAAATGTGCTGTTTCATAATGCACTATTTTACATCATTTTGATATTAGGATGGATAGGTAAAGTCACGTTGACGAATTAAGTTTGGAGAACGTTTTTGAACCTTAGTTTGAAAATGATTGAATGCAGATTTATCTCAAAGGAGTCGAGGGCGTGATGGGCTAGCGCATTGCTCCGCCTTTCAAACGCCGAGGGTCGGGTTTGATTCTATGCAGTCCATAGGAATCTTGGTGGTGGATGAAGCGGCACGTTTTCTTGGCGTTTCTCCGTAATCCGTGTCTCCTGATTCCAATATTGCTCCAATGCATTATGTACCTTGATTATAATCGATAAAACTCTTACTTCATTACATCAACTGAGTCCCTCGTCTCAATAGCCTCAATAGCTAGAAGATCCGATATCTCAAATTAACGTGATATCAAGAAGCTGCTAATTGATTCTAAAGTCTACCTGTGTAAACTCTCTGATACTATGGGACATTCGCAAACCATAATCCTGATAGCTACACCTGAGGATAGATACAAAATAAAATCGAGAGATGTTCTACATTTTCCCCATTGCAAAGGAATAATTTCCATGGCCAAAGCTATAGTGTAATATTGCTATTTGCCAATGTTGAAGAATAAAAATCGTGATTGAAGTAGTAGGAAAAAAGCAGGACAAAAATCGAAGGACGTACGTTAAATGAAACTCGCTTACGTTCACAGTTGCAACGATGTCATCACGGTGACAAAATGTTTAAAATTAAAATACTGTGCATAGTGCAATTTCATGTACATCTTTAAGTTTTGTTGTATTTTACTGACTATTTTTTATTTCAATTTTATTTTAACAACATGGCGTCTCTA
Organism: Gryllus bimaculatus; assembly: GCA_017312745.1. NCBI lineage: Eukaryota > Metazoa > Arthropoda > Insecta > Orthoptera > Gryllidae > Gryllus > Gryllus bimaculatus. Next base: position 8,462,735 of record BOPP01000004.1, on the reverse strand, counting down.
TGTAAGTAAATCTGTATGATAATTCACGGCCCGATATATCAGTCTCGGTATAATCGCCGATAGAAGATAACTTTTACTTCTTGAGGGATGTTTTTTCAGTGTTAATAAAAGAGAAGTAAATGAAAGTCAGTTCGTCAATTTTGGCGTGTTTTCTATCTCTAACCTAGATCTAGTATTTCTGGGAGTGGAACTTTGTTTTAAAATATGATTGTGTAAAAGGTTTTGGAAATTACTATTTATTGAAAACTTTCGTACTTAAATTTTTCATTCGCCTCACATTTAGAACTTTAAAATTATGTTAAATATTATTTCTAGTTATTTTCATGTTTTTTTCAGTTTTGTACATATTTTATTAAATAACAGCTGTCTCAATCATCCCCATTCACCCTGATTCTTTTAATTTTAAATTCTGTTAAGAGCTTCATGAATTGTAATGTGTATCATTTAACGAATTCAAAAACAACTCGTATGGCTCGTTATATCAACATTTTTATCATATTTATGCATTTACATGACAGTGAGAACTTGATTAACTCTGTGATTAGGTCATTATCATTAACTACTTTCAGAACATTCCGAAACATCACTTTATCAGTACTTCCTTTTTCTGTCATTCTGACGATCAGTGAATATTAGATAGAAATTAAATATCTCGCTTCTATTATTAAATGTATTTCTATCTAGGATTGAAGAATACAATTGCCGGAGGGGGGGGGGGGGGGGTAAATATAACTTGACTACTGTCAAATAAAAATTACAGCAAAAATTTGTTCCCTATTTTTCGCATTGTTAATTTTTGTATTCGTATTTGTATTAAATTATTTTGTGGATAATAATATTCTTCAAAAAATTATCAAAGCTGAAAGATACCTCTTCATAATATGTCAAACAAATTGTGTTGTTGGTTTATCAATTGCAAAGAAAAGTTTGCTGTCCTTTATTAATGAGTTCATAAAGTAACTATCTGTCATCTGTATTCTAATAATTCGCTTTTTATGCTAGGAATGCCTCTGTTGAGTTAATTTTAAACAGCCCCACAAACCAGTGTCGGAAACGACAGCTACCTTAAATTAGTTCCCATCCTTTCTTCAGCGGCCTTTCTTGTAGCGTGACGTCGCGAGCTGTCAGTTTAAGTCGCGTCTGCATCTGACAGCTCGGGCGCGGCGGGGTGTGTTCGAGTGGGGAAACTGCGAAATGGAGCGCTGCCCAAGCTGCTTGTGCTTTATCTCCAGGCGATTGATGCTAGTTTTTTGCTACCGAAGAACTGCCTTGGAAAGATGTGCTTTTCGTACTGCGAGATTTTGGTTTGCTTATAGCCTGAAAGCGTTTATTTTAAATAAAACACTTCGTCATTCTGTTAGTGTCCTATGATTTTTGTCCATTGTGTTTCCAAATGTTCTTTATATGGTATGTTATTTTAAGGTTGGATAAGCATCGTTTGGCAGAGTCAAAACCCAATATATTAATAGTGATTTACTTCGTTACAAGTTCTTCATTTGATTTTGCGCAATTGTTATTGCATAGCAATATGTGGAGAGGGGTGAAGAATAGCACCCAAACTAAAGTTGCTTTCTCTGGGCACTTGTGTTTAGCTTACCGCATCGACACATTTGCCATTAAAAATAAATTACCCTGGATACAATTCAGAGCTTTCTGAAATATTGTAAACTGTTTTCTGGGGAATTATTAATACCATTAAGGGATGATCCCGATTATATTAGTTGTCCTTTTATCAGAAATGAACAAATTTAATCGCTTAGGACCTGCTTAAAGTATACCACAGTTTATAATTCCCCTGACTGCGATTTTCAGGACCGAACTTCGTAGCCATACGATTGCCAGAAAAATCGAACATGTGACCCCATTACGTACGAACGTTTTTGTTGCAGCATTAACAGCGTTCTACTTTTGAAATCACCGGTGGAATAAACCCCTGTTCTTGCTAATTCCATTGCACTGCAGTGGTAATTGAGAGCGATTTACACTGGCACCTCCCGCCCCTGCGTCGTCGTTCCCCATCCATTTCGCAGCCCGCCCTCCCCGCCCAGGCCCCGGCCCACCGCAGGCCTCCCGCCGCGCCAAGATGCGCTGGAGCGGAAGGAGCGATGCGAGCGCTGGTTAATGGTGCGCGCTTTATGGCTATTCATTTATGGAGGCTGTCAAGTTCAATTACGTAGACACATGCTGGCTTCATTTCGGAGTTCGGAGTTGAGCTTGCTTATGCATGTAACATTTCTTCAACGGAAACGCGCAGAAGCCGTGTCATGAGTCATGCCTTTCGGTTGGAACGTCGCATGATGTTTCTCTCTAAAATGGTCGCGGTTATTTACATTTCGTCGTTCGTGCTGTATAACAAAAAGACGCATGTGAGGAAAACGAGCGTTCACGCGAGAGACCATTTACCATCGCCACTCTGTTGTAATATTCTAATTATGTTGATTTGTGTACTTTAAATTTTATTATGTATCTGTTGTGGACGCTTCTTCATTTAAAAAAAACGCAAAAAATGTAAAAATACAGACAAATTGTAAATGGAAACATCTTTGGTCTTATCATGAATTATGTGATATCAAAATAAACCAAAAGACTGTAATGAAATGTACATCATGTAATTCATGTCTCAAAGAACTAATGAATTAAATGTTATCTTTGCTTATAACAGGCTGTTGCAAACACGCTTCTTTTCTAGAATAATTGAGGGGCTCCGTTGTTTACCTGTGATATCGCAAAGAATTTATTTAATTAACGATTTTTTAATTTTATTTTATATTTATTTATTTCTCCCATTATGTTTATGCAAATACCATTGTGATCCCGTATCAGTAAACCAAGTAATCAATTGTAAAAAAAGGGGTCATCAGCAACTGTTTACTGTCAGTTGCCAAGTAATCTAACCTTAAACTAATCTTTTTCAGTGCAATTTCATAGCTTTTATCATTGTTGTAGAAGTTTTAATTGACACGTATTTAAAGCTTTGATGATTAATTGTAAGCATATTCTTACGGGCTTCGACTTATCTTTGCGTATTCTTTTCGACTCTCGTAAGCTATTGAGCTTGCATGACGGGAATAAAATACAAATGAATTAACAGAGATGTAAAGCAGATTGTCAATTTCTAAACATGACTTAATACCGTTGAAATTGAAAGAACCAAGTATGGTATGGTCACTTTAAACGCAATTGATAAAAGAAAACAAAGGCCAGCTCTAGAAGTGGAAGCTCTGGGAATCATCAACATACTTTTTCGCTTTTTAGGCCGAGAATACCTAGGGGGCTGGATTTCTTAACAAGGAAAAGAACGCAAAAGGGCGACGAGAAGAAAATTATCTGCAGAAGGACTGCAATGACAGGGGGAACTGTTTTTGAAAAAAAACTGGAATGTGAGAGGGAACCACTCCTAATTTGTTGCAAACTGGCCTCGTAGTTATACCTTGAAAAAGTATTACCAGAGCTTAAAATACAATTTCTTTGAAAAGAAAAGGAATTAGAATCGATTTGAAGATTAAATGAACGAAATCCTTGTGGGGACCTCTCCCATTATTTTCTTAATCCCGTTTTAACATTGCCACATTTTTCCCAAAATTTAATTTGCCAAAAGGAAAAACTGGGTAAGGCCTTTTGGGAACGTTTCCCAACTTTTTTTTGCCAATCCCGGCCTGGTTGGCGTTTTTTTTTTTTCCCCCAAAACCCCTGGGGTCGGGTAATTCCGTATATTTTTTTTAAAAAAAATATTAATTTCGCAAACTTATTTTAATTTTTCCATTTTTTTTTTTGGGAATTTCCAAAATATGTAGGCATCAGTGTCCAAAATTAAATATGTACAAACTGTTGGATTGGAGCTATCTCTCTCTGTCGCCAACCCACCGCCCACGGACTTTTTCAGCCGCGGCAGCGGCCCAGCCTGCGCGTGCAGCGAGCGCCCTCCAATGTCGCGATGTCGTCTATAGTATACCGCTTTGCAGCGTCTGCCTTCGATTGTTAATGTTTTTGTGCCTGCGGCATTTCGCCAAAGAGAAACGAACGACTCCTTAATGTCTTAAAGCACGAGCCGTTTCGAAGGTAGGCTGCATCCATAAAAAGATGGAACGACGTCCACGACCAGCGGTGGCAGACGCTCGTATATTTTGTGAGTCTTCTTTATTTGACAAAAGACAGCTCGTGGATATATGACAGGTGGGCTGTTGTTTACGGTGTCCCGTGCGCCGGAAGGAGGAGATAAGCGAGGCCTACGGGGACGCCGCGCCGTCTAACGGAGCGCGCGCC
>BOPP01000004.1:8445474-8458447 GCA_017312745.1 Gryllus bimaculatus | reverse complement strand
TAACGCCGTCATTTCACATATCTGGATTCAAAATGTCTTAGGTAACTCCGTGAGGAATAGTGGCAAGCAAGTCAGGTTTCCTTGGGCGTTTGTCTCCTTTTTGCCACTCGTTCCAATCATTTCTCAATCATCACTCGATTATTGTCATTTGTGTTTTTCAAAAGTGAATACTCCCCGCTTCTCAGAGTCGAAGTCTGTTTGCCAAAATTTTTTTATCAATCGTGCTGGGCTGTTAGGGGGCTGTTCATATAATTGGCCATGTCTGATTCACTTGAATATTCGTTCTCCTGCGAATGTTTATAAATAAAATAAATTATTAAGATACGTTTTGCAGTAAGGAATTACCGTACTCTTTTTCCAGTACGTCCGCAAAAAAATCCACTCAAAATTTACCCTACGTGTCGTACGTGTGAGTGTAGAACTTGTGCTATATGAAAGCTCTTTCAATGCTGGCGACTTCTAAGGTTCGAATTCCGTGCAGGATGAGTTTTCGAGAACAACAAAACACTAAAGTTTCACTGTCTGAAGAACTATGTAGCATTCAAGAAACTTACCCTTGACGCATAATTGTAGCGCTCTGTTCCGGCACCCCTGCTGGCATCAAAGTATGTACCTAAGCAAAACACATGCCACCCGTGAATTTCCTTCCTTATCCTGTTCCAAATGTTGCATGGAGATATGATGCAGCGGAAGAATTTATTCCCTGTAGATCTCAAAGATTATCGTCCATAAAATTTATTGAGTTTACAAAATACTCATACATTTATTAGGTAAAAATCATATATCGTCGAGAATTTAGAACGTGAGAAAATGGGAGAAGGTAAACTGATGTTGACCTGTCTTACTCCGTGACTTGTCTTAGGTCGCACTTACCGTAGGTATTTTTTAGGGATGTATATGGCGAAGAGTGATGTTAGTTTTAGAGAAAGTCACATGTAATGAATAACATTATTTTTAAAGCACCGTTCGAATGTGCATGGCTGTATTTGTAGTTCGTAATTTCGGCTTTTGTATCTATAGAAAGCCAAATAACGAAGTGTTAAATTAACAGATTCATCGGCAAAATTATTCAGTTTCATGAGCACTACGCCACATAGAAAAGTGATACAACTAATTATGAAAACGATTTTTAGTTAAATCATACATTGAACAGTGAAAAATTCTATTCACAGTGTGGCATATATTAAAATTAATTAAGACAATTTAGTTAGCATTGAACAACATGTAATATATTACGTAACTATGTTTACATTACTTCGTTCTGGTGCATTGTTGTTGTACAGAAAAGAATGCGTTTTTGAGTAGTGCCTTTTTTCTATGGCCCCATGTGTTGTCAGAGTTGACTTGTCCAACAGTTTTCTGAGGCGAGCGAATTGTTTGGGGGCGTTAACTTTTATTTAGTATCAAAAAGTCAGCCATTACATTCTTCTCTTTTATTACATTTGTTTTACTCATTTTCTCTTCTTGCTCTGTTCTTCAAAGATCTTATAGGAGCTGCATTTTCCATTCTCTCGAAAAACATAGAATTTTCCATTCTGTTTTCGTACTCGAGTTCAAATCTTGTCTTTGGACGCACTTCAATTCCGCCGTGACTATACTTAACGTATTTCCGAAATTCCGAGTTACAACGTCCTCATTGTTCAGGGTCCTCGAGATGAATCAGATCAATCTGTCAAATCGTTCGTTTATCCATTCTGGAATTCCTAACCTCTCAAATCCCATTTTAAGGTCACCATCGTCCCAATATCGAATCGCTTGTGTTTCCGAATTGTGTCAGAAACGTGGCTAAGTGTCAGGAGCGTGTGCACTGACAGAGCTGCCACCGCCGCGGCTTTTTCAGAAGGTCATTCGTGCAGAAGCCGGGGCGTCCGGGGAGGCAGCACGGACAAACAAGCATTGCTACTCGGCCGGTAAGAACGCGGAGCAACACGTGGGCGCGCGCAGAAGCGCAACCTTGTCGTTATTACAGATATTAGCTGCTGACGGCAAATCGGTGAACTACTCCGGAGTGGAATGGCTGTTTTACTAAAACAATTTACTGTCGAGGCAATTGACGCTAACGCCTACGCGGCACAAATTCGTGCTGATGCCCTAGTTTTCACCCTACGCAATTGACAGAAAACATCCGTGCGTCTGCATAATTACGTAATTTATTTTTTTCCAAAATACTGTGTTGCGAACAGTTTGCTAGGAAAAGGGGGTAAATTGCGAATTAATGGTGTCCAAGCATAGGTTAATTACGCATGAAACATTATCTTAATATAAAAATGTTGGCCAATTTTGCATCTATTTCTACGCACGTTTTTCTCTTGTTTTGCAGAAGTGGCATAAAACCGTGATTCAGTCAAGAATGGTAATCCCAAGATTGGAACTGATATGCTGCGCCTCGCTACCAGTTTGCGGCTATGCGTTGAGTACGTTATCGTTGTCAGACAATGCGATGCCTAAAAGTGCCGCAAGACTACTCTTCGTTAGTTACCCGTATGTCGTTAGCCTGTCGTTCGGAGCCGATGGCTGCCTCTAACGGCTAGTGGGAACTGGCGAGGCCGAGGAGCTGGCGTGATGTGGGGACGGGCGACCAGTTTGCGTGATAGATATTCGGGGAGAGTGGAACGGCCCGAGGGGGCGGCCGGGTTGAGGAGAAGAGGCCTCGGTGAAGGGGCGGGGCCCTTCGCCCTGGGCTCGTTCCTCTGCCCCGCTTGCCGCCACCATCCGCCTGCCCTCCGCCAGCCCGTCTCCCGTTGGCCCGCCCTACCGCCCCCTTGCCACCCCACCGCTGCCCGCCCTTACTACCCCCCCCGCCGCCCACCCCCCCGCCCCCTCCCCCCTCTCTTCGCGCCGCCACGCTGTCCACCCCCTCGCCCCCGCTGCCCGCCCTGCCATCCACCGGCGAACCGCGCCCTGCGCGATGTGATGCGGTGCAGAAAGTGCATACGTATGGAGATGTAATAAAAATAGATTGTTACGGCTGCGGCCCCCGGATATGCGTCCCGGCTGTATGAATACGTTGCGGTTAGATACGGGGGACATATTTCTCCTCTCTCGTGCGACAGGGAGGGCGGGGGTGCTGGGACGCGGCCAACGAGGCGGGCACGAGGGCGGTTGGCTCGCACTGAGGTCCTTGGAGTTCCACTTTTCCGCAGTCGCTTTTCTGGCGACGCAGCGCCCGCGACCTCACCATCCGCCTTCGCGCGTGTGAGCCCCGTTTTCAGACCGGCGCGTGGGTGCGACGTGCTTCCAGTGTGAGAACTCCGGTCGCCAGTCTGCGCGGACACCTGCGCCACGCAATGAGTAAGAAAAGGCACATTCTCTTTCTACATTATTCGGAATTCACTCTGACTTCGTAGAATTGACTCATGCTTATTAGTGCATGTTCAATATATTTTTAGAACACATGTGTAACAGTACAATTCCAGTCAATAAGATAAGTTTGAATGAGTTGAAGTTTTTGAAATTGGGTGTAAGTTAAATAAATAATTTTGTATTATGACTGCTCCAAATATATTCTTTTGAAAATAAGTCGAATAATCTATGATTGTATGTTAATAAAGAAAATTACGAGTTGTATGATTCTAAGAACATAGACTTGTAATGCAATAAAAAATGCGTTTAATGACATATTTTAAAACATTTACAAAACATCAGAAAATGTTACTCGTGGGTTCTATTTAAAGGCTTAATATAACACCTTTGTGTATATAATAATTAGTATGAAACCAAAGGTTAACTACAAAGATACTGAGTCTTGTTCGTGTTAAATAATTTTCATTGTCCTACCCAACCTGCATCAATCCATATTTTTATTGAATTATTTAATCATTTGGTACTTCGTCCTCTTTTTGATTTTGTGGTTCAATTAGCGTTCAGAGTATACCTCGCTATCACCGAACGAAATTCTTACTAAATCATTGGGCGATGTTGGGGCTGGCTTTGAGTGCAAATTAAACAATAATCAATCCACTGGATCTAGGATAAATAAATATTTATATGCACATTAAATGTAATATCTCTTGACGCTTATTTAAAGTTGTTGAAAGCATTAATTGGAAATGATGAAATAAAGTAATGAAATGTGGAACACCTGAAAGCAAACAATTTGCTATGCAAAAAATGTCGCTCTGATGTGCGGACTTATTTTATCAAAAAATGTTGGTATTTATTGGATTGTGATTTGGTGGCGGTATGCCATGAAAAAACATTCATTTGGTATGTTAAACTCTAGAGTGTAACAATTTATTGTTGAGTATTTCATTGTGGAAAATCGGCAATTTCGGAAATGCAACCTTTATTGTTTTGTGAAGTAACTTTTTATTAAAACATTTCAAAATATTGTCGCTGATCTAAGATTACCGTAATAAAAATATTCGTTATAATGTTGTTGCTCTTACAAGAATTCCTCTTTGAAATTCCGGTGAACAAAAAATGTGTTCATTTAAATGTTAGTGGTTTTTGGAGCATAATTCACAATATCTTATAATATTACGCAACCGTTCAAATAATACGAGAAAGTACGTGCTGTTATATGCTCATTCTAGTTAATTATCATGCGGCGTCTAACTTACTAGTTACAACCCTTACGACCCATTACATGGCAATCTCCAAGCGCTCTCTACCGGCAAGGGGTGGGTCACAACAACTGATGTCGCTGAGTTGCTCTGACCGTGAGGTCCTACCGCTCGGTACCGGACGTGGGGGGATTTTCGACACTAGATACATAGCGAAGGTTAGAATTCAGCTGCTGTCTGGAAGAGAAATTCCTTCGGCGTCTGCTTCTTGATCGGTAGTTTTTCCGTGGTTTCGCGCGATGAACACCAGGCGAACGAACGAGCAGTGCTCTAAACGCGCCCACGACCGCACGCAATTTTTACTTCTTTTCTATCATATCCGTACACCCTTACTTACAACCACTCACATCAAGTGTTTCAACACCCACTTGTCCCGGCTGGGCGGGGGGCTGGTGGGAGATTCCTTCCTACCGCAAGCCGATGTAGGCCGGTGCCGGATCCGCCAGCCAGCGAGCCTCCCGCGATAAGAACAACAATCAATACACTTTCCGAGAATTGATGCGCTATTAGATGACGACTGGGAAATCAGTTTAAATTCAATTTATCAATCCGGAGACACTCTGCAAACGCTTCCTTTTAAACTGGTCAAGGGTTCAACTCAGGTACCTCGTCCCATCCCAAGCTTCAACCCCAGTTCGGCTCACTGAACTATCTCTAGTAGGGCTTTCAAATATTGCTCAGGGAAGCCTGTTGGGCCCTTCTGTGTTCGCACCTTCGTACGGAAATGGAAGAGCGTCCGCCGATAGCGCCGTTGACCTAGTTTCGTGGGCTCCATAACATAGCCCTACACGTATCATAACATTTCCCGTTAAATATGTTTAAATTGCGTATATTATAGGGCTACTGCTCTTTGTCGTTCGGCGTTTTCTTTCTCGCTTATTTCTTTTTGGCTTCATTGATCGATGCAGTCGATGTTATTGTGAGGTTATATGCTGAGGCGAGTATGCCGGGAAAGATAAATGTTGAAAGCGTTTCTGTCAGCAAACCACGAATTGTGTGTCGGTTCTTTATAATGACCTAAACGTCACCTACCAATTGCTTGAAGTTTGGTCCATCTATTATTGCCTAATCAGGGAAGGAGTATGGTGTCGCTTTGGCGTGTGGGAACAATAATATTTTTGTCAATTCATGAATGTAATTTTTTGTGTATTGCATTTGAAATAATAGGAATTCGGCTTTGTTTCGAGAAGTGAAGCGATGTAAGAAATGTCTTCTGGGGTGGTGTTTAGGGGCAACCGTGAAACTGTTGAAAAATGGTGGGGTGAGTTAGTAGCCAGCCCCTCCACTTACCTGGTAACTTAGGTTCTAAACTGGGAGAACTACTGCATGAATGGAATGCGACGAAGAAGTATTGCCTGTAAATTGTTAGTATCTACAAGAGATGTCACTATCACACCTGGGAGAATTCAGTTGGACTAAGATGGAATGGAATGTAAATATTGTAACAATAACATTGGACTAAATAATACATATGGTGAGACCATGCAACTTCATTTTCTCTGAAATAATTGTATGGCTACACGCAGTGTGTAGTTAAAACTAATTAAATTTGTTGCAATTAACATTTAGAATGAAATTGAAGGCATCCACGCACATAACGTATTGGTGCTGAAATGCGAAAGCATAGTACACATTATACAAAGAGTATACATGTACATATGATTGAATGTATTGTAAGGCCCTTGAAGATTGAATACGCGCCGTGGGCGCGTGAAGGTCATCGCCTGCAAAGCGGAGGGGTGCGGTAGTTATCATGTAGACGCTTGAAAGTGAGAACGCCCTCGTTTCTTTGGTACTGTTGACGGGGTTAAGGGGGAAGGGGGGGCTAAACGCACGTTTCAAAACCAGGGGCGTTTAAACCGGATGGTTCATTGTTGTAACTGACCAATAGACGGTGCAAGTGATTGTTACCAATGTTACACTAATTAAACGTTAGTTATTATATTGGGCCTCGTGGCTAACTCTACGGTCAGGCGTGCTCGCTTTCCACTTCGCAACGAATTCCCGGTCGAGCCAAGACTTATAGTGTGCGTTTCCTTGCAATGTCCTAATATATGTTGCTGTTGTGACGATGGGAAATTCACTTCTCAAGATTGAAAATAATGGAATACAGTCATTGTCAGAAGGTTCACTGGTTGCCACACATTAACTGAATCATAGTGAAACTTTCCTGGAGCAACACACATTTCGTGTGGTCGAGCAGCGCACCTGCACGAGTCTGGTCTTGCTCTATTGACGCAACCACTTATTAGCACGTTTTGTAAACATTTATGCTGAAGAGTATACACTTACGTGTTCGTAAATTAGCGTGCGTTTTGGCATGAATGTTCATCGTAACCACATATTAATCTGCTTTAAGTGAACTTCGTGAAGCAACTTCACAAATGCGTGCTGCCTCGGGGCGTCATCAAGCCCAATCTGAATGTTCGTGAGAGTCGGCGGCGACAATATGGACAACATCGTGCGTGAAACTGCTTACTGCGCTGTAAATATATTTAATGTATTAAAATGTGTTTAATATAAAACATTAGTGTAATTAGTTTATATTCAAGAAGGAATTGTGTGGTTGCATGAGAATTTGAATGTAGTGATTATATTGGCTTTAATAAAAGCTAATATTTAGGTAACTTTGTATGATGCATTAAGCGAATGAACGTTGCATGTGGGACCGTACGACGCACCGCAGCCTGTGAGGCGAGGAAGACAAGGTTTTCACGGCCTCGGACTGCGAGTGGACACGGTGTACGACCATTGGATAAAGGCATAGAATGTTGTACCCCGAATTCATGGACTTAGAGTGTACAATCACATTAAAATGTTATAAATTAATACGTTTAAAATTACAGCGAGTTTAACAGGTGGTTTGCATTCAGGTAATGTAGGTTTGAAAATATTTAAAATGATGAATGAGGGAGATGATTTTATATTTTGATATTGATATGTTGATAGTGATTTGGTGTGAATTCACAAAAATGGCAAATTTAGATAATCCTGTGTTTCTTTTGCAAAAGAGTGTGTTTCACAAGCATGGCTGACGAATTATAATGACAGATGCATACGACACCGTACGAACCCGAATTAGTATACAGTTTGCAATATTTTAATATTACTTATCCGTTACAGTAATACGAACAAAAAGTTGGGTGAATTGCCCACTAGTTTTTGTGAAGATAAGACGTTGGGCTTGTGAATGAGTGAACTAAGCAAATATCATTTAAAAATTACGTAATCGTGACATTGGCGATCTTTAAAAATTGTCTTCATTTCGAATTAATAGTAATATAATTGTGCATGACATCCGGTGTTGCAATGTTTTCAAAATAACATTCTATAGAGAAAAATATAAATAAACTTTTTCTATCTATTGCTTATGCAGATCGCAACTTTTTGATCTGGCCCCTACTAATCCGATCTCCCCTCTGTGAAACTATTGTGTCTTTACAGTTGGTGAGCGGCGTCGCGATGTTACGGAAGTTTCCAGGGAAAGAAGGGATGCAAGGCCCTGTCGGGGAAAGGAATTCCGCAGGCGCAGGCCAAAGGTAGTCGGCCTGCAGGGCCCAGGGCGCCGGACGGGGGGGGGGAGCTAGGTGGCGGCGCCTGCAAAAGCCAGGCTCCCGGACGGCCTTCATCTGCCGACCCTGGGCGCCGTGCATCATTTATGGCAGAGAACGTCCGTCCCCGCCCCCGCTGCGTCCCCCCTCGGCACCTCGCTCCGCTGCCCAGCGCTCTTATGTTCATCCAGCTTCGCACCCTCGCTGTTTCCGATCCGCTCGCCACTCTCCTCGACCGCAGTTTTACGCTGCCCGCGCTTGCCTTGTTCTCTCGCGACGCCATCGCCACTTCTCTGCCTACCTTCTTGCCAATCACCTTCTCGAAATCGTTTCGGTCTCCCAATTTCTGCGGGTATATTCTTCCTTCACTCTCTTTACATGCCGACCTTGCTCTTGACTTAATCTCTCATTTCTTTATTGTGTTTCTTCTTCCGGTCTTGCCGTTCTCCATTTCTCTTATATAATTGTATCAATTTTGCAATAAGTTTTGCCGTCCAAAAATGCGCATTTACGTCACCAATTTTTGATTATTTTTATCCAACTAGATGATGTACGCGCGCGATCTTGATTACGTCAATACCGCTTTGTGGCCGAACCAGTCAACTATCCACGCACGTTTACAGGACCACGACGCACTACTACTGTGCTTGCCCGTGCAGCAGCCAACGACTACGTGCAACCGCGCATGCCGTCGCACACTGCCTGGAAGTCCTCGACCGCGGGCCCAATGAAGACGCGGCACGTGGGACCGCGGGGTCGAGGGTAGTGGCGGAGCGCGAGCAAGGGATCTCGCATCCGGAACGCGGCCGCCGCCGCGACGCAGATTGCGACGGAGTTGCCCTCCGCCCCCCCCCCCCCTTGCCTGGTCCCCGCGTCGCCAACCCACCGCCACGAGTTTTTCAGCCGCCGCGCAGCGCCCAGCCTGCGCGTGCAGCGAGCGCTCCAAGTGTCGATGTCGTCTATAGAGGGCGGTTATACGCTTGTGTGCGAGTGACGTCTCTGCCGTGTCTCAGTGATTAGAGTTTTATGTCCTGCGTGTGTGCACTGTTCGCAAAGTAGTACACGAACAACTGAGCCGAAGACGGCGCCGCGCCGGGAGTGACTCCTGTCAAGTGCGCTTCAAAGCACGAGCCGTGTTCGAGATATTTGCTCGCAGTGCTTATTGAATAAAGATTAGAAACGAATCGTACCTCACGCACATACAATACGACGTTGCACGCACGCGCCCGCACGCCGAACACAGCCCGGGCGCGCGGCTGGGGCTTGTTCTTGCGGCGGCGAGACGAGGCGGGAAGAGCCCAGGCCCGCCCATCGGATGTGCGTGCAACGCTACGTACAAATATTGGCTTAGTGAGTCTCTCCTTTATTTGACAACAGAGGACAGGCGTCGTGGATATAATAGAGGATGGGCTAGTTGTTTTTTAGCGGCGTGATCCGCGCTCAGGCCGGAAGGAGGTGAGATTAAGCAGAGAGCCTAGTACGGGGACTGCTCACGCGTCACGCGTAAACGTAGAGACAGCCGAGTTCCCGTCCCCGCCACCCGCCGACTAGATCGCTGTGGAGCGCGGGGAAGGGATCGGCGGTGCAGAAAAGAAGGGCTGGAGGCGGCCAGAAAGCGTCGGGCGCGGCAGATGGTGAGAAACAGCGCACGGTTGGTGAGAACGGACGTGTCTGCCGCTCGAGCACAATGGGCTGGAGGCGTGTCGAACAGCTTAGGGAAGTGAAGGGCGCTAAGAACGAAAGGTGGATTGTTCGATAAGAGGGCAGCTGGGAGCAGTGCTCGGTATAAGGGGCAGGAGCGGACTAGATGACGTGTGAGGTTTTGCTCGAGGCCGCGCGCCGTCACCCAGAGAAGGCGTAACGCGACGAGTGTCAGTGAACGAGCACGCTAAGCGAACTGCAAGAGCTTAGAGCGCTTGAAAGACTGTAGATAGAGGGACGAGGCTCAGGGAGGTCTCGGCGGTAGACGTGTGGAAACGGAATTTGCATCCTGAAGGCAGGCGGAAGCGATCGCTCAAGGGCAGCGCAGCCGCGCAGCCAGGCGAGATGTGATCCTCGCGCTCGGCTGAATTATTATGACGAAACAAAAGAGAGCCGCAGGACAGACGTATCGAAGGAGAGAGCAGGCGGCCAGAAGGCGCGAGACGGGAAGCGCGTGGGCTGGCAGCGGGGAGGCAGAGTGCGGGTGCGATTCAGCGCGACCGCGGCTCCCCGGCTGACCATCTGCAGGAGAACCTTCTCGACGCACATCAGATGGCCAGCATGTAAAGCGAGCGTCGCGCCGCCCGTTCCGTGTGCCCTCCTCCCATACCTCGGCCGCCGACGACGCTCTCGCCGCCTCGCCGCTCTGCCGCTCCGTCCGCGGCGTCCGCAGTACCGCGCCGCCGGCCGCTCGCTCACGCCACGGCACTGGCTCAGCTCACCACGACAGAACAACAGTCTTGCTCCACACGGTTCGTGCCGCGCCGCTTGCACGCGTCTTTCCCTCCTACACGTCCCCGTTGCTTCCGCAGCGAGCCCCATCAACGTGCGCGTCCATGGCGCCGTTTTCCTGGCCACTCAATTTTTCTACCGGCCTCTCCTGACATACATCTTCTTGAGCGTTTTTTTTTCTTTCTTGGTACTTTTCTTTTCCAATTCCGGAACTCTTTTTATTTTTTTATATTGTTCCACTCCACTGTGCCCATTTTTGTAACCCCTCATGCTTATTTTTCTATCCACTTGATCTTGTTAGCTGAAAACACAATGCTTGTTCTCTTTCAGCATTTTTCCTCATATTTTTCTCTTACACCATCGCCACTTTTCACGTTTATCCTTATCTTCTCGTTTCCTTTTAATGTATTCGACATTTGTTGTACTCTATGTGACTCCTCTTGCGTCAATTCCTGCCGTCTCGCCCCATTCCTTTGCCCCCCGTTCTCGCGCCTTGCTTTGTGGACCACTCCGTGGCGCGGCCTGGGGCTCTCCCCGCCTCGTCTCGCCGCCCGCGAAGACAAGCCCCAGCCGCGCGCCGGGGCTGTGTTCGGGTGCGGGCGCGGTGCGGCACGTCGTATTATTAGCGAGATATATTTTATTTACCACGCAGCCGCAACCTCCCCCGCGCGCCGCGCCGCTCCCCGCGCGCTCCGCCCGCGCGGTTGCGCAGCTGCGCGGCGACGTACGTTTCCTCGCCCCCGCTCCGCCACCGCCGCCCTCTCGACGCACCGCGGCCCCCGGCGTCTCTGGGGACGCCGGCACGATCGCCGCGCCCCAGGGCGCTCCCGCGCACGTGCAGCGGCGCCGCCGCCCCCGTCGTCGCCCACGTCACCTCCCCGGGGCCCTCGCCCCTGCGCCCGGCTGTCACCACTTGTCTCCGAGCCCAAACGGTGTCTCCGGGACCAAGGAAAGCGGCAAGGCTGTTCCTCTTTACTGGGGGAATTTTGGAGGTTTTGAGGAAATTACTGTGTCCGTTTAGGTTGGCCGCTTGCAAGCCCTGCTAAACGCGTCTTAAGCGTAACAGAGCAAATAGGGAAACACTTCTTATGGCTATTCCTCCGAGAGATATCGCTGATATGCAATTGTGTGCTGAATTGTTTTTAATCTCAATTTCATCAGAAAGGTTTCATCGAAATATAAAGCATCACATTTCATGGATAGCAGGCTTTAGAAACGGAAGTCAAATTGGCCAGATTTTGCATCCGCATCGACGACCAACGCCTTGATCACTTTCTACGCACTTGATCACATTCACTTACTTCTGTCACATCTGCAAGATGTGTAATGTATAATATTTTAAAACAAGGAACTAGGATGGGAGAACAAAAAATATATATCAAAAAATGTTTAGTATCAGGTTATTCAATCACACAGAGTTTCCTGAACTACCTTTTCAAATTTCCAATAATCCTCTCCAATTGTAAGGAACCAAACCTCAGTGTTCGCGATCTCAGGTGGTACTTCATTGAGGTATCATTGCATAATCGTAACAACCAGTATTAGTATTGTTTTGGCCTCTGTAGCCGACATATCAGTATCAAATAGGTTGTTGTACACTGGAAAAGCAATCTGTCGTGTCGTGACATACTCGATTCAAGGAAGGAATTGTAATGATGAAGTAAATGTGGCACAAAAGTGAGCAGATTTATCAGTTTCGGAAAATTTGAATTTTTATGCCGGACGTGGCGCGTTGTCAGTGTATTTCTTTCCTTTTCCTGTGTTTATTATAAAATATTTCTGCTCGATTTGTGTTTGCCTGAAGCTCATAATCAGCAGGGAAAATTTAACAGGCTTTGCATCTTTATCCTAAGCTTGGTACTTTTGTCATTGAGAATGTTTTATTAGTGTATATTTTTTAGCGAGTTTTGCAAATTACCTGGCCATTTTTGACGATTTCCTGCTATTCTAGTAGGGTATTGAAATGAACTATTTCACGGCCATAAGGAGGACGTTGAGAGACTCCCATTGGTACCAAAAACTTATTAAAAAAGTCGTCGTTTAGCAGGACTTTCGAATGGACAACTCATTTGATATTTCTGAAATAACCTAATTCTGAGAAGAATAAGGAGTGGGTACAGCCAGCTGTTCGACTGTCGACAGATAACAGATGAGGTGACTGTGAGACAACATAGTGAAGTGAGGGAAATCTTCCTTGAACATGCAAACGAGAATCGGACGGAACAACTGAGGGATGACGATGGGTGGGGTGAAAGAGCCATACAAACATCATGAGAAGACACTGGCTGTTTGTGAGTGGGCAAGTTGGCTCCAAGGCTGAAGCACCACAGACGGTTTGGAGATATGGCAGCAGTGGAATCGAGGCGAGAACGAGGCGGAAAGGACGATGGCAAATTGCGGGCGGGTCCGAGACGGCACGAGACG
>BOPP01000004.1:8419244-8445449 GCA_017312745.1 Gryllus bimaculatus | reverse complement strand
TAACGCCGTCATTTCACATATCTGGATTCAAAATGTCTTAGGTAACTCCGTGAGAATGTGGCAAGCAAGTCAGGTTTCCTTGGGCGTTTGTCTCCTTTTTGCCACTCGTTCCTCATTCTCAATCATCACTCTTATTGTCATTTGTGTTTTTCAAAAGTGAATACTCCCGCTTCTCAGAGTCGAGTCGTGTTGCCAAATTTTTTTATTCATCGTGCTGGGCATGTTAGGGCTGTTCAATAATTGGCCATGTCTGATTCACTGATATTCGTTTCTGCGAATGTTTATAATAAATAAATTATTAAATACTGTTTTGCAGTAAGGAATTACCGTACTCTTCTCCAGTACGTCCGCAAAAAAATCCCTCAAAATTTACCCCTACCGTGTCGTACGTGTGAGTGTAGAACTTGATGCTATATGAAAGCTCTTTCAATCTGGCGACTTCTAAGGTTCGGAATTCCGTGCAGGATGAGTTTTCGAGAACAAACAAAACACTACAAGTTTCACTGGTCTAAGAACTATGTAGCATTCAAGAACTACCTTGACGCATAATTGTTAGCCGCTTTCCGGCACCCTGCTGGCATCAAAGTATTACCTAAGCAAACACATGCCACCGTGAATTTCCTTCCTTATCCTGTTCCAAATGTTGCATGGAGATATGATGCAGCGGAGGAATTTATTCCCTGTAATCTTCAAAGATTATCGTCCATAAAATTTATGAGTTACAAAATACTCATACATCTTATTTAGGTAAAATCATATATCGTCGAGAATTTAGAACGTGAGAAAATGGAGAAGGTAAACTGATGTTGGACTGTCTTACTCCGTGACTTGTCTTAGGTCGCACTTACCGTAGGTATTTTTAGGGATGTATATGGCGAAGAGGATGTTATTTTAGAGAAAGTCACATGTATGAGATAACATTATTTTTAAGCCACGTTCGAATGTGCATGGCTGCTATTTGTAGTTCGTAATTTCGCTTTTGGTATTCTATAGAAAGCCAATAACGAAGTCGTTAAATTAACAGATTCATCGGCAAATTATCAGTTCATGAGCACTCCACATAGAAAAAAGTGATACAACTAATAGAAACGATTTTTTAGTTTAAACATACATTGAACAGGTGAAATTCTATTCACAGTGTGGGCTAATTAAAGATTAATTAAACAATTTAGTTAGGCATTGAACAACATTGTAATATATTACGTAACTATGTTTACATTATCGTTCTGGTGCTTGTTGTTGCTACAGAAAAGAATGCGTTTTTGAGTAGTGCCTTTTTTCTATGGCCCCATGTGTTGTCAGAGTTGAGCTGTCAACAGTTTTCCTGAGGCGAGCGAAATTGTTTGGGGGCGTTAACTTTTTGTTATTAGTATCAAAAAGTCGCCATTACATTTCTTTCTTTTATTACATTTGTTTGTACTATTTTCCTTCTTGCTTCTGTCTTCAAGATCTTATGAGGAGCTGAAATTTTCCATTCTCTCGAAAAAACATAGAATTTCCATTCTGTTTTCGTACTCTGAGTTCAAATCTTGTCTTTGGACGCACTCATTTACCCGCCGTGAATATTTACTTACGTATTTCGAAATTCCGAGTTACAACGTCCTCATTGTCAGGTCCTCGAGGAATCAGATCAATCTGTCAAATCGTTCGTTATCCATTCTGGAATTCCTAACCTCTCAAATTCCCATTTTAAGGTCACCATCGTTCCAATATCGATCGCTTGTGTTTCCGAATTGTGTCAGAACGTGGCTAAGTCGCAGGACGTGTGCACTGACAGAGCTGCCACCGCCGCGGCTTTCAGAGGGTCATTCGTGCAGAAGCCGGGGCGTCCGGGAGGCAGCACGGACAAACAGCATTGCTACTCGGCCGGTAAGAACGCGGAGCAAACACGTGGGCGCGCGCCAGAAGCGAACCTTGTCGTTATTACGATATTAGCTTCTGACGGCAAATCGGTGAACTACTCGGAGTGGGAATGGCTGTTTTTATAAAACAATTTACATGTCGAGCGCAATTGGACGCTACGCTACGCGGCACAAATTCGTGCTGATGCCCTAGTTTTCACCCTACCAATTGACAGAAAACATCCGTGCGTCTGCATAATTACGAATTTTATTTTTTTCCAAAATACTGTGTTGCGAACGTTTGCTAGGAAAAGGGGTAAATTGCGATTAATGGTGTCCAAGCATAGGTTAATTACCATGAAAACAATTATCTTAATAAAAAATGTTGCCAATTTTGCATTATTTCTACGCACGTTTTTCTTTGTTTTGCAGAAGTGGCATAAAACCGTGATTCAGTCAAGAATGTAATTCCCAAGATTGGAACTGAATATGCTGCGCCTCTACCAGTTGCGGCTATGGTTGAGTACGTTATTCGTTGTCGGAGACAATGCGATGCCTTAAAAGTGCCTGCAAGACTACTCTTTCGTTAGTTCCCCGGTATGTCGTTAGCCTGTCGTTCGGAGCCGATGGCTGCCTCTAACCGGCTAGTGGGAACGGAGCCGAGGAGCTGGCGTGATGTGGGGACGGGCGACCATTTGCGGTGATAGATATTCGGGGAGAGTGGACGGCCCGAGGGGGCGCGCCGGGTGAGGAGAAGAGGCCTCGGTGAAGGGGCGGGGCCCGTCGCCCTGGCTCGTTCCCTCTGCCCCGCTTGCCGCCCACCACCTCCGCCTGCCTTCGCCAGCCCGTCCCCGTTGCCCGCCCCACCGCCCGCCCTTGCCACCTCACCGCTGCCCGCCCTTACTACCCGCCCCCGCCGCCCACCCCCACCGCCCCCTCGCCCCCTCTCTCGCGCCGCCACGCTGTCCACCCCCTCCCCCCGCTGCCCGCCCTCGCCATCCACCGGCGAACCGCCCCCTGCGCGATTTGATGCGGTGCAGAAAGTGCATAGTATGGAGATGTAATAAAAATAGATTGTACGGCTGCGCCCCCGGATATGCCCGTCCCGGCTGTATGAAACGTTGCGTTAGATACGGGGGACATATTTCTCCCTTCTCGTGCGACAGGGAAGGGCGGGGGTGCTGGACGCGGCCCGGAGGGGGCCGAGGGCGGTTGGCTCGCACTGAGGTCCTTGGAGTTCCACTTTTCCGCAGTCGCTTTTTCTGGCGACGCAGCGCCTGCGACCTCACCATCCGCCTTCGCGCGTGTGAGCCCCGTTTTCAGACGGCGCGTGGGTCGGACGTGCCTTCAGTGTAGAACTCCGGGTCGCCAGTCTGCGCGACACCTGCGCCACGCAATGAGAAGAAAAGGCACATTTCTCTTTCTACATTATCTCGGAATTCACTGACTTCGTAGAATTGACTCATGCTTATTAGTGGCATGTTCAATATATTTTAGAACAATG
The DNA here is from genome assembly GCA_017312745.1 of Gryllus bimaculatus. Classification (NCBI taxonomy): domain Eukaryota; kingdom Metazoa; phylum Arthropoda; class Insecta; order Orthoptera; family Gryllidae; genus Gryllus; species Gryllus bimaculatus. The sequence goes on along the minus strand of BOPP01000004.1, from coordinate 8,442,104 downwards.
TGTAACAGTACAATTCCATTCAAAAGAAGTTTGAATGAGCTTGAAGTTTTGAAATTGGTGTTATTAAATAAATAATTTGTATTTATGACTCTCCAAATATATTCTTTTTGAAAATATAGTCGAATAATCTATGATTGTATGTTAATAAAAGAAAATTACGAGTTGTAATATTCTAAGAACAGTAGACTTGTAATGCAATAAAAATGCGTTTAATGACATATTTTAAAACATTACAAAACATCAAGAAATGTTACTCGTGGGTTCTTATTTAAAGGCTTAATATAACACTTTGTGTTAGTATAATTAGTATGAAACCCAAAGGTTAACTACAAAGATACTGAGTCTTGTTCGTGTAAATAATTTTCATTGTCCTACCCAACCTGCATCAAATCCATATTTTTTTGAATTATTTAACATTTGGTACTCGATCCTCTTTTTTGATTTTGTGGTTCAATTAGCGTTTCAGAGTATACTCGCTTTCACCGACGAAACGTTCTTACTAAATCATTGGCGATGTTGGGCTGGCTTTTGAGTGCAAAATTAAACAATAATCATATCCACTGAGATCTTAGAATAAATAAAATATTTATATGCACATTAATGTAATATCTCTTGACCTTATTTAAAGTTGTTGAAGATAATTGGAAATGATTGAAATAAAGTTAATTGAAATGTGGAAAACCTGAACAAACAATTTGCTATGCAAAAATGTCGCTCTGATGTGCGGACTTCATTATCAAAAAATGTTGGTATTTATTGGGATTGTGAATTTGGTGGCGGTATGCCATGAAAAAACATTCATTTGGTATTTGTTAAACTCTGAGTGTACAATTTATTTGTTGAGTTATTTCATTGTGGAAAATCGGATTTCGGAAATGCAACCTTTTATTGTTTTTGTGAAGTAACTTTTTATAAACATTTCAAAATATTGTCGCTGATCTAAGAATTACCGTAATAAAAAATATTCGTTATAATGTGTTGCTCTTCACAAGATTTCCTCTTTTGAAATTCCGGTGAACAAAAAATGTGTTCATTTAAATGTTAGTGGTTTGAGCATAATTCACAATATCTTATAATATTACGCAACCGTTAGCAAATAATACGAGAAAGTACGTGCTGTTATATGCTCCATTCTAGTTAATTATCTCGGCGTCTAACGTTACTAGGTTACAACCCTTACGACCCATTACATGGCAATCTCCACAGGCGCTCTTACCGGCAAGGGTGGCGTCACGAACAAACTGATGTCGCTGCAGTTGCCTCTGACCGTGAGGTCCTACGCTCGGTACCGCACTGTGGGGGGATTTTCGACACTAGAATAACATAGCGCAAGCGTTAGATTCAGCTGCTGTCTGGAAGAGAAATTCTTCGCGTCTGCTTCTGATCGGTAGTTTTCCGTGGTTTCGACGGATGAACACCAGGCGAACGACAGCAGTGCTCTAAACGCGCCCACCGACCGCACCGCAATTTTTACTTCTTTCTTATCCTATCCGTCACCCTTACTTACACCACCACTCACATCACATGTTCACACCCACTTGTCCCGGGCTGGGCGGGCCGGGCTGGTGGGAGAATTCCTTCCTACCGCAAGCCGATGTAGGCCGGTGCCGGAATCCGCCAGCCAGCGGAGCCTCCGCGATAGAACAAACAATCAATACACTTTCCGAGATTTGATGCCTTATTAGATGACGCACTGGGAATCAGTTTAAATTCAATTTATCAATCCGGAGACACTCTGCAAACGCTTCCTTTTAACTGGGTCAAGGGTTCAACTCAGGGTACCTGTCCCCATCCCAAGCTTCAACCCCAGTTCGCTCACTGAACCTATCTCTAGTAGGGCTTGCAAATATTGCTCAGGGAAGCCATGTTGGGCCCTTCTGCGTGTTCGCACCTTCGTACGGAAATGGAAGAGCGTCGCCGATAGCGCCGTTGACCTGTTCGTGCGGCTCATAACATAGCCCTACACGTATCATAACATTTCCCGTTAAATATGTTTAAATTGCGTATATTATAGGGTCTACTGCTCTTCTGTCGTTTCGGCGTTTTCTTTCTCGCTTATTTCTTTTTGGCTCATGATCGATGCAGTCGATGTTATTGTAGTTATATTGCTGAGCGAGATGCCGGGAAAGATAAATGTGAAAGCGTTTCTGTCAAGCAAAACCACGAATTGTGTGTCCGTTCTTTATAATGGACCTAAACGTCACCTACCAATTTGCTTGAAGTTGGTCTATCTATTATTGCCTTCAGGGGCAGGAGTAATGGTGTCGCTTTGGCGTGTGGGAACAATAATATTTATTGTCAATTCCTGAATGTAATTTTTTGTGTATTGCATTTGGAAATAATAGGAATTCGGCTCTTGTTTTCGAAAGTGAAGCGATGTAAGAAATGTCTTCTGGGGGTTGGTGTTAGGGGCAACCGTGAAACTGTTGAAATGGTGGGGCTGAGTTAGTAGCTCAGCCCCTTCCACTTACCTTGGTAAACTTAGGTTTCTAAACTGGGAGAACTACTGCATGAATGGAATGCGACGAAGAAGTATTGCCTGTAAATTGTTAGTATCATACAGAGATGTCACTATCACACTGAGGAAGAATTCAGTTGGACGTAAGATGAATGGAATGTAAATATTTTACAAATAACATTTTGGACTAAAATTAATACATATGGTTGAGACCATGCAACTTCATTTTCTCTGAAATAATTGTAGTGGCTACACGCATGTGTAGTTAAACTAATTAAATTTTGTTGCAACTTAACATTTTAGAATGAAATGAAGCACCAACGCACATAACGTATTGGTGCTGAAATGACGGAAAGCATAGTACACATTATACAAAGAGTATACATGTACATCATGATGATGTATTGTAGCCCTTGAAGATTGAATACGCGCCGTGGGCGCGTGAGGTCATCGCCTGCAAAGCGGAGGGTGCGGTAGTTACATGTAGACGGCTTGAAGTGAGAACGCCCTCGTTTCTTGCCTGGTACTGTTTGACGGGGGGTTTTTTAAGGGGGAAAGGGGGGGGGGCTTAAACGCACGTTTCAAAACCAGCGGCGTTTAAAACGGATGGTTCATTGTTGTAACAATGACCAATGACGGTGCAAGTGATTGTACCAATGTTACACTAATTACGTTAGTATTATATTGGGGCTCGTGGCTAACTCTAGGTACAGGCGCTGCTCGCTTTCCACTTCGCAACGAATTCCGCGGTACGAGCCAAGACTTATAGTGTGCGTTTCCCTTGCAATGTCCTAATATATGTTGCTGTGTGACGATGGGAAATTCACTTCTCAGATTGAGAATAATGGAATACAGTCATGCAGAAAGGTCACTGGTTTGCCACACATTAACTGAATCATAGTGAAACTTCCTGGAGCAACACACATTTCGTGTGTCGAGCAGCGACACCTGCACGAGTCTGTCTTGCTCTATTGACGCAACCACTTATAGCACGTTTTGTAGAACATTTATGCTGAGAGTATACACTTACGTGTTCGTAATTAGCGTTGCGTTTGGCATGAATGTTCATCGTAACCACATAGTTAACTGGCTTTATAGTGAACTTTCGTGAAGCAACTTCACAAATGCGTGCTGCCTCGGGGCGTCATCAGAGCCCAATGATTTCGTGAGAGTCGCGGCGAGCAATATGACAACTCGTGCGTGAAACGCTTACTTGCGCTGTAATATATTTAATGTATTAAAATGTGTTTTATAAAACATTTGAGTGTAATTAGTTTATATTCAAAAGGAATTGTGTGGTTGCATGAGAATTTGAATGTAGTGATTATATTGGCTTTAATAAAGCTAATATTTAGGTAACTTTGTATGATAGCAGTTAAGGCGAATGACGTTGCATGTGGGACCGTACGACGCACCGCACTGTGAGGCGAGGAGACAAGGTTTTCACGGCTCGGACTGCGATGTGGACACGGTGTACGACCATTGTAAAGGCATAGAATGTTGTACCCGATTCATGGACTTAGAGTGTACAATCACATTAAATGTATAAATTAATACGTTTAAAATTACAAGCGAGTTCTAAACAGGTGGTTTGCATTCAGGTATGTAGGTTAGAAATATTTAAATGATGAAGAGGGAGATGATTTTATATTTTGATATGATAGTGTTGATAGTGATTGTTGTGAATTCAAAAAATGGCAAATTTTAGAATAATCCTGTGTTTCTTTTGCAAAAGAGTGTGTTTCACAGCATGGCTGCGAATTAGTATGACAATGCATACGACACCTACGAACCGAATTAGTATACAGTTGCAAATATTTTAATATTACTTATCCGTTACAGTAATACGACAAAAAGTTGGGTGATATTGCCCACTAGTTTTTGTGAAGATAAGACGTTGGGCTTGTGATGAGTGAACTTAGCAAATATCATTTAAAAATTACGTAATCGTGACATTGCGATCTTTTAAAATTGTCTTCATTTTCGAATTAATAGTAATATATTGTGCATGACATCCGGTGTTGCAATGTTTCAAAATACATTTCTATAGAGAAAAAATAAATAAACTTTTCTATCTATTGCCTTATGCAGATCGCAACTTTTTGATGCTGCCCCTACTAAATCCGACTCTCCCCTTAACTCTGTGAAACTATTGTGTCTCTTACAGTCTGGTGAGCGGCGTCGGCGATTTACGAAGTTTCCAGGGAAAGAAGGGATGCAAGGCCTGTCGGGGAAGGAATTCCGCAGGCGCAAGCCAAAGGTAGTCGGCCTGCCAGGGCCAGGGCGCCGCGGGGGGGGGGGAGCTAGGTGGCCGGCGCCGCCAAAAGCCAGGCTCCCGGACGGCCTTCATCTGCCGACCCTGGGCGCCGTGCATCTTTATGGCAGAGAACGTCCGTCCCCGCCCCGCTCAGTCGACCCCCGGCAACCTCCTCCGCGACACAGCGCCTTATGTTTCCCCAATCCCAGTCTTCGCCACCCTCGCTGTCCCTTCCCGTCCGCTACGCACAACTCTCTCTCCCGACCGCAGTACGCTGCCCGACGCTTGCCTTGTTCTACTCTGCGACCGCCATCGCCACTTCTCTGCCTACCTTCATTGCCAACACCTTCTCGAATCGTTTCGGTCTCCCATTTCTGCGGGTATATTCTTCCTTCACCTCTCTTTTACATGCCGACTCGGGCTTTGACTCTTAATCTTGCATTTCTCTCTATTGTCGTTTCTTTGCTTCGCGGTCTATGCCGTTCTCCATTTCTTTGATATGATTGTATCAATTTTGCAATTAAGTTTTGCCGTCCCAAAAATGCTGTCTTTACGTCACCAATTTTTGTTATTTTTATCCAACTAGATGATGTAAGCGCGCGCGATCTTGATACGTCGAGATTACCGCTATTTCGGCCGAACCAGTCAACTTCCACGCCGACGTTTGTCACACAGGACCACTGACGCACTACTAGCTGTGCCATATGGTCTCCGGTTGGAGCACCAACGCTGGCGCGCAGCCGAATGCCGTCGCCACACTGCCTGGAGTCCTCGACCGCGGGCCAAAATCTGCACAGAACGCGGCACGTGGGCACCGCTGGGTCGAAGCCGGTGAGGGGGCCGGAGCGCACAAGGGATCTCGCACTCCGGAAACGCAGGCCGCCGAACCGCGACGCAGATTGCGACGGAGTGCCCTCCGCCTCCCCCCCCTTGCCTGGTCCCCGCGTCGCCAACCCACCGCCACGACGTTTTTCAGCCGCCGCGCAGGCCCAGCCTGCGCGTGCAAGCCGAGCCGACTCCAAGTCGTCGATGTCGTCTATGAAGCGGTTATACGCTTGTGTGCGAGGCGTCCTGCCGTCTCGATGTGTTAAGTTTTATGTGCCTGCTGTGCATGTTCGCCAAAGTAGTAAGACAACTAGCCGAACGCGCGCCGTGACTCCTTAATGTGCCTTAAAGCACGAGCCGTGTTCGTAGTAGGCTCGCATGCTTGAATAAAATAAAACGAATCGCCTCACGCACATACGACGTGCGCCCCGCACCGAACACAGCGGGGGCGGTGTGGGACAGGAAGAGCCCAGGCCCGCACTCGTAACTAGTAATATTGCTGTGAGTTCTCTTTATTTGACAAAAGACAGCGTCGTGGATATATGGGATGGCTAGTTGTTTTGGGCGTGTCCGTGCAAGGTGATTAAGCGGCGCCGGAGAGGTAGAGGCCTACGGGGACGCTCCGCGTCACGTCTAACGAGAGCAGCCGATCCACGTCCCGCCACCCCGCCGCTAGCGCTGTGGAGCGCCGGGAAGGGATCGGGGTGCGAAAGAAGGGCTGGACGGCGAGGCGAGCGCGGGCGCGGCAGATGTGGGAACAGCGCACGGGGTGGAACGGACGTGTGCTGCCGTGAGCAAAGTGGGCTGGAGGACTGTCGAACAGCTTAGAAGTAGGGCGCATAAGACGAAAGTGGATGCTTCGATAGAGGGCAGCGGAGCAGGCACGGTATAAGGGGCGGAGCGGACTAGTGAGCGTAGTGAGGTTCTGGCGGCGGTCACCCAGAGACAGGCAACGCGCGATGTCAGTGAACGAGCACGCAGCGAAACGTGCCAAGAGCTAGGCGCTTGAAGACTTAGTAGAGGAGAGGTAGGGAGTTCGGGGACGTGTGGAGACGGAATTGATCGTGAGGCGAGGCGGAAGCGATCGCCAAGGGCGCGCCCGCGCAGCCGGCAGATGTGATCCGTCGCGACTCGGCTGAATTATTATACAAACAATGAGCAGAGCGCAGACAGCGATGAAGGAGAGGCAGCGCGGCCAGAAGGCTGCGAGACGGAGGCGTGGGCTGGCAGCGGCGGAGGCGAGGTGCGGGGCGATCAGCGCGACGCGGCTCCCCGGCGACCTCTCGCAGAACCTCTCTCGCGCCACACAGATGGCCGCATGTAAGCGGCGCGCGCCTGCCCGCTCTCCGTGTCCCTCCTCCCACCTCGCCGCCGACGACGCCGCCGCCTCGCGCTCTGCCCCCGTCCGCGTCCCGTCCGCCCGCGCCGCGCCACGCCACGCGCCTGCTCACTCACCACGACGAACAGTTGTCGTGCCCGCCGCGCTCTCCACGCGTACTTTAAACCCTCCCACACGTCCCTGTTGCTTCCGCAGGGAGCCGCCGATCAATCGTGGCGCGTCCATGGGCGCCGTTTTTGCTTCCGGCAACTCAATTTTCCTACGCGCTCTCCTGAGCATACATCTTCTTGAGCGTTTTTTTTGTTTCTTTCTTGGACTTTTTCTTTTCAATCCGAACCTTTTTATTTTTTCTATATTGTTCCACCTCCACTGTGCCCATCTTTTGTAACCCCTCATGCTTATTTTTTCTATCACTTGATCTTGTAGGCTGAAACACAATGCTTTTCTCTTTCGCATTTTTCCTCATATTTTTCTCTTACACCATCGCCACTTCTTTCACGTTATCCTTATTCTTCTCGTTTCCTTTTGAATAGTATTCGACATTTTGTACTCATGTGACTCCTCTTGCGTCAATTCTGCGTGCTCGCCCCATTCTTTGCCCCCGTCTCTCGCGCCTTGCTTGTGTGGGACCACTCCGTGGCGCGGCCTGGGGCTCTCCCCGCCTCGTCTTCGCCGCGCGAAGACAAGCCCCAGGCCGCTGCGCCTGGGGCTGTGTGCGGCGTGCGGGCCGCGGTGCGGCACGTCATTATTAGCGAGGATATATTTTATTTACCCGCAGCCGCAACCTCCCCGGCGCCGCGGCCGCTCCCCGCGGCTCCGCACCGCGCGGTTGGCGCAGCTGCGCGGCGACGTACGTTTTTCCTCGCCCCCCTCCGCCACGCCGCCCTCTCGACGCACCGCGGCCCCCGGCGTCTCTGGGGACGCCCGGCACGATCGCCCGCGCCCCAGGGCGCTCCCGCGCAGTGCAGCGGCGCCGCCGCCCCGCTCGTTCGCCCACGTCACCTCCCGGGCCCTCCGCCCTGCGCCCGGCTGTCACCACTTGTTCTCCGAGCCCAAACGTGTGTCTGCCGGACCAAGGAGAAGCGGCAAGGCTGTTCCTCTTTACTGGGGAATTTTGGAGGTTTTGAGGAAAATTACTGTGTCCGTTTAGTTTGTTGGGGGGCCGCTCTGCAAAGCCCTCTAAACGCGTCTTAAGCGTAACAGAGCAAATAGGGAAACACTCTTCTTATGGCTATTCCTCGCGAGAGATATCCGCTGATATGCAATTGTGTGCTGAATTGTTTTTAATCTCAATTCATCAGAAAGGTTTCAATCGAAATATAAAGCATCACATTTTCATGGATTGCAGGCTTAGAAACGGAAGTCAAATTGGCCGATTTTGATTCTGCATCGACGACCAACGGCCTTGATCACTTTCTACGCACTGATCACATTCACTTTCTTTCTGTTCAACATCTTGCAAGATGTTGTAATGTATTAATATTTTAAAAACAAGAACTAGGATGGGAAAAGTATATATTAATAAATAATATATATAAATATATATATCAAAAAAATGTTTAGTATCAGTTTATTCAATCACACAGAGTTCCCTGAACTACCTTTTTCAAATTTTCCAATAATCCTCTCCAATTGTAAGGAAACCAAACCTCAGTGTTCGCGATCCTCAGGTGGTACTTCATTTGAGGCATCATTGCATAATCGTAACAACCAGTAGTTAGTATTGTTTTGCCTCTGTAGCCGACATATCAGTATCAAATAGCTTGTTTGTACACTGGAAAAGCAATCTGTCGTGTCGTGACATACTCGATTCAAGGAAGGAACTTGTAATGATGAATAAATGTGGCACAAAAAGTGCAGCAGATTTATCATTTTCGGAAAATTTGAATTTTTTATGCCGGACGCTGTGGCGCGTTGTCAGTGTATTTCTTTCCTGTTTCCTGTGTTTATTATTATAAATATTTCTGCTCGATTTGTGTTTTGCCTGACAGCTCATAATCAGCAGGGAAATTTAACAGGTTTTTGCATCTTTATCCTAAGCTTGGTTACTTTTGTCATTAAGAATGTTTATTAGTGTATTATTTTTTAGGCAAGTTTGCAAATTACACTGGCCATTTTTGACGATTTCCTGCTATTACTAGTAAGGGTATTGAAATGAACTATTTCACGGCCATAAGAGGAGTGAGAGACTCCCGATTTGGTACCAAAAAACTTATTAAAAAAGTCGTCGTTAGCAGGGACTTTCGAATGGACAACTCATTTGATATTCTGAAATGAACCTTAAATTCTAAGAAGAATAAGGAGTGGTACAAGCCAGCGGTTCGGGACTTTCTGACAGATAACAGATGAGGTGACTGTAGAACACATAGTGAAGTGAGGGAATCTTCCTTGAACATGCAACGAGAATCGACGGAACAACTGAGGGATGACGATGGGTGGGGTGAAAGGAGCCATACAAACATCATGAGAAGGACAACCTGGCTGTTGTGGAGTGGCAATGGTTGGCTCTCCAAGCTTGAAGCACCACAGACGGTTTGGAAGATATTGGCAAGCAGTGGAATCGAGGCGAGAACGAGGGCCGGAAAAAGGGAACGATGGCAAATTGCGGGGCGGGTTCCGAGACGCACGAGACGGAAGCCGTGAAGGCGACGCCGGGGCGGGCGGGTTCGGGGGCGGGGCGGGGCGGGGCGAGGGCGGGGCGGGGCGGGGCGGGGCGGGGGGGCGGGGCGGGGCGGGGCAAGGGGTGGAGAGCGGGTGAGAGGAACCAGGACCCGAGCCCCGGCGCCGCCACCGCCGCCGCCGAATCGCCGCCAGCGCTGCCAGCGCTCCCTGTCGGCGCTGCTTTGCACGCTGCTAATGACTTCCTGGGCGCCGCCACCCTTGCCGCGGCCTCCGCCGGCCTCGCCACTCTCGCCGCCCTCGCTGCCGCCCCCGACGCCGCTCCCGCCACCTCCGCCGCCATTGGGATTCTTCCCCGAGAAGGGGTTCATTCGATGTAGCGAACGGGCCGCTGGGAATGGCGCAAGAAAATGAAAGATAATTGTGTGAAGGAATTTCTTGCACGCTGTCGCGTTTCGAATGGAAGAATGAGTCGTTTTAATGTAATTTTCATCGTCATTAGCACGTGCGCAACTAGTCAAATGAAAATGAAGCCAGCGCGGGAGGCTTGTTAATACGTGGGTGAAAGGTTTGGAAAACTCATTCTCCGTAGTGTTCGGTAAATAATATCGGCTTAAAATTTTTCTGTGTTGGTTCATTACTTTTTTATGTAGCATTAAGTTCAGAAAATAAGGACATTATCGTAATTTTTGCTCCACGTATTCAGTAATGAGTAAAACATTTAAGATGCGTGATGATTAAAAAACACATTTTTCTTATTTTTACTTTTGATGCAAATAATTAAAAAATAGTCTAATAATGTAGTGTTGGTTAAAAAAAATTTAGCCGTTGTGGTACACACGTACATTATCCAGTCATCCCTTTTTCAATGTTAATCTGTGTTTCTCAGGGGTGGGACCGCGTTCTTCGAACTCCATCCATATTCTTCTCCCCGCGTCCCTAATGATTTTGGGTGACGTTTCTCAACTTGTGGCAAGAGGATCGACCTTCTTAGTTCTCTTAACTTTACACAAGACGGAAGCGTCCGCTCCACTTCCCTGGGGAGAGTGTCAGTTCAGGTGGTTTACGACTTCGTCTACGCGCCTAGCTCAGTGTTCCGTGCGCTGTAAATCTCCTCTCACTAGGACACTGACTTCTCGATGAACCAGAGCGGAAGCGCAGCGGAGGAAACGTGGCGGTAATTCTTTTGCAGAAAAGTCTACTCGGTTTAGGTCATCTTTTAGTTCCTTAATAACGATTCGGAAAATTAACTGAGGCTGAGTCAGTGACCCCGGAAATTGAGGGTAAAGTCCAAATATATGTCGAGTTTCTCAGCTGCTCGCTCTAGCCGTCTGACAGCGAGTGTGCTATGCTGCCTGCAGTTTCTTCACTCCACGCCCACACCCTCGAAGCGTATAGCATTCGAAACCGGAAAAAATAAACCGCGGGGAGCAGGCGATGCAACAAGGGGGAACCGTAGACGCGAGATACGCACCGTTTCGCCTTCCGAGAGAAACGGAGAAGTTTTTGTGCCTTCGTCCCCTGTACGTGTGCTCCTCCGCCCTGCCGCTCTGAGAAGCGCGTTTATCTCCGAGTACAAACATTTCCCGAGAACGTTAGCATGTGATGCGGCGGTCGAACGCGACCTCCCTTCGAAGCGGTCGCCACTTCTTTGTTTCTCGCCCGGGGGTCTTTGTGCTTTGAGCGGCGGCGGCGGCGCCGCCGCCGGGCGGTTCATATACCGCGTTGCCGGGCGTGTAGTCTTTGGCACGCGGGTGATTAAGAGGACGAGCGAGCGAAGGGAGCCATCTGCTCGCTGCGCTGCACTTCATTTACGGAGCAGCGCGGCCGGGAAGGGGAGCCGAGGAGGGAGGCCGGTTAGTGCGTACGGCAGCACTGGCGCGAGGTGCGTTTCGCACATGGGCGAGCGCCCACAAAGTGCGTTCGTCTCTCCTCTGTGCCCGGGCCCCTCCCGCCCGTGCCGCTCGCAGTGTGCGTTGCGTCGATTGCTCTTCTCGCTGCCGTCGACTCGGCTGCGCGTGTGCGCTCAACGCCCGCATTGCCACCCGCGACGCCCTCGTTGCTAGCGTCGCCACGCCATCATTTGTGCCCGAGCCGTGCTGGTGTTGACGCCGCGTTTCTCTCTACCGCCTGTGGATGGCTATCGCTCACCAGTTGCACTCTGCCTACCGCACACGCTCTCTGCTGCTGCCTTACGAATGTCTGATATCCTTCCTTCTTTCTCGCACCCCGTACTTTTCCGTCGAATTTTGCTGAATCACCCTTCTAGGCCACTGTGTCTTTTACTCGCGGCCCAAAGTCTCCTAAACTGACATCAGCTCCTTTAGCCTCGCCACTACACTGTTCCATAAAATTCCCCTGTTTCCCTTCTATTCCTTTAATATATCTTTTCTTACTGCCATCTACGCTGCTGACCGCCGCGTCGTGCCCCATTGTTTGCCCCTGCGCCCAGCCCTTTCTCTTTGTAGTCACCTCCGTAACATTTCACCCAGTGTCAAGGCGACCTCCGCCGCTTCTGCGCTGCCGTGTCCGCGCGTTCGTCGCACCTCGCCGACTGGCGTCGCTGTCGTGGCCGGCGCTGTCACCGTCCCCGCCCCGGCCGCCGCCCCTCCCCGCGCCGGGCGTAATGCCCCGGTCGCGTGCCTCCGCGCGCCGGAAAGGGCAGCGCGCGCCGTCGATGCGATCCCCGACGCCATGAAATCGTAGTTAGCCGCCGTTCCCGCCCCCTCCCATGCCCCTGCCCCTGCCCCTGCCTCTGCTCCCAAGGCTCAAGAATTTATCGGCCTCCGCCTTGAATATGAGCTGCGCGTTCCGTTTCCCATGCCTCATGAAAATGATATCTACTTCTCTTTGACAAATTTTACTTGTTAGAGTGTCGTTTTACTTCTCTCGTTGACGGTTGATTCTTGAGAACGTGCACATTCCTCCACCGTTGTCCTTCGATCGATAATTTTGCTGGCAAACTTCATTAATTGTTTGCTAATGTTTAAAATATTCACTAAATTCCGCAAAGACTTGTTAAGCTAAGTCACTTAACTGCTCCTGGCGAAAATAATTTCGAACATTCGATTTAACACAAAATACAAATTTGTGTAAAATAATGTATTACTGAACATACTAATAGAATTATCAAGTAGGCATGTAGGTCTTTTTTATTACTCGAAAACGAATTTACCCTGCCAAATTGTACTGTACAGTAATTACTTCCGTTGGAATGTTAGGAGAGGTGAACTTGCTTGGGAAAGAAGGTTGGTTTCGTCGATGTACGTGGACATAGAAATTTAAGAAAATAATTCGGATAATGAATTGTGGTGAACCCCGATATACGTCTTTATCTCTTCGTTTCATGTCGAATGAATCCCTATATTGTTATTAATTGCCAATCTTTACAATTTTCATTTACACTTTCCATTTTCAGAACAGATCACATAAGTAATGATCTGTAAGTCACATAAGTATGAATGTTTGTAAGATCCCCATACAAGTCATCACAATGTCACCGACAAGTAGTACAATCTATTCGTTTGGGCGCAATATTTGTACGAATATAATACATATTTTTATTTTATTCATAAGATTAAAGACACTTCTTAATGACGAATAATATGAGGCACTCACCCTTTATTACATTGAGTGATTATTTTTTATCTAACTCACGAATGCTCCTTGCGGCTATTCATGAAACTATTTGACCTGACATAATATAGCATATTTATTGTTTTCCATACTACTGAACATTGTATTAAAGTAAAATCAGATATCACACAGAATGATGAAGATACTTTATCGTCTTCAATAATAAATTAATATTACTTGTTGCACATGTTGAAGACGTAGCCCAGTCTATTTTTGCTACTCAACACAAAAGTACGTTTCTTTCTCATTGAAGGGATCTATCCGGGTAATCTATGGAGTAAAAGATGGGACTTGTCCCGTGGGAGTGTAGGGCGTTAACCTTCTTCAGCCGCTTCATTGTAGCATAGAGATTTCACTGTTTTTGGTCTTGTCTATAATCATCCTGGAGTTCGTTTCTTTGGATACCTCATAGAATGGAAATAGAAACGTGAGCATTACCTTTGAATTCTTTTAATGAGCACGGCATTTTAAGTCTAGATTTGTAAAAGTCCTGACACTTCCTCTATCCTAATGCAGTATAGTTGCTCCACAATCAAATCTCAACGGTGTTGATTGTAATGGTGCCAACCACGATATTTTCCTTTGCACCTGTACATTTGTAAACATGATGCGTTATTTCGAATTAAATAACTACGTTTGGGTACGTCTAGTTATTTATTGGGTTAGTTTCTAAGTTTTTTGTCATTTTACACACAAGGAACGAGAGCATGTCTATGCATTTCGTCCGCGTTGTTGGGAGAGACTCTGATTTGTTTTTAACATTTTTCCCTCGGAACGAAGCAAAGCAGAAATAGACAAACGGGATTTTCGTCCGACCTGGAATAAATACAGTCCAAGTATGCAAATCAAGGAGATGTTAACATTTGGCGAATCTTTCCAATTATCGCACGCCCCATCCAGCTGAGCCGGCCTGCCGCTGCCGCTGAGTGGCCGTGTCGCCTCCCCGCTTCTGCGGCCCGCCTCGGCGCCGCCGCTCCAGCCGGCCGGCCGCGCCGCGGCGCCTTCACTCGCGTGCCTCAACCGCGCTCCCCCTCCGGGCTATTTCGACGTTTTCTCGGAAGCGTAATGGAGTAATCGCGAGAGGGTGCTGTGGGATCTCTGAGAAAAGAGCACGTTTCCTGTTGAGTTTCATTAACGTGAGACGCTCCAGATTTACATTTCTATGAATATTCTGGAGAGTGATGTGGTTCTCTGGCCCGTAGCTGCAGATGACGTTGATTACGTTTCGATGTGTACCTATTAGACGAGGTCGTTTTATGTTAACACATTCCAAGTTCTCTATCATTTTCTCCAGAAGTATTAATGATATTTCATTTTTTATAGTTATTAATATTATGGATTTCTTTATTTTTTAACAACTCTGAGGCGTTTTACTTCTTTATAGCAAATTAATAGGAAGCATCTTTCTAAGGGAAGCTCCATTTCACAAAAACGAGTATTCGCCTTCAGCATAGTTCTAAAAGTATTGACTTTCTTATATTTACACATGACACGTGAGTTATGCTGATATTTTAAAGCAATTTTCTCGTTGTCTAGGAAAATATTTGTGTATATTTCTTGGACATCTCTAATTTGCCTCACAATATAATTATGGATAATAAAAAAAATGAACTGGATATTCACTACAGTGAACTACTATCGCTTTCGAATGGTGTACATTTCACTGTTTCTTTCCAAATTAATCCCTTTGAGCTCGATCACTTTAAGAGAAATGGTAAAATATCTTTTTATTTGCACGACTTCTTTTTTGATATAGTGAAACGGAAGTGTACGTGCACCCCGACGCCGGCTCAGCACTCAGACGGAACGCAAATGCTATAAAAACCGTGTGGACTGTAAAACGTGAGAGTCTCGGGCTGCACGTAAAACTACATTTAACTGTACGCGCAGAAGAAAATAAATCATTCGATTTGGCTCGCAGCGATTTATATGTTTATATTGCGCGATTTATTAACGCTTAGCGCCGCGACAAAAGTTGTCTTAGCACTTATTCACGCGCGTCTCCTTTGTCGCATTAACATCGCCGGCGTTCATCCCTTCCATTTGAAAGGTTTGTCACGGGCGCCACCTCGCCCCCATCCCCGCCCGCTTCCCCGCCCTTCCCCGTCCCGCTCCCCTTGCCTCCTGCCCGCCACCGCCAGGCCCTCTCAAACCGTCCATCGCCCGCGTCCTTCAACCCGCCCCTGCTTCCGTTACCTCGCACCCGCTGCGACTGTTCCCCTTATTCGGCTCCCCCCTCGCCCTCGCCTCTCCCCCGCCCCCGCCCCCGCCCCCACTCCCGCAACCCCCCCCCGCGCCTTCGGCGCTCGAGGAGCCGTGACGCTTTTGTGCGTGGAACCTTGTAGTATAGATTTGCTGCTTTTATTAGGGGAACTGGCTTAGCGAGCGCCGAGGCGGGACCCGCAGCCCAAAGCCCTAACAGCCTCTGGCTTTCCGGTCTATTCACTTTAAAGCAAAGCTGCCTTCTATTAGGTCCGATGATGTGTGAAATCTGCAATTCGCGGACAGTGGGATTTCGCAGTGTACTCTTGGGATTGGGCGGATTATTCTCGACAGAAGCCTAATCAACGGAACACTTTAAGATTTATGTGACGGCGATGAAACGCGTGTGTATGGGGACGTGGGAGTGGGTGAAGTAGGAGACGCAAAGAAGACGTGTGGTGTTTGCCTTCGCCACACGTCTCGCAACTTCCTGTTTTTCGTTACCTTTGGAGACCTCTCAAACCATTATCTGAATGCACTGCGATATTTTTCATCTTCTTTTAGCTCGTTTGTCGTGGTTTGTGGAAGATATTTCTAAGGTGAATGTATGGGTAGTATTTCTTCATCTTATCTTACAAAATACTGTTTCCTTCGTGGACCGTCTGGCGAATGTGACCGCTTCCTCCTTACGACGCTACATCGAAAATCTCTCGAAAATAGTTTCATCTTTGCGAACTTAAGAGACATATCTACAACCGTACAAACAACTGCCGGTAGATGACAAATTGGTGGCTGGGCATACCGAGTATTCCGCCGCGTGATTTCGCTATGCGAGAAAGAACCCGGCGAAAGAAAGATGTAGGTCGGCGGAGTGAAGTGGTTGGCAGTGACAAGAAAAGGCGGGGCTCGTTGTGTTGCTTTCGACGATGACTTACCCTTGATTTATGAAGGAGTGTCGAGGACAGGAAGGGTCGGAACTGCACGCTGGGCCGTTCCGATGGAACCAGAGGTGTAGAGACGTCGCCAAATTAGAGCGTGGATTTTAGAAGGATTTCGGTTTAATTCTTTAGTGTTTATTTTTTTGTGATTTCTGTCCTCCCCAAAGCTTTTAGCTTTTTCAAAATGTGCTGTTTCATAATGCACTATTTACATCATTTTGATATAGGATGGATAGGTAAGTCACGTGACGAATTAAGTTTGGAGAACGTTTTTGAACCTTAGTTTGAAAATGATTAATGAGATTTATCTCAAGAGGAGTCGAGGCGTGATGGCTAGCGCATTGGCTCCGCCTTCAAACGCCGAGGGTCGGGTTTGATTCTATGCAGTCCATATGGAATTTGTGGTGGATGAAGCGGCACGTTTTCTTGGCGTTCTCCCGTAATCCGTGTCTCCTGATTCCAATATTGCTCCATCATTATTTACCTTATTATAATCGATAAAATCTACTTATTACATCAACTGAGTCCCATCGTCTCAATAGCCTCAATAGTAGAAGGATCCGTATATCTCAATTAACGTGAATATCAAGAAGCTGCTAATTGATTTCTAAAGTCTACCTGTGTAACTCTCTGAATACTATGACATTCGCAAACATAATTCCTGATAGTACACTGAGGATAGATACAAAATAAAATCGAGAGATGTTCTACATTTTTCCCCATTGCAAAGGAATAATTCATGGCCAAAGCTATAGTGTAAATATGATATTGCAGGTTTAAGAATAAAAATGTGATTGAGTAGTAGGAAAAAAGCAGACAAAAATCGAAGGACGTACGTTAAAATGAACTCGCTTACGTTCACAGTTAGAACGATGTCATCACGGTGACAAAATGTAAAATTAAAATACTGTGCATAGTGCAATTTCATGTACATCTTAAGTTTTGTTGTAATTTTACTGACTAATTTTTTATTCAATTTATTTTTAAACACATTGCGTCTCTATGTAAGTAATCTGTATGATATTCACGCCCGATATATCAGTCTCGTATAATCGCCCGATAGAAGATAACTTTTACCTTCTTGGGATGTTTTTCAGTGTTAATAAAAGAGAAGTAAATGAAAGTCAGTTCGTCATTTTGGCGTGTTTTCTATCTCTAACTAGATCTAGTATTTCGGGAGTGGAACTTTGTTTAAAATATGATTGTGTAAAAGGTTTTGGAAATATACTATTTATTGAAACGTTTCGTACTTAAAATTTTCATTCGCCTCACATTTAGAACTTTTAAAATTATGTTAAATATTATTTCTATGTTATTTTCATGTTTTTTCAGTTTGTACATATTTTATTAAATACAGCTGTCTCAATCAATCCCCATTCACCCCTGATTCTTTTAATTTTAAATTCTGTTAAGAGCTTCATGAATTGTAATGTGTATCATTTAACGAATTCAAAAACAACTCGTATGGCTCGTTATATCAACATTTTTATCATATTTATGCATTACATGACAGTGAGAACTTGTTAACTCTGTGATTAGGTCATTATCATTAACTACTTTAGAACATCCGGAAACATCACTTATCAGTACTTCCTTTTTTTGTCATTTGACATCAGTGATATTAAGATAGAAATAAATATCTCGCTTCTATTATAAATATTTCTATCTAGATGAAGAATACAATTGCCGAAAATATAACTTGACTGTCAAATAAAATTACAGCAAAAATTTGTTTCCCTATTTTTCGATGTAATTTTTGTATTCGTATTTGTATTAAATTATTTGTGGATAATAATATTCTTCAAAAAATTATCAAAGCTGAAAGATACCTCTTCAAATATGTCAACAAATGTGTTTGAGTTTATCAATTGAAAGAAATGTTTGCTGTCCTTTATTAATGAGGTTCATAAATTAACTATCATGTCATCTGTTTCTAATAATTCGCTTTTTATGCTAGGAATGCTCTGTTGAGTTAATTTTAAACAGCCCCACAAACCAGTGTCGAAAACGACAGCTACCTTAAAATTAGTCCCATCCTTCTTCAGCGCCTTCTTGTAGCGTGACGTCGCGAGCTGTCAGTTTAAGTCGCGTCTGCATCTGACAGCTCGGCGCGGCGGGGTGTGTCGAGTGGGGAACTGCGAAATGGAGCGTGCCCAGCTGCATGGCTTATCTCCAGGCGATGATGCTAGTTTTTGTACCGAAGAACTGCCTTGGAAAGATGTGCTTTCGTACTGCGAGATTTTGGTTTGCTTATAGCCTGAAAGTGTTTATTTTAAATAAAACACGTTCGTCATCTGTTAGTTTGTCCTATGATTTTTTGTCCATTGTGTTTCCAAATGTTCTTTATATGTATGTTATTTTAAGGGGATAAGCATCGTTTGGCAGAGTCAAACCCCAATATATTAATAGGATTTACTTCGTTACAAGTTCTCATTGATTTGCGCATTGTTATTGCATAGCAATATGTGGAGAGAGGGTGAAAATAGCACCAAACTAAAGTTTGCTTTCTCTGGGCGTTGTGTTTAGTTACCCGCATCGACACATTTGCCATAAAAATAAATTACACCTGGATACAATTCAGAGCTTTCTGAAATATTGTAACTGTTTTCTGGGAATTATTAATACCATTAAGGATGAATCCCGATTATTATTAGTGTCCTTTTATCAGAAATGAACAAATTTAACGTTAGGACCATGCTTAAAGGTAATACCACAGTTTATAATTCCCCTGACTGCGATTTTCAGACCGTAACTTCGTAGCCACACGATGCCAGAAAAATCGTGTGACCCCATACGTACCGAACCGGTTTTGTGCAGCATAACAGCGTTCATACTTTTGAAATCACCGTTGAATAAACCCCTTTTCTTGCTAATTCCATTGCACTGCAGGGTAATGAGAGCGATTACACGGCACCTCCCGCCCCTGCGTCGTCGTCCCCATCCATTGTCGGCAGCCCGCCCTCCCCGCCCAGGCCCCGGCCCACCGCAGCCTCCCGCCCGCGCCAAGATGCGCTGGAGCGGAAGGAGCGATTGCGAGCGCTGGTTAATGGTTGCGCGCTTTATTGGCTATTCATATGGAGGCTGTCAAGTCAATTTACGTAGACACATGCTGGCTTCATTTCGAGTTCGGAGTTGACGTTGCTTATGCATGTAACATTTTTCAACGGAACGCGCAGAAGCCGTGTTCATGGAGTCATGCTTCGGTGGAACGTGCATGATGTTTCTCTCCTAAAATGTTCGGCGTTATTTACATTTCGTCGTCGTGTGTAACAAAAGACGGCATGTGAGGAAACGGCTTACGCGAGAGACCATTACCACTCGCCACTCTGTTGTAATATTTAATATGTTGATTTGTGTATTAATTTTATTATGTATACTGTTGTGGACGTTTTATTTAAAAAAAACGCAAAATGTAAAAATAAGACAATTGTAAATGGAAACATTTTGGTCTATGAATTATGTGATATCAAAATATAACAAAGAACTGTAATGAAATGTACATCATGTAATTCATGTCTCAAAGAACTAATGAATTTAAATGTTATCTTTGCTTATAACAGGCTGTTCAAACACGCTTCTTTCTAGGAATAATTTGAGGGCTCCTTTGTTTACCTGTGATATCGCAAGAATTCATTTAATTAACGATTTTTTAATTTTATTTATATTTATTTATTTCCTCCATTATGTTATGCAATACCATTTGTGATCCCGTATCAGTAAAAACAAGTAATCAATTGTAAAAAAGGGGTCATCAGCAACTGTTTACTGTCAGTTGCAAGTAATTAACCTAACTAATCTTTTTCAGTGCAATTCATAGCTTTTATCAATGTTGTAGAAGATAATTGCACACGTATTTAAAGCTTTGATATTAATGTAAGCATATTTACGAGGCTTCGACTATCTTTGGTATTCTTTTCGACTCTCGTAAAGCTATGAGCTGGCATTGACGGATAAAATACAAATGAATAACAGAGATGTAAAGCAGATGTCAATCTAAACATGACTAATACCGTTGAAATTGAAAGACCAGTATGGTATGGTCACTTTAACGCAATTGATAAAGAACAAAGGGCCAGCTCTAGAAGTGGAAGCTCTGGGAATATCAACATACTTTTCGCTTTTTAGGCGAGGAATACCTAGGGCTGATCTACAAGGAAAGAACGCAAAAGGCGACGAGAAGAAAATTATCTGCAGAAGACTGCAATGACAGACTGTGTTTGAAACTGGAATGTGAGAGACACTCCTAATGTTGCAAACTGCTCGTAGTTATACTTGAAGTATTACAGAGCTTAAAATACATTCTTTGAAGAAGGAATATCGATGAGATTAATTGAACGAATCTGTGACCTCTCCATATTTCTAATCCCCGTTTACATTGCACATTTCAAAATATGCAGAACTGGTAAGCTTTGACGTTCCACTGCAATCGCCTGTGTCACCTGGGTCGTATCGTATATAAAATATATCGCAATATTTTATTTTCATGATTTCAATATAGCATCAGTGTCCAAAATAAATATGTACAAACTGTGGATTGGAGCTCTCAACTAGGCACACAATCGTGAAGCAGAAATTGAAACGCTTGGCTAAACTAGTTTTTATTAAATGGAATATCCACGGAGCCCGTGTTTTCAAATTGCACCGGAATACTCCCGCGAGCACCGACGTTCGAAAATCGTTGTTCTCTAAATTTGTAGAAGCATCCGCCGCTCGACGTCCCATCGTCTTTACATAATCTCTCTCAATAAAATATTTGATGTGTGCTGGCGGTTCGCGCATTGCTGGGCGCGCTGCGCAAATATGTACCCGCGGCGGCTCGCGAGCGGCGGTGGGGGCGGCGGTTCGCTCTGGGGCAACGGGGCCATACAAATAAGCGAGAGATGCGCTCATGAGAGGAGCCAGGTTCATGCACTCACATGCATTTTCAGCTCGAGCTGGGATCACGTGCAAAACCAGTGTTTTTTGTCAAGTTTGTAGTTGGCTTTAGCACTCTACGATTATAATGGCTAGATACAAGGTGTAATACTAATTGAAATACAAATTATTTGAAATGAATGACCGGAGTGAGATTTTGTTTGCGGCTAACAACTACATTGCGACACAGGAAAAGTTGTGGTTTTAAAATTAAAGTTTAAACATTATTGTTAAAAAAATATTATCTTCTATCGGGAGGGAAGCTTGAACTATCTCCAGAGATTCATGCACTATCAGTAGTATTTAATAATCAGGAGACTGACAATCAATCGCAAACGTTTTGAGGAAGGTCTTGACACACATTCTGGAAAATGCTTCTCGCAACATTCTGCTACTTGCACCAACTTGTATAACCATTAATGTATTTCTGTATATCCTGAAAACTTTTAACCGATAATCTGATATTCGTGTCTTTTTATAGCATTAAAATATTTTTATATACGTGTTATATAATGGTCCAACGTGATACTTTTATCTCGAAATTCCATAAATATTTTTTTGTTATCGCATCAACTACACGGTCATTAGCGACCACATTATTGAATTTAGCGTTAGGGTATCTATAAGAGTAGACAGTCTGTTGTCAAGAGGACCGCCAGGTAGCATCTCCGCGTACACCTCTCTTTACCCGCGCTCATGCGTCACTGACCACCGGCCAGAATTGGGAAGCAATTAGGACAGTGATAGGGTTTAGGATACTTCACAGATGTTGGACTAGCCCCCTGACAAGCTGCCAAGATCGCTTTGTCGGAACAACTTTCACATGAAATTGTCCGGGAATCGAACCCGCGTCTCCTGAGTGAGAGGCAAGCGACATTCCATTTGTGCCACGAGATGGCCCCTCGAAGTTTATTAATAGGTTGAACTTAAGGTTTCGGAGCCTATACCCCCCCCCAGTGTATAAAATTTGGTTCAATACAAAACACAAGGCATCTAGGTAGTGCAGAGCAACCGTTGGGCGGGGAGATCTATGCGACGTAGGTTGTGGAGTAACGAGGTTAAATATAAATTGCATACTTCCATTTGACATTTTAAGAAGAACCGAATCCGCTGTCTAAAAGATGATTGTGGTAAATATATTCACTGACAAAACCTAGGTACTTCAGCTTGTAATTTTATATTATATATTGTGACGTACCTGGGAAGCGGTACTTTCAGAACAAATAAATTATGCAAGGGACAGGTACATTTTCGTGAATGGGTCTCCAGGAATTTGGCGCACCATAGGAAGATAATCGTTATAAATTCTTTTGCACATTTAAATATTTTAATGATCAGAGAACACACTTTACAAATAGTATTTACAAATCGCAATGCGCAGGCCTTGGAAACAAACGCACGGTCAACGCTACCTTGATGTTTTCAAAACCACCTGCTTCCTCTGGAGGCGACCGGTGTGAGCCCAGCCGGTGTGAGCAATGTCTCATTGGAACGCACGACGCATGATTGATGTTCGTCGGCTGTTCTAGTCTTTGTTTTTTTGTGACCTTTCTCAACTTTGCGCGGATGTCCGTACTGCCCACTGTTATATTATACCAGGGCGTGATTATGACACGAGCCCACCGGCCACACGATTTCCTGTCTTATTGGTTTTCATCAGTTCTGGTGCGCA
>BOPP01000004.1:8393533-8412716 GCA_017312745.1 Gryllus bimaculatus | reverse complement strand
AGTTGCGTCGACGTACGCCCGGGGGGAGGGGGAGAAAGGGGGTATTGATTCTCGTGGGGGAAGGAGGGCAATCACAAGGTAATGACGAATGATCAATGGTACCAAAGACAACGTGTGAAGTTGCGCGGTGGAATGCCAACGCTGTGAGTGTCGAAGGAGAAAGTGCAGAGGAAGCATTGGCAATGTATTTGAATTATTTAATGAACGTGCGACCGATTATTTTCGGCGTTATTACTATTGTAAGATCCTCTTCTTCTGACGTTATTATTGTTGTTTATTTTGCAGCTATTAATCCTGTGACGAACGCCAACTCATGAAACGGTATATAGATTTAAACACACTGCAAAGAAAGAAATCTACGAAGATTGGAATTAGAAAAGAAATAAAGACTCGTCTGCAAGTAACAAATTTGGACGTATTAGCCTGTGAGCCCAGTGTGTGGTTGGGACGATATCTGGAGGATATAGCTGCTACAAAAAAGTAGCTCTCTGTAAGACGTCGAAAGATTAAAACATCGTATTGTGTATGTGTATTAACTCAGCCTAACCTGTTAAAAATCAATCTATAAAGAATCAAATACGTGAGTCGCAATAATAAGTTAAATAATATTCACTTCTTTTTTTGATTGACATCCATACAAATCAACTAAGTATGTCTCTGTTACAGAGAGAAAGGATCATTAAAAATGAATAAACAGTATCTGGTGTGGTGGAAAGATTGTCGGTCTTTAAAGTGTGAAAATTTCCATACAATTGAAAAGTGCGCATGTGTGTATGCAATGTTTAATTTGCCATGTTTTCATTCCAAAAAAAACTCATCAGTATCAAATATTTAGAATTGTCCTGGAGTTACCGTCTCGCGTAAATGAGCAGAATTCATGACTGTAGTCTCTGGGGGCAGCTTTATTTGAAGTTATATTCCAGTACTCAGTGTTCGAAATAAACACGATGTCCCTTTATCGCACATTACTGTAATTCAGATCTGACGCATTTTCATTACTTATGAAATCAAATCCAGTGTATTAGGATATACGTATATGCTAATGCCGGTATATGAGATCGTAGTCACTGAGGACGAAGAATGTTAGTAGAGTTGTGACACAATGTTGTTTTAAGTTGTGATATTATGTCGTTTCGGTTCACCATATTTATTGTGTACTCGTTTTCATGTTAATGAGGCGATATTTTGCTATTCAGCGTAGCGTATTTCACCGATGGGTTATAAATCATTCTTTACTGATGCAGTATTATCTTTCGTAATCATTTGGATGTTTTCAAAATCCAAACATTTATTGCATATGCAACTACGTCCAGCAGCTGCTTTTTTATTTGTAAGAGAATTATTAACCGTAGATTAGATAGATTTGATTTATTTATCCTTCTCGGCTATTTATGTTGCATTAAATACATATTTACATACATTGTGTATATCTATATGTATACTACATCAGCTACTTACACAATTAATTTTCTATTTCTATATATTTTATATTTATTCTTTTAATTTTTTTAATTTTGTCAACATTTTAAATTTCTAACATAATTTATTAAATAATCCAAACCCATTATCAACAAGTTTATTTTTGGACTGCACAGTTTTACGTAAATATATTACCCGACTTTGTGTTTGTCTTGTTTCTCTTATTTTATCTTTTACTCTGGATTTTGTTTACTAAATTTCTTATCTGATTTTGAGGTATAAAAATAGAGTTTTATAACTAATTCTGTTTTATTTACATAAATTTCTGAGTTTATAACATGTCTAGCACTGACGTGTGCTTGTTGCATTGAATTATTACCCTCATGGCTCCATTTTGTTGTGTGCTTTTTAATTTCAGTTTCCAATTAGTGTTATTGCACAGTAATGAAAATGAGGTGCAATTATTGATTTATGTATAATAAACATCTTCTATAGCCATTTATATATGACCAATTGTGTTTAAAATATTTTCTCCATATTTTTCTACGTAATGTATGTAATCTGTAACATTTAATTTACTATCGATAGTTACTCCGAAATATTTCATTTTGTATACTCATTGTATTTCCATTAAGTCAGAGGTGAATAATTTATTTCCTCTTCTGTTTCTTCCACTAAGTAAAATAATATTTCTTTTACAATAGCCATTGTTAGTTACCTTACCCTACACCATTCGTGTATTGCAATAAATACACTGCAGTTAAAATTCAATTTCTGCTTCTGTTTCTCCAATTATATACAATAAAGTGTCATCAGCAAATAATTGAATTTACAATAAATATCAGATAGGTTTATCGTTTATTTAAGCCATTAATGAAAATTATAAACAATATTGACCCAAAACTGACTCTTGTGGAACACCTAAATCCACGCTAATTTCATCTGAAATAACATTATTATACTTTACTTTTTGCTTTCTATTATTAAAATATGAAATAAACCACTTTTCAATCACATTCCGTATTTATACATTTTCTTAATAAGCATTTTTCTGTCATTACTTTCGAATAGCTTCTTGAAATCCAAGAAGATAACTTCTGGTTTCCTTCCTGCCTCAATACTAATCGTCTAATCGTTTAAAACTGCTTGTATCGTAGTTTCACATGACTGTATTTCTCTAAAGCCTGTCTGTTCATTTCCTATAATTTTAGTTGTTTCTATAAACTCTTTCTATTTCTTTTTCCTATTTCTTATATTTTTTCATATATGAATATTTATTAGCATAAAGTCAGTCGCCTTTTTTGTATTTGTCACTTTTGCAATTGGTATTGCTGACGAAGTGTTCAACGACTCCGTAAAAGTTCATTTTTCTCTGTAATTTCGTATTTTCAATGATACTATTTTGATTGTTTTATAATTTTCTTTTAAGCTTTCTGTCATATTAGCCTAGTTTGTACCTTTCTTATTTGGTGACCCATGTATAATTACAAGTAATTCTTTTTGATCAAGGAAAATTTATGAAAATCATCTTCCTTCTTGCTTGTAAATATTTCGAGACCCTCCGTCACATTTTGTACTTTTCGTAAAATGCTACTTACAAAATAGTTATTAAATTTGTTAGCTGTATTGCGATTTTGACTTCCTTCATCAAATATAATATCATTAGTCGTTGTATGACAATTTTTGTCCTGGTAATTTCTTCATTACTTTCCATAATTGTTGACCATTATTTTTGTGTTCTTCAATACTATTGTTAGAATATTCTAATTTCATTTTTTCAACTAATTTAACGACATTATATCTTAATGTTGTCCAGATACTTTTAAGAGAAAATTGATAATAGCTAATAAAAACTATGTACCCTGTAAAAGAATGTAATTGCATTTTTCTGCACTTATATTTTCATCTCATTTTATCTATATTACTGATTACAATTACCAGAAATTGAACGCTAAATATGCAGACTCCGACCATGTGAAAGATGTCTATGGTTTTGTTATGCACATACGATCTCAGGAAAATTAATAAAACAATGAAATATCGATTTTGACTGATAAACGCAAATACTTCATTGTGTTATTCTGCATATTCTCACACTGCGAGGACCGACTGAATTCTTATACTCAGTGCGTCTCCTGGTGATCGCTGACCCAACTGACGTCATGGGTATGCAAGGCTCCAAGAAAGAGATCCCTTTTCCATTAAATATTTGATCTTTCGTGATGCGTACGGAAGATTTTTAATATTCTTAGTATGTAAAGAACTGTTGCACTGTGCATCCGAGTGAACCAGATGGTTATTCTACTATGCTATTTATACTATAGATTATTTTAGGTATATATTTATATTAGAGTTATATTATATACATATTGTTCTACTAAAAGCTATTATAAACCACTGTCTTACAATACTATATCCTATGTTATGAATTCGTGAAGACTGTTTTTGTGGAAATAATTAATTTATTGTAGTTTTTTGTGATAGTATGTTATTTGTTTTCCTAAGCAGGTTTTTGTGCTACTTTCTGGTAATATATTTTGTGTGGTTTTATTCAGCAGAACTTTTTGCTACTGCAAGCCACTAGATAAGTTCTTATTTTACTGTTGGATCGTCAGCGAGATGAAAATCAGAACTGTAGGTAACGCCCCTCTGTATATCAGCAACACGAATCTCCACAAAGACCTAGCCATAGAACCCGTCCTAAAATATATTACCAAACTTTCTCATACATCCTTCCGAAATCTACTCTCAGTTACCGGTGCATCTCATTTGAATCTAGCTAAAGAGCATCCACTAGAACCTCGTGTACGTAACCGACTCCCCTTTCACATCTTCCTCCGTAATCTGACTGATATTATATTATGAAATGAATATTCCTCCCATCAACAGTCAACAATATGCATTCCCCACTTAAATACTCGCACTGCTTCATTCTAATATTTAAAGGGAGGTCCCCGTAGCCACCCCTTCGCATCTTTTCGTCTGAAAAGTCTCGCTGCCAACAACTGAAGAGCCGTATGGCTGGCTGAGCGTTGTATAATCAACTAATTCTGCAATATTTTTTTTAAAAAGATGAAAATCAATACTTTTTTCTGTAGCTTGTTAATGTTGCTCATTAAATAGTATTGTTGCAGCGGACATAATTTTAAAGAGTGGTATCTGAACATTATGAAAATACGAACTTCATTGATTTATTATTGAAGCAATATAATACGAATTGCTGCAATATATGGCTAATTCAAGCGTTTTTGATTTTATGGTAAAATATTTCGTGATTTTAGTAAAGAACAAATGGTTTTCGACACTAATACTTGAAACCAGAGTTTTTGTTATCTACACCAGAACCTTTTGAAGCGAAGTATCCGTCGCATCGACATCTATCTCACACCTTTATATTCGGCCACACTATCTGTAGGTCCGAACTTACATTTTGATCATCAGCGTGAAGTCCTCGAATTCTTGTGAATCCCTGTGCTCGAGTGTATAAAACGACCCGACTGTTGGATTGATGTTGGGACGTCGCGTCGCCGGAGCCGTGGCCTTCAATCGAGCGACAGTTGTCGGTGTTTTCATCCGGCGTCACTCAAAATTTGAATGAAGCCCGGCCCGAGGCGCAAGCGGGAAAGCGGCGTTTGCTGCGCCGGGGCCGCCGCGTAAAAGTGCTAATGTAATTTGCGCGACCAATTGGCCAGCGCTTGAGTGCGCGCCTGCCGGCTGAATGCCGCGAGCGTCTGGGCACGCGCTGCCGCCCCTTCCCTCTCGCCCAACGTTCCGGACAGCCCTCACAGGGATCCCAGCGGCCTTCGCCCTCCCATGGCCCTCTTCTTGCCGACTCCTCGCCCTCCAGACCTCTGCCGCCGTCATCGCCGTCCACACCCTGCACGCTGCTTTGCCCATCGGAATCGTTACCGTCGTCCTTTCGTCGTTCTAATCGCGACATCTGCGATCTCCATAAGATTTTCTACCTTATTTTTGGTTCTTGGCGCATGCTTCACGAATGTCTTCACCGGGCTGTGAGTCACATCCTTTCTTATTCCTTGTGGCCTTCATTTTCCTCTCTCCTTCATCTTCTAGTTCAGATACACTGTTGGGCTACATTGTTGGCAGCCCACTTAATTTTTCCATTAGTTTCCTTTTATTTTTTGTTTCGTTAATTTTCTTTTAACTGCTGTCCTTATCAGTATTCATTGGTCATCAATTTCATCATCCAATTTTCCCGCTTGCAGATAGTCATTTTGTCTTTGCTTTTCCTTTTCAACTTTTTTCTCTAATATTTAGCATTAACACGCACCTTCTAGTCACACTATAATTTCAATGAATCAAGCAAATCCGAGCATTGTTAGGAAAGATTGTGTCTGCGTGTCTACAGTGTCTCCAGGAACATGTGACCAGATTTTGTGCTCGGTGCCAACCAAACAGAGAGGGTCGTGAAAGGATTCCGCGTTCGTTTCCCTCAATCGTCTTCCCTTTGCTCTTAATTGGCGGTAATTTGTCCGCGCAGCAGTTGGAGACCGAGGCACAGATTGGGCCCGCAGAAGGACGGGAAGGACGGCGGCGTGGCGGCGGCGAGGGCGAAGACGGCGGAGGCGAGAGTGTGGGTGAGGGTGGGGTGAGGAGGGGGAGGAGGACGCCGGGGTGAGAGCCGTGACGACGGAAAGAGCGGGAGCGGGGTCGAGGACGGCGGCGGCGGCGGGCCCTGCGGCGGCTCTGCCTTCAAAGAGGCCGCAGCGCTGGCGGCTGCCGAACGAGCAGGGGCGGCGGTGGCGGCGGCGGCGGGGAGCGGGACTGCGTCTGCCGCCGCCTGTTTCCACACCCGCTGGCGCCTTCACCTCGGCGCGCCCCCACGCCCCTTGGCCCTCGCGCGCTGGCCCGAGAAATATCAGATTCGAATTCTTGGAATGGCGCGCACCGGCGCCGGCCCGCAAAGGGAAAGAGCGCCGCGCCGCGTCGCGTCGGGGGAGGGCCGTCCGCGGCGTCTGGGCCACGCGCCGACAGCGCCCGCCCCGCGAGCCGTTCTTGATTTAACGAGCGACTTGCTGCAGTAAGCATGCTGGCGAACATGACCAAAAATATGGTTTTCCTAAAAGGAGCACTCACACTTCTCAAGAACAAATAAAACACTCTCTTTAACAATGCAACACATTATTTTTTTAATATTCACGAATACTGCAATAACATAGTCAATATATAGTTCAATAGCTCTTTCCACGCCAAGAGTAAAAAGAAAGTTGCTGGGCTATAACGCAACACGTACTAAATAGAAAATATTAAATGCCGGTCTTTCTTGATGACCTGCTGTCTCATAGTGTTAGCTGTGATGTAAGCTATGCCGTACTTATACCGTGAGTATGAAGATGCAGTGCACAGAATGCGTACAGCCAGATTAACACAATCAAATAATTGCATTTTTCATTCCAAATCGAAATTGTTTTTAATATTTCTCGAGTTCCGGGTTACCCAACGAAATAATAGACACTTCTTACATGTTTGGAAGCTTAATAGTTTTCAATCGATTTCCGAGCGCACTGGATGTTAATATAAATGGCGAGATAAATGATTGCCATGTGTTCACACGATGTTATCTCTGCCCGATCTTCAAAATGTTCTTCCGGGATTAAATCCTAAGTACTAATTAATTTGTGAAACATCCACAGCGTTAGTGTAAACCCTTCACGAATTCCATTGGCGTTACGAACGTTTCCTTTCTGACATTCCATTTGTATTCCGAGAATGAAATGTATTATTCTAATTATTTGTAGAAGAATTTTGCTGAAAGCACTTCATTGTAGAATTTGTGTGACAAGACGTACGTTAGTTGAAATGTGCAGCAGAATCTCTGTTGAGCTCTCTAGTTTACAGAGTGATTTAGGGTTCTTGAACTCTTCCATATACATTTGGGAACTGTTGACATGATTCGCTTTAATAATGAGTTCCCAGCATCAGCTTTATGTGTTGAAAACTTCAATTTGTTTGACTTGACATTCATTTCAATACTGAATTGATGTTTTCAAAAAAACCATCTTTGGAAATGTAATATAGTGTGTTTTTCGCATTCCACAAGCGTGAAACTCATATATCTCACGTAAATGATATTGTAAATCTCCCGAGATAAACAAGAACTAGATTTTATGATTATAACGTAATCGTTAAATCCCTAGTCTATTATTACAGAGGTGCTTTTCAAAAACGAATCTGGGGTTAACAGCGTTGGTCTGCGGGTGTGTTGATTGCATAAGGAGGTATAATTTTTGCGTCCATGATAAATGGATGTAAATAAAATTGCAAAATCGCCACCGTTCTAGATTTAAAGAACATTGAAGGCTTATCCATCCAGAATAGTATAGTAGTTACGGAATAGTTCCCGTTATCTCAACTTGGAATCTAGAATCTGAAGATGACATTGTCATAGACAGTATAAAAAATTCAAGAAGAAAGAAAGTTGTTTGTTGTTCTAGAGCTATGTGCGGGATACCTTTTGGAAAACCATTTTGTGTGTTTTTCTACGGCAGTATATTTCCAGCTGCGGGCTTCTAGAATCTAGTCATTGTATACTGTAAAAATGCCATATCGTATGTGTCATGTACAAAATCATTGTCAGCAATATCAAAGTAATCATTAAACATTTCAATTGACACTGGTATTGAGTGATACCGATTCATGAAACTTTTTATCTCTATGCATCAAAATTACCCTTCTCACAAACATACTGCCCCAGCCATACAGATAGAAAAATGTATATTATTGTTAAGTAAAATGTAAGTAAAGTGCTTATCTTATAAATTTTTAAATCAACTGCGATAGCGCCGATTACAAGAGATTTACGCGACGTTCCCACTTCAACAATACCTATTCAAAGGATTTCGTATTGTCAAGATCTCGAAATTGAACCTTCTGCAGCCAATTCTGATGAAATTATTGGAAAATATGCTTATTAATACAGTAACGCGTTCCTCAAAACTGCTGATATTAACTCGCAATTCATTACATTCTCCTTTTAATAGCATACATTTCAATGATTGAAGCAATTTCAGGGCAGGTCTCGGACGTTAACCTAGACACCTGAATTCAGTAAATGACGTCCTTGATCAGTGAGTTACAACAAAACTCTCAGGGCAGTCAAATACTAGTATAAACATTTGGTTTAAAATTTTAGAAACTTCAAAAACCTCGAGAAATACTTACATTAAAACAATGTGTTTAGAATAATGTAAAATCTAATATTGTTAATTATATTCTTTTAAGAACAAATATGTAGCTTCAATATTCTAAATTGTCCGAATATTTTCACTTTTAGTACATTTTCTCAAATATGTTTCGAAAAAAAAATGAAATGAAATGATTTAATGATATTGTATTATAATGATATTGTATGTAATAGATTGCACTAGAAAAATAATATGCAGCTTCAATATTGAAGGGGTAGTACAGATTGAAAAAAAAAGTACTTTGGCACAATGATTTTATACAAAGTAACGTACTTTGGCATATTGAAATAACTCAGTATGTATAGAACATCAGCAGGAGATAATTTATTTTGAATTAAAACTAACGAAACATTAATGATATCGGCCGCAACTTTGGCCCTACCGCTAACCGTGCGTGACTATCCACTCTGCCTTCCACCGTTAAATGACTAATTAGAATATTCAAGTGTTCTGAATATTTCGATACGTTGATATGACGCAATTTTCATTGCGGTTATTTATCTTTGCCTTTTCTTTAATTATTTTTTTATAGAAAAATCAATAATTTTGTAGATGTCATGAAAGTGGGTATTTGTGAAATATTCCAGTTTACTGAAGTTTCGATCAGCTTCTTTGAAAAATCACAACAGCCTTTCTCACACGTGATAACACCCATGTCAGGCAAGCGTCTCACCTTTGGGCTGATTGATTAGTTTTGGACGCATAAACCTCATGTGCGTTCCGTTTTCTTCCCGGCGTGAGGAAGTTCATGACGTGACAGGCACAAATTGTAACAAATGGGGTCTCGTGCTTTACACACACCCAACCTGCACTCGCATTTTTGCCTTGCAGCTCTCTTCACAGACCTTGCTTATACTACGTATCACCGCAGTGTTTGTTTGGTTCAGGTTTAACTTATGCGTGTGGTTCCTGGGTGGAAACCTCCATAATGATATGAAAATTATTACGAAGAAAAAATACTAATTAATGTGTTTCAATACATTATAAGCTCCAAATTCCAGTTCAGAGTCATCTTAAACGTGATAATTTTTTGCGTTCTTATTTAGTCTGCCTAACTTTCTTGTTTTATTCTCTTCCGTGTTCATACTGATTATATATCGAAGAATAAGTTATCTTGTTTCAATAAAGCGCATCATGCTTCATTTCACTATCGGTAAACGTCAAGAAGACAAACATACGCAGTCTGTTTGATTTTCCGCTTTCTCCTACGTGACTCGTTGAAATTACCAACGCATTTGCTGGACGCAACTTGGAGCCATAAATTTGTCTATGATTGCTCATCGATTTCATCCATCAAGTACAGGTCTGCTGTCTGTGCTGTCCTTCACTGAGTTACGGGTCATTGTGCTGAAAGGCCAACAAGACGCTGACTGTTGAATGACAAGAGGCTAATATTTATAACCGCACTTGAAGCCTCATTTCACTGAAATTGATAGGCTTTCTAATAAGTTATTAATGATTTTATTCCTGAAGATGGGAATTATGAATCCATTTTTTAAACGTCAAATGATAAATGTTGAACTAATATGGAAAAAATATCAAAGGAGCTACTGAAATCTCTAGTATATTGCAGTAATGTGTAATCATTACTTAACAAAAATAAGTTCTTTTAAAATGTGAACTCTCCAGCACTTAATCAATTGAAATGAGAGAGTTTAGTTTTCTATTATTTTCTCTCCATTTTGCCTCTGAATGATCATCGCCGTATTCCGCTCTTTTCCATACGATTCTATAGAACTAGACCTTCTTTTCTCACGGTAGAGTTAGTCGGCACATTGAGTCGTAAGAGAGTAACGAAAAATGCGACGCTTATTTTTCGGCTAAACTTGGAGGCGAAAAACTTCCATAGCTTGTTGTATTCGTCTTTGCAAGACGCCTCTTCTGTACTTTTTTTCTGTTCCTCGAAGTTCAATTGACGGGATAATACTCCACAAAACAATTTTTTACAGTCTGGAAAAAATACACTGGAGGGACTGTCCAACGTCTTATAAAATGGTAAATACAGCACGATGCACTCCATAAAAGACGAGAAATTGTATAGCAAACTTTCGTGTGTTAAGTACTGCGCCGGGCACTAGCGAGTATTAATTACACAGGCACACACAGAAACGTTGTCAGACCCAAATACTTCACACCTGTTTCTCCATGTATTTCGACGTTACGAATTCAACTCTGAAGCCAGAAATGCGTCACCAGCCTCCAATTTTTTTAAATCGAAAAAAAAAACCACCGTGAAATTGTATTTTTTCTGGGATTGTTGTCAGACCCAAAGACTTGGCCCATGTTTCTTTATGTATGTCGACGCTGAATCTGAAGCTAGAAATGCGCCTTCATCTTCCTTTTTTTAAATCGTAAAAAATATTGTGGAAGTGTATTAATTAATTAATTAATTAATTAATTAAATTATTTATTTATTTATTTATTTATTTATTTATTTATTTATTTATTTACTTATTTATTTATTTATTTATTTATTTTTCGTTTTTGAGGATCGTTGTCAGACTCAAAGACTTGATACATCTTTCTCTAAGAATGACGACACGCTGAAGCCAGAATTACGCCATCACCCTCCAATTTTTTTAAATCGCGAAACCATCTTGAAATTGTATTTTTTTTTTGTTTCCGGGGATTGTTGTCAGACCCAAAGACTTGACACATGTTTCTCTATGTATGTTGACGAGCTAAATCCGAATCTGAGCTACGCGGGTGGTTTTTACGAAAAAATATGGGAGGGTGGTTGCGCAATTCTGACTTCCGTTTCGAATTCAGCGAGTCGACATACATAGAGAGACATGTGACACGCTTTCTGGTCTGACAACAATCCCCGAAAACAAAAAAAAATACAATTTCACGGTGTTTTTTTGCGAGAATGGAGGGTGGTTGTGCAATCGTGGCTTCAGATTCGGATTCAATGTTGAAACACAGAGAAATGTGTGAAGTTTTTGGGTCTGACAACTTTTTTGTGTGTGTCTGTGTAACGTGCTGTATGCGTTGCCATAGTATTTATTAATCATAAACATTTATTAGATATGGAAAAAGAAATGGATTGTGTGAATGGTGTATCTCCGCCTTACCCTCCCTGCCCTTCCCTGCCCTGCCCTGCCCTGCCCTGCCCTGCTCTGCCCTGCTCTGTTCTTACCCACCGTGATCTATTCTACCTCTTCCCACACATCCAACTCACCATTCCCCCCTAACCCTATCCCCTAATACCTCCCTGCTTCATCTGATCCCACTCCGCCCTACCCTGTCCGGCTACGTTTGCTAGGATCAAGCTTATTACCACCCACCATCGTTGATATTGGTAGCTGTAAACATGCGTTGATTATTACTGCTGGCAATTTTTCAGTTACAATTTTCACCGACTACAGCTCTGAACTCAATTGTTCTATTGAAATGAATCCAAATGTTTCTAGTAGGAAATTTTATGATTTCTTTTGATGGTCACTTGTAATAAATATTATTAAAATCTGAATAAAACTGGCGACAAAATATTCTACCTAACCCTTCAGTGAAATCCACATTGAAATCGGCTCAGCCTTTTCAGTGATTATCCCGGACAGTTACACACAGACAAAAATCGTAAAAGCAATTGATTATGTGAGTACAACAATTACAAGGCGAGACAGTAAAACACAATTGAATTATTTTATATCATGTAAGTAGACATTGGAGTATAAAACGTCGGTTGTTTCAAAATGACAGGCAAACTCTCCAGTTTCATTTATAGCGATAGATGCTGAAAGTGTATTACTTTCTGAGCGCGCTCGAAGTGTCGTGAAAGGAATTGTGTAAACAATTATGTGCCTTCAAAATTACTTTTTCACTGTCTTCATGCTCCTATATATTAAGAGTTTCACTCGAAACAAGCGGGCATTCTTATTTTGTTGCTCTGTGCAAGATGTTTTTACTTTCCCGTATGCGTACGTATATTCGGAGTAATACGTAGTATAGGGAAAGTTATGTAATGCTGCGGAAAATCGATTTGAAGATTTCAACGGAGATACACGTTTTGGGG
Organism: Gryllus bimaculatus; assembly: GCA_017312745.1. Lineage (NCBI taxonomy): Eukaryota > Metazoa > Arthropoda > Insecta > Orthoptera > Gryllidae > Gryllus > Gryllus bimaculatus. The sequence goes on along the minus strand of BOPP01000004.1, from coordinate 8,400,077 downwards.
TTTCCTCATACCGAAAAAATGTTTTTTTTAAACGTCCGTCTGTCTGTTCGTCTGTGAAAACCACTAGCGCCTAAACCGGTCCAATTTTCACGGTTAACTCTAAATTTTCAGAAATTTAAAAATTTTTGAAAAATTTCGGGTGAAAAATTTTGAGTTCTTTCATTAATGTCCTGTACATTATTTGAAAATATTTGCAGTTTTCGAGCAATATTGCGAGCAATATTTGTAATTTTAAAAATTACAAAAAAAAGATTTTCTCGAAAAAGGCTCCAATATTTTCTTTAAACTTTTGGTAAGAATAGTGCTAAATGCACTTTATAAGAGGACATAAAGGCCATATTGCTCTATTCTTTGGTTTTTGATGTATTAAAAAACTATATTTTTTTAGATTTGTCCCTCACGTCGTTAATATTTATATTAGCGGTAATTTGTTCATATTATTATGTAATGTGAGTATTTATGAATACATGTGCTTTAAATAACGTCATATTAAAGTTTCGCGAAAACTCACCCGTTTTGTGTGAAAACTAGCTAAAAATTCCGCATTTTTAGAAACGCTCACCAGCCATTTTTTGAAAAAGTTTCCAGATTTTTCTTCAAACTTTTCGTACGGATAGTGGTAATGGCACTTTAAATAATGACGTAAAGTTCATTTTGGTGTATTTTTTTCCGAAATTACAGAAATGTAATTTTCTGAAAGATCTTTCTTCCGTTAATATGCACATTTCCACCAATGTGTAAACAGTACTTTATATGTGATTTGAAGTGTTTCAAATGACTTCTGATGAGGTTTTTCGAAAAGTCAAAAATTTTTTATGAAAAAGAGCTTCAAATTTCCAATTTACAGTAGCACTTAAACTTCTTTTCCTTAAAAACGGCTCCAATTTTTTTTTTTAAAAAATTGCCATTGACGACGAGGTTTTACTGTAATATTTTTTTAAAATAATATTTTCGTTCTACTTTCGGTTAGGAAACCTAAAAAGTAAGAAAATTTTAAAAAAATGTACTTTGGGCGCCGATAGATTGCAGCTGGTCTGTGGCAAATCCGAATAGCTAGCCGAGACCAAAGAAAATTGAAAACTAATACGGGAAAGTCTGTCCCATTCTGTAGCACTACTAGTTTGACTTCTAATCGTAGCATTTTTAGGCTGTTTAAACTGACATAAATGTTACTTAAAAAAGACCTGTTACTTAAAAAAGTCTCTCAATTATTGTAGGAGAAAAGAGATCGATTTTGAGAAATTGTAATAACCCGTTTAAAAGTATGACTTACTTTCTTAGCGAAGTGCTTCTGGCTCATATTGTTAAAATATTTTATTCGTTAATACAATTCCATATAATAGATGTACATTTTGGATATTGAAATCTGTCAATTACCAATCTTGTCTATCCTGGGACATACTAAGTTATATGAAACCGTATATACAAAAATATTTAAAAAATGTGAATGTTATATTTTCAAAATTAGGTTTAATTATCAATTTGTCAATTTTTTAAAATCGATTTGTTTTGCCGACAGGAATCTATAGATACGTTTATCTCCCTGCAACGCGTTTTAGGTGACATTCGAAAACACCGAGAATTCGTTTTGAAATTTTGTGTAAAGATACGAGACAATGGTGAATGCCTCTTCTCTTGCGCCGAATTGTGGGCGGGAGAAGGACGGACTGCAACGGGCCGACATACACTCTGACATACGCAGGTTACCCAATTAATATATCCACTTCTTGATTTATAAAATGTTTGGTCCAGGAACGCGCCCAAAATTAATTATAATTTATTAGGAATAGTTGTATATATTTTTATTTAATAATAATAAATCATACTAATATAAATTAATAACAGTGATAGCACTGGCTCTATGTGAATGTAATGATAATACTCGTATTAGGAAATAAACAATCAGTTTTTAATGATATTCCATAGATTTTTACTCATTTAATTACGTTCATACAGTTAAATGGAAAATTATTTAATTTTGAGTTTATAACTGACTTCTATATATTTAGAATTTGGGGATCTTTATAAATTATAACCATAAATATTGAAAACAAAACAGGCAATTCGATGCGGTTATATATGAGACAAATTTGCAGAATTTTGTTTTGAACTTCCTCGCATTTTTTGGGGAATAATTCCGTATTATTTTGCGTCATTGACCCTAGACCAGTCAGATTTTGGAAGCGGTCTACTTCAGTGTCGTCCTTAGAATCATATTATTTTTATTACTTTCGGTCAGTGAATATACGATGTAGGTTTTTTTTTTTTTTTTTTTCATTTGTCATGCTTTCTTTTGAAGCGGGCCGAAAGTGATGATGGCTTCTCTGCATAGCTGTGAACACGCTGCCCATAGGAATTTATCGTGGACGTTCAGTAGCGCCCCGCTCTTTGCCTCGCGGGCGTCAACACTCGCTCTCGCTTTTGCCTTCGCTCTCGCCCTCGCTCTCGCTCTCGCCGTCGCTCTCGCCCTCGCCCTAGCCGTCGCCCTCGCCCTCGCACCGAGCCGCTCGTGACGCCCGGCCCTGGCAGCCATTTCTTACGCTATTGTTGCGGCCGTCCCGCCTGCCGCGCTGTAATCAAATGAATGGAAGTCTCGTCTAAGTAATTACATCAACAAGCTGCGACGCCGCATGCGCAGCTGATGGGGGGGGGGCAGGGAAAATCGGAGCCCCGGACCCCAACGCCGGGCCAGGAACGGGTGGTTGGAGGCTGATCGGTTGACTGGTTTGGTATTTGGGCGGTTGAACGGGAAATGGGAAAACATCCTATCCCCGTCTGGTTGGAAATGGAATATGGAATGGAATTTGGATAGTTGAGAATGGAATGGTTAAACACTTGAATGGTTGGGCTGTTGCACGATATGATAGTTGGATTATGGGACCGATAGTTCGAATATTAGACACCTCTTCTGTGGATTATTTGGATTTTTGTCTGCAGTTTCGTAAATCGAATTCGTGTTTGCGGGGTAGGACAAGAGGTTTTGGTATTTTCATAGCACGTGAAGATGGCGTAGAAGGGCGTTCAATCTCGAATTGTGTAGTTCCATGATAAGTATGTAGAAATATAGGAAATTTAATAAGATATTTGGTTAAAATATGAGATTTGCGTATGCGTACGGAGAGTAGGTAAATAGTAGTTTATGCAATTAGTTAATTATATTAAGTTTTATTGCATGAACACATGTTTTGAAAACGAGTCACTTTAGGAGTGAGTTTTCAAATTTGTGTGAATGTACTAAAGCAACATTATAAACTAGTTGCATACTATATAATTTTGTATAACAGCATTATACATTTATAAGAGGATCAAACTTAATTTTGCGAAACAACTTCCCTGTGACGACTCGGGTATTTGGCATCGTGCGAGAAAACGCTGATCGGCTGTTCCGTTTAAATCTACCTCCCCCCGATTCTCTCGCTACGATTGGCTGAATGTGTGATGACGCAATCATTCGTGACATAAAACATAATACGTCATCATTGTGTAAAATGCCCGATTATGAACGATTTCTTGCTACAGAAAAGGTTTTTTCTATAATGCTGTAATACAAAAAATATGTTAGAATTGTTTTATTCTCAATTTTCTAATTTTCGCTTTTTTCTCTTCCTTTTGTTTTGATTTTTCAGACGTTTGGGGGACGTCGATTCTGGGCCTTATTTCTGGGATTTATTTCTTACTCACCGCCAGAAATAAATAAACAATATTAAAACATAGATTCTGTTTCCCGATCAGATGTGGCGTTTCTAGAGAGTGAATTTGGGACCTCACTTGGATGATAATGGAGGATTATGTGTTGCATGACCTATGCAAGTGACGATATGTATGGCCAAATTGCATTATTATCATTACGGATGTTTCGCATCAAGAATTCTAACCCGCTGATCTTGGATCGATCGCTAAAATTTTGGTATGAAAGACATATGAGCTGATGACAGAATTCTTTTTTTTTTTGTGAAACAAATATAAACTTAAAAATCATTTCTTGTTGCATGAAACCACATCTTATCTTGTCCAGATTTAAGTATTATTGTTGTTTTCCACATACGTAACCAGTTCCTATGGAAAATAATATCACGCACATGAAGACCAAAATAAATCTTTTTTCGTTAATAACACGACAATTAAATTATCAAACTAAAATTATTTAGTTTATGGCTATATATTAGCCAAAATTGTTATTGCAAAATTTTCTTTCAGTGACTGGGAGTCTATGAGTTGATTGCTGAGTGTGGAGTGTGATAGTTGTCCTCAGCAAGTACAATAAAGGCTTACATTGCGAAAGTTATCGTATATTTACATTTTATTATGTTTAGTTTCACAAATTGTTATGTTGTATAACATGTCGAAACCAATAGAAATAGTGCATCAACAGAAAGAGTGAAATAAAAATATTTCAATGCTTCATCCGAGTCTCATTATTGCACTAAGTCACATTAAGCAATATATTGCGGCATGTAGTATTCTTCCTTAATTAACCTAAGGAAGCCTTTCTAGGCCTTCGGCAGTGACATTGTGGTTATATACCTTTTTTTAGTCCTGGACTCTATCTCTTCGTTTTAAAAGGCTAAAAATAAAATGTAAAGGAGCACAAGCGTAGACGTAATACTAAATGAATCGGTGTATTGGCGAACATTCTGCTTTAATGTTACCTGTCCACACGAACGTCGTTACTTTTATGAAAATTCAAATTAAGCTTTCGCATTCTCTTTCCGTTTACGATTCAGGTACATTGTAGTTATTATGAAAGCACTGGCGTGCTGCGTGACTTGTTTCGCTCTCTTGTCTCTCGTCTGCATTTAACCCGACCAAAATAAACGCTATTGTGGACAGTTTTCGACTGAAGGACAGTTTCTTTACGTACCCTGTCGACACATTTTGTTTATTGGTAACTCAAAAACCTGTCATTACGCACGCAATTTCTGACTCTGCCTTTTGAGATAATATTTTGCAGCGATATGGTAATACGCAGTATGAACACTTTTTGTTGTTCTTTTTCCTGCTGGTCGCGGTAATTTCAGGAAAATAATTCTGACAGTATATCTGATAATGTTTTGGTGAACCAGTGATTCTCAGAACACTGAACAGGCACCCTTTTCCTGTTGAGGTTTTTGTCAGTTATTAAAAATCAAAATACATACATGGAAGTTATTTGCAAGTTAAACTCACCTAATCTGTATGAAGTTCCTTCATTATTTTTGTGTTATTCTCGCGTGCCACGCAACTCCTTCTCTCACCATAATGCGAGTGATCCAGTACCCGATGTAAATGACATTGAGGTGAATGAATATACTATAGGATGAGAAACACTTTTTTATATTTCCATGTTGTAAGTAGATTTAATGCTATTCATTGTTTTTAAATTTCACGGAATTCATTGAAATTTAGAAGTTATAGGGTTTTCTTGTTTTTCATGAATGAAATTATCACTGGTGAATATCAAAATAATGTTTGAAACGTACCTTATGTGATAGTTATGCATTTCACAATTACCTGCAATTTTCATTTCGTGTTTAATTTTATCTAATTCGAGTATACTAATTTATTCAGGTTGGTTTCATGCAGGTAGTATACTGACCCTCGCATTCCCGTGAGAAAGTAGACTCTGAAATATGTAATGCGAAAATAGCTCCAGGCTTAGCAATATATGACAGTGGTTCATTTTTCAGGGCACTGACAAATTTGCTGATTTTTCATTATCGTGTGCAGTACTTATTCATACGTGATTTAACATGATTTTTAATTATTATTCTCTAAACGAAATTTATGCGACGGTATCAGAATGATTAATGGTACCGTTGGAATTTAAGGATAATTAATAGGATATTCATATTTTATGGAAGAGCTCTAATTTATAAATACAAAAACAAGTGTCTATGCTATAATTAATTTGGTATGTCTCTTTACTACCATAGCAGATAGGTACTACGTTATGCGCATCGGTGCCCGTCGTACTAGTTTCATTGCAGTTCGGTGAACTCTTAACCACGGCTGTTGTCTACTTGAGAACACACTTCAGAGTTGTAAAGTGCTCTCTCCGTACATGTTTACAGCGCACGCTCGCGTTCACAGCTTGCGCGTTTGTTGCACGTCGCCTGTTTTGTCGCCGTGTAACCGCGTTTTGTCTTTCGTGGTCTGGCCCAAAATTATTTTCGCCCCGCAAGTGCTGTTTTAAATGAATTTGATGTTTCTTTTTGCGCATAACAGTAATGAAAGCGGAGGGAAAATCAAAACCGCATGACGAGCGTCACGGGCGCGCAGCACGCCCTCTAGCTGAGCGATGCCGAAGGGCCGGGGCGGGATCGAGAGCAGGGATGGGTGTGGGCAGGTGCGGGGGCAGAGCAGAGCGAGGGAGGAGAAGGACGGGGAAGGAAGGGCGGCGGGGTGAGGCGAGGCCGGGCAAGCGGAGGAGGGGTAGGAGGCTGGGGGCGGAATTGCAGACAGGCTCTTTCGCGGCCGCCCTTTGTGCTTTTAATTGTACCAGGTTTCTTTCCCGGCCGCAGCTGCGGTTGCGCGGCCCGCGCCTTTTGCGGAGTGCCGGACACCC
>BOPP01000004.1:8383239-8393501 GCA_017312745.1 Gryllus bimaculatus | reverse complement strand
CGGCCTCGTGCCGGACCGCCCTCTGGCGCTGCCATTCTCCTTTTCAACTCCCTTGGGTATTAGTCGATTATTAGACGTCCGTACGTATTTCCACGCCCATCTTTTTCATTTCTTGCTCTTTTCCTCTACTTTTCTTCTCTGCAGTTAGTGGTATATTTTTGCCAAATTTAAATGACGTCACTTTTTTAAATTAAAAATTCTTTGTTGTGTTGTGGATTACCAGTTTCGTCTTTCAGTGTTTTGCTTTTCACTTTTTCAGTTTGTACTACGTATTGTAGATGTTTTTTAAAGATCGTTCTCGAACCATTATATTTGTTTTCCGTGCTTCTCGATCGTGTTTTTATTCTTAGTTTTTGTCTTTTTTGTATTGTAATTCTTAGTTCTTTTCTTTTTTAATGCTTACTTCCGCCAAAACTTCGAGTAGAGAAAGTTAGATATTGCTACAGGAAAACTTTCGATATATTGACACACATTTTGAAACGAATCTTTTAATGCGAGGGTATTGCTTGAGAGGAGGAATGCACGCTTATAAAAATGACGAATTTAAATAATGTCATGTAGAATTTTTTGAAAAATCACATAATTTTCACGTAATTGAGAGAGAAATCGTGGCCGTATAAAAAAAACGTGTTAACGAAATGTTCTCAAAAACTGCTCTATTTTTTCTATACACTTAATTAAAAAAATTAAAGATGTTAATATTTCGAACCTCTCATTCTTCGTATGGTTAGAATTTTTTCTAGTGATTGATGCATTATTGATAGGATAGATGTTGCAATACTATATTACGCAGCCAACACAAATCATTGAATAATGTACTATATGCTTTCGTGTCACCACCATTTACGTATATTATGTTTTGCTTATAACTTAAATCTACACTTACCCACATTCTCAGAAACACTCAGCGTACGTAGAAGATACCATACACATAAAGCTAGTTTTTTCATTCTCAAGTTTGTGCCTAGGCCCTGCGCTCTTTTGTCTTGCTTTTCTCTCTTAGCACTTCGTTTTAATTACTACTTGTTAGTCTTCCATTTCGAGAAACCTTTTTCACATTCCCCCGTACATCTCTCTCGTTTCTCCGCCGTCCGTTCACCGCCCTCGACGTGTGCTCCCGCTGTCCTGCGGCCCGCGGGCACGAAGCACGGCCGGGCAGAAGCGCTGTGGCGGCGTGGGCAGCGCGAGTGGGCAGCGCCTGCGGCGGCGGCGTGGGCGGCGGGGGCGGTGGCGTGGCGGCGACGGCCCTTCGCAGCGGGTGGAGCGCGTGGCAGGCGCGCCACCGCTGTGACAAATTGTACAGACCGTCCTCTAAGTGTATATTTTTTTGCACCACTTCATTGTGTGGCGATTCGTAAAGCCAACAGAGTAAATGTGCTCTTCATGTGAAGATGTGCTGACGTGTTTTGCGCGTCCCGTTTAACTAAGGCGGGTCTCGTTTCGTTCTTTCTCTGTAATCTCGTCCCATTTCTGAAATTTCATTCTGCTTGACTACTCCGTTTCTGCTTTTTGTGTTATCTTGTGCTTCTCTCCTCTCTCTCTCGCGCGCGCTCTCTCTTTCTCCCTCTGTTTTTCTCATCCACGTGCAATGTAGAAAGCATTGCTCGCACTCACCAGCAAGTGTCATTCCAGACGGAGTTTTTGATCTTGAACAAACTGATAACGAAATGAGGTAACCTGTGCAAGGGGTTCCTGTGACTCCGACAAAAGAGTCAGCAATAAGGGGAGATGATCTCGGGCCCATGTGGGAGGCCGTGTTTACCCTTCCTGATTGAAGTAAACAAATGGGATCGCGGATTGGGCGCGGCGCGGTCGGTGAAAACGCATCGGGTGGAGCGCGTCGGTGACCGAGGGCGGTCGGCCGCTGACCGCTCGGTTGCCGTTCGCAGACCGCGCCATCCCCCTCCCCCCTTCCCACCCCCGCAGCCACCACGCACGCCGTCTCGTCCTCGACCTCCCACGGCCCTCTCCACCCCGCTTCGTCCCCTGGCCGCGTCGCCTGTTGACAGGGGAAGGCTAACCCCCTCGAAGACAAAGGCAAACGGAGTTTTGATGCAGCCGTTAAAGCTATCACCTCTGTGATAATGTAATTGAAGAAGCTGAGCGTCTACTTGTTACATGTCAATGTATTCCTCGAAATTTAAGCCTTCATGTCGGTTTTACGGTTATCTTTATTCTTTATTTTTGTTCTCTTCAATAGAACATTTCCGAACCTACTCATGAATTATTTTATTGTATTGATAATATGATATAGTCGTTTTCTACTTTCCTTACTATTTTTAATAACTTATCGTTGTCCAAATTATATCTCGTTATGGTAATACTTCAATATATTGAATGTGTTGCGTCGAGGTGGATGTAGTAATGCGAAGAAACACACTAGGTATCAAAGGTATTGAACTGCAATAACTAGATTTAAATTTTTATTTGCATTTCGCCACAACTGTCGAGCATTACAGATACCATAATGGTTTGCTTCCATTCGTTGCAATTTATGCTTCGGGTCACTGTTGTATTTGGTGTGTTAAAGATCAACCCATCTTCAGACGTAATTAAAGGCCAAATTTAGAATATATTTAATAAGTTTATAATCGAAAGAAAAAATGTTCCCTCACAGATGCAGATGAGTCTCACAGATGCAGATGAGTGCAGATGAGAGAATAATGGAACTGAACCAGTATAACAAGTTTACGAAAACAATTTTGTTCAAACGAATTAACATACTACGTGACATATGTTTGATTCTGGCACAGCAGTCGTATATTTTTTTTACCACTTAGGCTGTTATAACTTCTCCATAAACGTCACAGTTTCTAATAACATTGTTCCGAGTCGTAATTTCTGGGTTGCGTTTCTATGTGCACGCCCGACAACGGAACGTAAATTTATTTAAGGTTCTGCATCGGATAAAGTAATTTTTGGGTTGACTGCTGACGCGGTCCGCCGGAAATGTTTGTTTTGTTGCAGCGTCAATATGCATAGTGTAAATTCACTGAACCACGGACTACTTATCTTTACGAATGCATCCTGTTTCGTTTTATATGACCGGAAGGGCAAAATATTTACTAGATTTGTTTTGCAAATGAGCAAGAAACGCCTTTCGCTCGGCACCGCTCCGAACGCAGCGGAGTCGAGCCCTCCATCTCCACTTCCAGTTCCGCCTCCAGCGCCGCCCCTGCCTCCGCCACTGCCTCCGCCGCTGCCCCCGCCGCTGCCCCCGCCGCTGCCCCCGCCGCTGCCTCCGCCGGGGCGCCGTATCGCCGCCGCGCAACAGCCTGATGCTAACGCGCTTAATCGCTCGTCATAACCCGATTTGGCGCTCGCCGCTCCGCCGCCAAGGGGGTATTTTTTCGCTGGGAGCCGTCTTCCCGCGTGCGGGACTGGCGCCCCGCCCCCTTCGCCTCGGCGCCCTCCCGGCCACTTCCGCGCCTCCGTTCTGCTGACTGGTCGCCTGCCTTCTGCATTGCACCTCGCACGTTCGTTCACTTTCTTGCTGGATGCTTCGCCTTATTTTACGTTGTTTTTTGTTTTTTTCATTGCAGATTTCTCTTTCCTTTTTTAAATTTCTCCAATATTCTGTTATGCTCATTCGTTGTCCCTACTTCCTCGTCCTTGCATGAACTTTTAATCTGGCCATTTGTATTTGACATCAACATTAACTTATTTTTTGTGTCTTTGCCTTTCAAGAATTTCGTTTAGTTTCCCTTCTGTTGGGTATTTATTCACATATTTAGGTTGTGCTCTGTTAATTTACTTTTATCTTTCTTTCGCATTGATTTTGTTGTTTTTTAATGAACACGTCCTTACCTTCAAACTGCCTTATCTTAAGTGTTTCTTACCTTAAAATTTTTTGATAGATTAGCGTCCTTCGCAATATCCTTAGAACTAGGTATTTCGCTGTAACTGAGTTGCAATAATATTCATATCCTTACGTTGATTTCCATATTATTCGCCACACAGCAGTAGAATTCAACGAACCGTTATTTTATACGAGCATATCAACGCCATTAAATTATAATCTTCCCCCGGAAAGAAATGGCTGTTGAATTTTTCCGGGAACAGTATTACTGTCGTAGGGATCTTTTATGCCCCTTCCGAAGGATATGGGTGTGAAAGAGAATGGTTGTACTCTCTTTACGAAGTAATTCGAACGATTTTCATCGCCTCTCGTCCTGAACGGAACCCGCGACTTTGAGTTCTTGGCATGGATGAAACGGAACAGCCCTTCCGCTGTTGACAACAATGCCCATGTGGCAGTGCACCGTGTTGATGGCTCGCGCGCCGCCGCTGCCAAAACGGCGGATGTGGCCGGGCGCGCGGCGCGGCTGGCGGCTGGGTGCTGCGCGGGGGAATCCTCGCAGGAGCAGCCGAGCATATCAAACGGATTTTTGGAATCAATAGAAACGTCACGGGCGGGAAGCGCACGGTTAGTTGCCCACCGGGAAGATTGTGCGAGTCGGCAGGGTGCGGTAATCTGTCGCTGTCGATATATCGAGTGCTGGCGGCTCTCGGGCGCACTGGAGCTGCCCTGGCCCGCACGCGACGCTCTGCGCGAGGGGAACCTCCACCTCCCCCGCCCCCTCGTGCGCTCTTAGTGCCGTGACCCGCGGCAGTCGGACGGGCGTAGTCCTTGCTTCTCCTCGAGTCCCCTGTGCATGCCTTCTCTCCTCGCGGCTTCAACCTTCCATTGTACATTGTTTTTTTACTTTGGTTTCTGCAGCATTATCTACTTGCGTCACGCTTCCTCACGTTCTTTGATTTCTTATTCCTTCTGTCTCCATTTCTGGCGATTATGTATACCATCTTTTCGTATATCATATTCTACTACACTCGCCAACCCACTGTTTTTAGAATGCTGCTCATCAGCTTCTCTCAATATAGATTGCGTCCGTTCATTTTACTCCTCTTCGCATGGCCTTCATCATATTTCTTCTTCTTCTGTTCTTGTCTTGATTTGGTCCATACCTCCCCCGTCGCGGTCCCACCCAACGCGTCGCCTCGCCTGGCTCTTACAGAGGACGCGCCGAATATTTTATGACGGATGCTCACCGTTCGCTGGATTATCCTGAGAGATGTGGGAAGGGATCACTCTTTTGCAGAAGACTCTTAGCGACGTTTAAAACGCCTCCGAGGCGTCGCATGCATGTTGAAAAGACTCGTTCTCGCGTTTACGGCTGGCTCTGAGGATAAGTGAAATGAAAATCGGCGTGTGAAGTGTGGTGCTTTTGAAACGCGGTTAAAGAAATCCGTGCCCTGAATCTTTCTCGCACCGAATGTTGTGCCGTCGAAAACCGCAGGAGAAAATGAAGAAGACTCAACATGTTTTTGATGTGCGGAGAAAGTTTGAGAGGAGTATGATATGACGAACATAACACAGGAAACAGATTTTCTTAATTGATGAAGGAAAATTTAAGCAAAAATTGCTTTTTACGTTCTAGTTTGTTACAAAAATGGAGCAATTCTGCCGTAGAGGGTCAGAGATTTCATATAATCCCTCATTGCATCCAATTATTTACGAAGCGAAGAATAATTGTATCACCATCGTTGAAAGAAACTGTCGACATTATGAGTTGTTGATTCACTGTTTTACTTTAAAGATGATTTTCCTCACTAGGAAAAGATGTTCTTTAATTATCTTCGAAAATGGAGACTTTTAATGTGACCTTTTCGAACATATGACGAAACGTGTGTTTCAGCAACTATACGTTTTTATCCTTATGTAGACTTATAGAGCACGCGTGATTCATTTCTTGAGGTTCCACGCTGTCACAGTTTTTCTGGCGCTCTCCTTTAAAAAAAATGAGCGGGAAGCCAGGCGTAGAGACGCGACGCGTCCGCGACTCCTTTCGAACAGCGAAGATCGCGATGCTAAAGGGATCAAGCGGTGACGTCATTGCACTCGCAATAGAGCAGTCGGCAAGTGCCTCAGAGCGAGATAGAAGTGGCATGCGAAGCAGTGCACGCCTCACACCTGGCTGTTGTGAGAAAAGCCCAGGTTAAATAACCCTGATTGTCGTAAATATGATTATTGCAGTAATCAATTTACGAGATATGCGCGATAATAGTGGTTGAATGTTAGTACGTAGTGTGGAGTTTGGTGTTCTTGGCATTTGAAAATAATTTTTAAAACAAATGTATTAAGTGGATGAAGATTTGCCAAAGGCAATTTTAATAGTGACTTTTGAAATTCAGCTAGACCAGCTTTCATAATACTAGGGAGTGCTATAGGGGTTTATGTTGTTATTGGCATTAGAAAATTACCTCGTTATTTTATAATAGTGGTACGGTCTATTCACAGAGGTGTAGGACAGAAAACAACTGTCGGTCAACGTCATTATATCAATCAGTCATCGCGTCTCTCCGCCTACTGCCATTTTGAACTGACACTGGTGTATCGGTGGAGCGGATAGGCGCACATAGTTACAACTCTGTCCCCGACTGCTCAGGCGTTTCGGTCGTGACGCGGAATTCGTCACCCTTCTTTGGGTTTATAAAACAAAATTATCGACGTTATTATCTACTTGGGTTAAGGGCGTTTGAGGACGTTGAATCGCATGATGATGCTGAAGCTGGAATAAATGGAGAAGTTAATGAGGGGGTAATATGTAGACTTCTTCTGATGCCTTGTTCTCAGCCAATGAGTGACCATCTTACACGGGATACGAGGTGATTTGCGTTAGCATTCCACGACAAAAAGTCAGGATGGCAACATTAATTTTTTATCCAGGATTCCAAGTAGTTGAACCGAAAAATATGTACAAATTTAACCACAACGCCTTACAGTGTGCTTGGATACCCAGTTTCCATAGTTGTTAGAGGTGTGCAAGTTGAAGGAAATTTGCTCCGCGTCGAGTGCTGTGTTCCGGCAAGGGTGTCTCTGGGCATCAACTGATGTCGCTGCAGTCTCTCTGACCGGCAAATCACAGCAAGCCGAAGTAGGTCGGTCCCGGATCTCGCCAGTTAGCGGGGGAAGATTACAGCAACCTCCTGCGATAAAACATTATCTAAACTTACGGAACTAATGATCTTAGGAGTTGACGCGCCCGGAATCACTAATCAAACAATCAATCGATTGCTGTGCCTCAAACTATCCATCGGATTACGCAGACTGTATCCCATTAGCTACTCGTACACTCTGCTTGATGGTGTTGTTGATGCACTGCTGTTGGTGCACTCTGCTTGATGTTAAAAATATTGTAATATTTTAGAGGTGTACATGCATTTTAGTTTTGTCTCACGCATTGCTATATTCTATATATTACTAATTGTATCTTCGCTTGCTTCTGTCTTTATCTGCTTACTACCGATTATGTACCATTTCGGTAATATTATACCATTAATATTTTTCTAATGAACCTGTTCCTGTTGACAACAGTACAACGAATTTCGTCTGCCGTGAGTGCTGTTTAATTTCCTGGAAATAACGTTTAATTTTATAGGACATTTGATTTTGAAAATCTCCCGTTTCTCACCAGAAAGCTGTAAAGCAATAAGTAACACATGTTTTACGTACTTTGGTGTAATATGATTATAGTTTTGGTGATTGACATTGAGGATAAAACGTAGGCCATGTGCTGTCATTCTCTTTAAAAAGTGTGGTAGAATAATTTAGCATGCTAAAAAGAATGACAGCATGTGCACCAACTTTTATAATCAATGTCATGTCAGCGTGGTATTGCCATTAATACGGTTCTAAAAATGTTGTTTTAATGATGTCATGCAGTTACAGAAAATCACCAAAAAATAAGGTCCCTCACTATCATATTTTTACCTTCATTTCGACGACTGATTTCGTCGCTGGTGCTTGATGTTAGAAAGGCTTGTTTTGAGTCCTTCCCGTTGCACTTTATTTCAATGTTTTCGAGTTTGTAGTTAAAAAAATAATTTGTTTTTCCTTTTTTTGTCTAAAGTAAGAATTTGTGCTTCGTATTTATATATTTATAGATATATACCATTTGTAGTTTTTGTTTTTGGATATTGTACAGGGAGTTTCGAAATGAAGAGTGGGATTTCAACGCCCTACAATATTTATTACATCAAACTCACCGCCATAAATGACACATCAAACGCAAGAGCTACTCAAACACTTTTGTTGTCGGCAGCAGTGCGCATGTGCACGCAATGTTTCCGCCACCATCCGTTAGCAAGCGGATGCGCGGATGTGGGGCTCAGAAAATCCTCACGCGATGATACAAGTGCAAAGAGACTCTCCTAAATTGAGTGGGTTTTTGTGCCATATCTCGGCGGAACGTTTATGGGCCTTTATTTTATGGTGAAGCAACTGTAACACGTACTTCTTATCTTGGTACTCTACAGCAATGGATCTTCAGTTGAAAGATCATGAACCAGAGAACTCCAGTTTTCAGGAAGATTGTGTGCTGCCTCACTGGCATGACGAAGTTCGCGACTGGTTGAACGTCACTGTACCCGACCGCTGGATTGGCCGAAAGGGCCTAATGACAGGGCTTGTTTTGCATGGCCTCCACGCGCACCCGATCTGACGCCGTGTGATTTCGGAGGTTCATTAACGATCGTGTGTATGTGCCTCCACTATCAGCTGACCTTCTCGAATTAAGAAACAGGATTGAAGCAGCTATTACTCGAGCAACAATTACTCGAGAGACACTGACCAACGTTCGGGAAGAACTCGCATATCATCTAGACATGTGTCGTGTGACGAAGGGTGCTC
This sequence comes from Gryllus bimaculatus, assembly GCA_017312745.1. Taxonomy (NCBI): domain Eukaryota; kingdom Metazoa; phylum Arthropoda; class Insecta; order Orthoptera; family Gryllidae; genus Gryllus; species Gryllus bimaculatus. Next base: position 8,384,812 of record BOPP01000004.1, on the reverse strand, counting down.
ACATTGAACACTTGTAGGGTTTTATGTAAAACTGAGTTGCTCTTTCATTTGATGCATCATTCACAGCTGTAGATTTAATGCACTAAACACTCTAAAGCGCTGAAACCCCGCTAATTGTTTTGAAACACCCAGTATTTACATTTCAATTCTAATTTTAAACCGCGATTGCTTTTGCATTTAATTTCATATTTAAATTTTTATGAGGAAAAAAATAATTGTTATAATTGATTACAGACCACCTGATGATGCGGCCGCATTGTGTCGCGAAATGTTGTGACTTTTAGTAAATTGATGTCAATAAAATAATTCGGTTTTCAAATAATACTTGTTTTGATTGTAAATAATATTCGAGGATACCAGTGTCATATAAAAATATGTGTTATATAGAAAATAGCGATGGATTCGTTTCTAAATATGTGTAGTTTTTACTATACGTAATTTCAACCTTCGTCATTTTATTCTTTTAAAGACAGTTATTCACAAATAAATGACCATACAAATATTATTTGCTTCATGCATAGGATTTATAAAAGATTGAAGAATCCAAAACGTAGACTTGCTTTTTAGTGCTCATCGTGAACCTCAAGAATTCGCGAAAATAATGAAATAGCTTTTATGGTCCCAGAAGTTCCGTATTTCTTAAAATATTCTAATTGTATTAACGAAAATGGTAAGAGAAATCTCTTACTCCGTAAAAGTCTACGTTAAGTATGAACTATCATACGTGCCTCCTTAGGAAGGAATATTAGCGGAGCTTCCCGAGAATCGTTGATCTCAGACTTCTCTCGGTGTGACCATTAGCCTTTTCTAAGAGAGAGAAATCTTGCTGCTCCTCATCTCTTACATTCGACCACTCAGTTGATAAGGTCGTATAATAATAGCGGTTTTCGCATCCAGATGGCGGCGGTTATGGCATTATGGCGGCGTCTTTTCTGAATAGTGAGCGTCGCCACGCGGCGTGCCGACTGGCGCGGGGAAGGGGGGAGGAAGGGTGGAGCGGGAAGGACCTGGCGTGGCGGAAGACGAGCGGAGCGCTACGAGCAGGGCGCGGGGAAGCGAGCGTACATCCCTCGCATTCCCAACCCTCCCGAGAGTTCTGTATCTACAAGATGCAGTAATACGGCACAATACACCGGGCGACGCGCCGGCGCAGGGTGGCGCGCCCAAAGACGGCGATAGTGCCTCGGCAGTAGAATCCCGACGCCGCAGCCACCACCAATACAACTGGCGGCGGCGCTGCGGCCTCTCCGCCCGGTGCGCCGGCAACCCCACGGCTCGCCAGCGTCATCTCGGTCGCAGCGACGGGCGGCATTAGCGGAAAGGGCGTCGCCTCCGACTCCGTCGCCCCTTCCGCCTCCGCCGCTGCTTCCAGCGATGTCCCCGCCCCCGCGGCTGCAGTCTTCGGAGCGGCGCTGTGCCCTCCGCTGACGAGGTTTTGCTATTGACATTCTAATAACGCTGCCAACTCGGCGTTCCTCATCAGGCGCGCCCTCCGGGCCGCCGCGCCGCGCTCTCGACCCGTCACCACCGCCGTCGCCCCCCGCTCTGCTCAGCCCGCCCCGCCATGCTCCTC
>BOPP01000004.1:8360823-8376999 GCA_017312745.1 Gryllus bimaculatus | reverse complement strand
ATGCGTTTCATAATTCGTTATGAATTATGAAATAAATTTATCGCAACGAACACGTTACAGTTCTAGTCATCGTTGTAATGCCGTCTTCCTGCAGCGATATTTCTGCTAACTAGCCACTGCAATTGAGATATCAAAGAAATAATGTGTGTAAATCACAATTTCGAAGGAATAAAATTAGTCCGAGAGTACAATCTTTGATTGCCAATTTTGGAAAAATTGATTGCCCACCATTGACGCCCTAAAAGAAAAAAGGACCTGATAATGAACATTATGCAGTTGCAGAGAAAAAGTCACTAATCAATTCTATCAAGGAAATATCTTTGGTTAATATCATATTTTAAGTATTTATTTCAACTTTTTGTAAGATTTAAGGAAAAATAGTGTCGTACACACTACTTGTTTTGCAAGCCGTTCCTATTTCTTGATGCGCAGGTGTTAGGAAAAGTGCAGGAAAACAGGTAAAGAGAGTTAGTAAATCCAAATTTCGTTTGTAAATCCAGGGAGTTTTGCCTGAAATAGTCACTACCCGGTCTAGTGTCCATGGTAGTATGCTGACTGTGCGTTTGTGCACTCATTTTTGTGAAACTTCCTGTACACTGTTTCATAGATTGTATTTTAACATATCTTCTATGCTAAAATTTTAGATCGGAATTTAGTTCTTAGCGAAAATTATTTGCCACTATTTTCGAGATCTGATTTGGGAAATGAATTACAGTATTTTTATTAAATTATTTGCGAGTTAACGCTTCTTCATCAAACACACCTACTAAATGTTTTCATAAACAAACAATTCCAGGTGCAAAGTGTTGTATTGACACAAAAACGAGAATCAGAGTAGATATAATAAATACATATTGATTTATTAATATGAAATGCAAACAGCACCTCGTTTAAATATAAATGTGATACAGATTGTATACGTAACGCTGTTTTACGAACAATCACTTAACAATGCGCGAAATAGTGGTACTTCCCTAAAGTTGTACGTAACTTGTGTTTTTGATAAAAATTGTCCATTTTCACAATGTGATGGCGAAACCCATGACCCCATTGAGTTACGGTATCATTCTCCCAATAGTCTAATTATTGATTGTAGACTCGTCAGTGCAGCAGGAAAAATAGTTAATTTTATTTTGTGCCTTTAGATATTTTCTCGTTAATGCTGCAAACAATTTATTTTATAAGATTGACCTTGCTGTGCACGTGACTACAAAATATAGAATATATGAATATAAAAGCACATTGACTACAAACACATAATAGCAATAAAGGACTGGATACGAATATTTGAGATTTGACTCACTTGAGGAGTGAAAAGAATGTGCGTCTCTAACCACAAAGTGAAAGTCAAAATACGAGCAGCAAGACCATGACGTAATACCAAATTTGACTTACGATTGTGGTCTTGTATTATATTGAAAATGTTTGCTATCAAAAGATTCTACTGTTAAATTAAAACGTGAGTAAAAATTTTAAAGTAAAAACCATCTATAAATTTTAGAAGTCAGTCAATGTTCAATCCGCACTTGACTGTCGTACTGAACGTACCACTCATAACGTTGTGAACAGTGAAAATCGTGTGACGTTAGAAAACACTCTGAAACAGGGATAATGATCTCACGTGTGGAAACTGCCAGCTATCGAATGTTACTAATTATTTTCAATGGTTTCTGTCCGTTAGCCGATCAGCTCATCAATAATGCACTAGCAATTCTAAACAGTGATTATTCCACCTCTGAATTAAACTTACCGATGTTGTTTGACATCAACTAAAATGATGTCATCGTTGAAAATACAACAATAGAAAATCCACCGAGCGAACAGCCCCGCGGTGAGCCAACAAGACACGTTACAAGGTAACGCTACAGGCCAACGGTGCAAAATCTTAAACATTCTTCTGATGATAATAACTCTGCTAACGACACGCAAAATGTCTATCCTGCAATCAGAACAAGTCAATGCAGGCAGGTCTTCCCAGCTTACCTACACGGTTACCTTATAAAATACATTTGATTAACTAAACAGTGAAGCACATGCGAATAATTGAAAAAGATTTTGTTACATTAATGAAACCCCACCTAATACGTCAGAATCAGTCAAAATACCATCAATATTTGTGGCAAATATAACGAATTTCAACAAAGAAATCAATACCAAAGTAACAAAAAGCTCCACACTTCAATTCAGAAAAACCAGAATAAAAATACAACCAGATAAAATAAACGACTTTAGGGACCTAGCCAATTATCTAATCAACACAGGTAGACAATTTCACATTTAAGAACCTAGCCCACAAACATTTTTCATTATTCTTTAAAATACTACATTCGTCAGTTGCAGAAAATATTCACACTGGACTGATAGAGAAATGTCCATTATTCATTAAAATTACTAAATTTCCAAAAGACAGCAATTCAATTCCAGTGATAACAGCTAAATTCTACCGAGAAGGAAACCTAGAAAATATCTTAGAAACAACTCCCAAATTTGTTACTTCATTTTGAAAACCGTGAGACGAAAACCTGAAGGCCTCATTCAGTGAATGAAATATGTAAACTTTGGCCACACAAAAATCAATTGTAACCGTAAAATAGTCTATCTGAACATTTAGTATACCAAAACTATTGCTCTGCAACTTGCTTTCTTCAAAACAAACCACTCACATGTAAAAACTGCAAAGAAAATCGCAGAGAAGTCCTCAGAAGAGAAGAATGCCTCTATTATATATAAAAGTCAGCCAAAACTCTAATCTCAGCAATCACCAAATCAAAACTAAAACCAATGTATCCTCAACGGCACCGCTCCAAATTACCCACACCAATACGCCAAGACTAACAGACACTCATAACATCCCAAACTTTGAAAACATAAATTCAGCACAAATATTAACATAAAAACAAGGAACACAATCCTCAAAATGTCACACACTTTTGAACGAGAGTAATAACTTCATCTCCCCGATCAATGCAACAGCTACTCACGTAATTACCACAGTCAATTCAATTATCCCCTTAATAATTATTAATTATTAATTAATAAATTAATAATTAATCAACAAAAATTAATAAAATTACCATAGTCAGTTCGAATGCAAATGGAATAGCCCATCAAGGCAATGAACTAAAATATTGCATCCAAAATCTCTATTCTTTATATTGTTGTGTTGCAATGTGAATATTTCTAAAATTCTCGAAAATTCAGTGTGCCCAAGGGATCTAGTACTATCTATTTTCAAGCGTCGTTTGGCCTAAGATGTTCAGAAATATGAAGGTGGTGGTTCATAAAACTACAATCTGCTGTATGGTGTAAATCGTGTCAAACTAATTTATGCGGCCGTCGAGGTAACCTTTTTTGTCCCAAGATTCTCTGTCATAAAATGATATCTCAGCAATATGTTTCTGCATGAAGATCCTAAATTGTCTTCACAGTTTCAACAACACAAGAAAAAAACGTTTTGTCTATTTTTCTACGTATGAGCAGTTAAAAGGTTAAAATCGAAGTTGCTTATTGTCACAATATTGTGGTAAAATGGAAGAAATCAATTACAAATTTGATAAACGTTATAAGGATTCCAAAGTTGTATCTTTTTATTGCACTGCTTCCCTTTGATTTTCGAAATGATTGTTTTAAAAGCCATCGAGAAATAAGAATTCCCAAAATATATTCTTATTAGGTGAAAAATAGCCGGATATTAAAAAGTTCACTGCACAAATATTGTGCAATTTTGGGAGTAATAATGTGTGTGAGCTACTATTTTCGTCCATTGAATTAAATAAAACCATCATAGATCAACATTAACTGAAAATCATTTATGTGACAATATAAAGGTCGTCTTTTCTCAGTCTTTCAATCAAATATTAGAAAAGTAGTGGCAGGAAAGTGCTGGCAAATTTGAATTAAAAAAGTTGAGTATTATTAATACACGAAATTAAATAAATGTTTAAATACTCGTAGAAGCTGTTATGTAGCAATATTATGAATTATTATCCTAAATTCCCATATTAAAAACAAATCTTTAATTATCCTATTCATCTTCCAGAATCATCATTTCAAAATATAATATTAAATGAAATATAAACGTTATATCGTCCCCGTGTATTTTACTAGTTGCATTAAATGGCCCATGTTTTAACTGAATCGGCCAATGCAGAAAGGGTACATCTTACATTTTCACAACTTTACAGGAGATAGAAAAAACGATTTGCCAAAATACTTATCGATATTTTATTTTGTAACTTTCTCTGCAGATATATTAGCAGTATCTGAACGTAGTACACTACAAAATATTACGAAAATTATTTTGAAAAATGTTCCCGTTACTCATTTGATTTGTATCTTATGATATTTGTTTCATGATAATAAAGAGTCTGAGAATGCTTACATCTGAAATATGATTTTATTCTCATATCAATTCATAGTTAAAATAATTAAGGGTGAATGTGTTCAAAAAATCGTTGTTTTTTTAAAGTTCAAAAATCGTAAATATTTTTTTTTAATTCAGAAGTTCTGCAGTTCATAACCTTTCATCTCTAGAATCATTTTGGTTAAATGTATAAGCCCTTGCAAGTGTCTTAAATATCCTTTGTGTACAAATTATTACACTAACACTAACAACTTAATTATTACACTAAAATCTCATCTGGATCAAGATGTGTCTCAAAACATTTCAAACGACATTCACAATCTTCACCTGTGTTTCTCTATGGAACTATTGCTCCTTCGAATTCGTAAAACTTTGTCCGTATAGCATAACCGTTTCTTAATAACATTCCTTTTCGTAAGTTCTGAATCAAGTTTCTTCTTGCTTTAATTTTCTTCCTCTACATTCATATTTTTAAACAAAAAGTAACGTTTTTCCTCATAAAAATATTTACAAAACTATTTTAATTTACATTAAAACTGAAGTACACGCAATAAAATATTGCACACAACTCAGCCTTTAGAATTTCACATGGCTTCCAACCTCAACCAATGTACGAAAGTTGCATCTTTGCAACATTGCATTGCACTTCCCTTTCTGCATTGCATTGTTCTTTTAATTCACGTTTTCATCAAGAAGGACAAACGTAAAGAAGTTACCTTCTTTAAGTGAAAGCCTAAACTAAAAGGAAGACATACCAATCACAACATAGCCGAAAAGTGAACATGTGCTCTTTTGGGATTGGGTGGTTCAATTGAGTATGTCATCCCCTGCTGTAAATAATAATGCTGTAGTTGACGAAACGATCTTAACCATATTTACAAAACACATACTAAACTATGTGAAAATCACATTATGTTTAGGGAGGAAATCTATTAATTGAAATGTTTTTAAATAACTCGTATTCTAACTAAACGATATCTATACTGTACTATGTCGTTTTCGTTACGTGTAAATACATTCATTTACAGTACGCGTTCTTTCAATTTGGTGAATTTAGCGATCGTGGTAAAACTAAACGTTAGATTCTTAATTGGTGCCGTAGTAATTATTTAAATTTGGAGTTGTGAATTTCTCGTAGTTGCAATTGAGTTGTGAACGTATGTATACGGGAGGCTTCAATGTTTTTCTTGCGGGTCAATGTGAACACAACGAAAAACGTAAAATATCTCTATATGTTAACACAAGAAGAACATTTTTTATACAAGAATTAACACAAGAATTGTTTTAGCGAGAATGGCTGGTAATTGAAATCAATATTTTCTTAGCAATCTACGTGCCGTCATCGATCCCTTCCACGTGAAGTTGCCCTTCCTCATGCACACATTATTCAAACTCACTAACATACAAACAACATTGCGACACACAAGCACTTGAGTGCAAAATGTTTGCGGGTGAAAATGTTGTGAAGCACAGGGTTATATATTGATTTTAATTGAAAATGAAAGATAACGTCTCCAGAAAAGAAAACTGATTGAAAAATCTCTGAACAGAAAGACTCATTTTCAATAATTTCTGATTCGTTTTAGATAACTTAGATAATTTTAGAAACTTTCAGTTTATTTTTCTTTTAACACGTACTATCTGGCACTTCAAAGGGTAATTGAGTGATAGTCTTTGTTGTATTAAAAAGATAGAACGAAAGAATGTCTCAAATCCCTCTAAATGTATTGAGCGGAGTGTGCTTGTCTGTGTCAAATTTCAACATGGAAGGCGAATCGATGATGAAAATATAATTAAAAAATAATATAAAATAATAATAAGTGAATGCAAGATGTGAGAAGCGGGCTATCAACAAACTCGCTTTTGCAACTGTTTTTCTTTCCCATTCGCGTTCAGCGAACGACAACGTAGAATAACATTTCAGAGCAAATTGAAAATTAATTAATGTACGCGCGTACATCTCGCATTTCGTTAAAAAAAGAAAACAATGACAAAAAGAGCACCACAAATACTTTTTAGTTTTGCTCTGTGCAGTAGAGGGAGACAAAAAAAGAGATTTGTGAGATTTCATTGGATATGCGGTTTTTCTGTCTGGGGACACGTCCTGATTATTGCCATGGTTATATTTGAAATTGTATATAGTATGTGTGATTATGTGCCTAGGCGCGCAGTTGGGTGACGCGCATGAGTGGTGCGTGTTTGCATATGTAGTATATTTGTATATGCACTTATTGCTTGTTTACAAATATACAGAAGTTAAAAAATTACTTTCGCTTGATCGTGAAAATGTCTGCCGATTATAGGGAAGTATGTGATATGTGAAGTGTGTGATATGCCGGATGCTAAGTTTTGTGTGAAGGCCCCGTTAGTAGTGCATTTATGAGCGTTGGTTCCCTTTCCTTTCCCTTAAGTGCTGCGTTGAAATTGCCCTATCTGTTGGACGTGCTTACCATCGTATCACTCGCTGCTGAGCGGAGGCCGCTCACACTCGGGGCGAGGCGTCGGAACAACGAGATCACGGGGACCCGATCCCGCCGCTTTCTCGGCAGCCCAGTGGAGTGACTCGCCCCCGCGGGGGAGTGATCGCTTCATTCCGTCGCTTTAAAATTAAGCGTTCATGCATAGAACGGGAGGCGCGGCGCTCCCGTCTCGGCGCGTTTGCGCGAAGAATGCGGCCTTTATCGGCATTTTCACGAGACGCAACGAACCTCTCTCCCCGTCGATCCCGGCCAGCGCTCCAGGCAGCCGGGCCGGCGCACGGGGGCCGCTCCGCGTTGCCATGCAGGGGTCGCGCGGCAAGTGCCCATCAACTTCCCCTCCGCCGAAAGATTTCCACCGGTTGGACGCGCCAAATGACGTATTTTAGTGAAGATAAATGCAGTCCGCCTCGCTTGGCAACTTGAGAATACACCTATCGCCTAGTAAAAAGCCGCAAGGTTTATAGGGGACATCATGAAGTTTCACGAGCGGATTCTGCATACTTTTATGTATAATTAGCATATTAATAAATCTCACATCACGCGTAAACGGATCGTACGCCCGTACATAATGTAATTCTTCGGGCGTTGCGGCCCTACCACAAGGGAAGAATTTTAAGCGCTCGCAGTAAATATCGAGTTGGCGTGCGCTGCACTATTTGATTTACTGGAGGGAGGTCTGTGCAGGGCGCGGGGAGGGGCGCGGTGCGGGCGGCCGGGGCGCAGCGAGACGAGTTAGGAACACCAAGTGGAGGAGGGGGATGCAGAGGAGGACACGTAGCGCGTGGGGAGAATGGAGTTCCTAATGCGAATTCGCGAACCTCTGGCTAGAGAGGGACAAGACATTGTAAGACAGACGCTAGGAAAACCTCTTAACTCGCAATGTTGATTTCGTGTGATTATGAAAATATCACTTGGATCTGTCTTCGTTGTTTTCACTACTCCCTACTTTGTAGATTTTTAGTTCTTCCATTAAAAAAAACTTAAACCAATTAAACGTTTAAAAATTTACACGAAAAAAAACACGAAATTTACATTAGAAGGAAAGAAAGTGAATATGTCTATTACTAGACGGGAGAATTCCCAGACGATGCTGATGGGCCGAGTCTAGGAAAGTGATGCAGAATGTGTGCTAAGGCGCGTTCCCCTTACCAACCTAGGCTACAAAAGCTGCTTACATTTTGGATATGTTTCTATTCTTTGTTGTGTTCAGAAGATGAAAATTACATGGGTTTCTTGCTCGGTGGCTCTTGCTGTACATATACTGCATGCAACAATTCTTATGATTGTGGGTATATACGTAAAATGGTATGATTCATTCTCGCGCATTGTTGTCACTCAAATGGAAACAAACTAAGTTGCGCGAGACGGAATAGATATATAAGAAATTATCTTGAACGGTTATATCATTGTTAGCAATATTTATATTGCTTCAGAAGACAGTATAGTAAATAGATTGGGATGGACCGTGGCGTAGTGGTCAGACTGCTCGCCTTCCATCGCGGTGCCAGGCTGCCATCCCAGGCGGCTCCAAGTGGAGTTTTTGAACAAAGCGGGTTCGCGGAGGTTTTCTCGAGGTTCTCCCGCTTCCCCTGCCAATATACATTCTACCAGATCGCTTGTTCATGCATTCCCTACCCTAACCTGTCATTAGCCACCATTCCGCTAAGGATCTACGGATCTCAGCGGCGCCTAGGCGATAATCTAAGAACTACCTGAGGAGAGCTGCGGCTACCTCAGCGGGTTATAGACAGGTAGGGTTCCTGCCTGGAGAACTAGAGAGAGGGGAAATGGTCTAGGAGTGGAGGACGCCCCCTCCCAAGACCCTAGATACTGCTTGTAGAGAGTGAATGTAATACCAGGTGGGTCGAGGAGCACAGCTTGAAGCTGGCCCCTGAGGGAGAAAAACCGAGTTTAGTTTTTGGTTTTAGTAAATAGATTGCACTACTTCAAAACGTAGTCTGCATTAGTGAAGTAGCAGGGGCCGTATGTGTTATTTGCAGCAATGTGCTTCGAGCACTGCACTGCGTAAGCTGAAGTATTATACAGGTGTTCTAAAACTGGTGAGCTTAAACTCTATCATAGATATTGCCATTGCAGATGATAACGAAATGCAATCAACTAATTGCTTCAAATTGGTCTCCTTTTGAACTTCATTGGTAGCACTTAACTAATATGTAGCAATACCGACAACCTAATACGGTAGACAGCTACTGAGAACTTTACCGAAAAGTCACAAATATTTATAATAATTTATTTATCCTCCCGTGTCCGTCTTCAAAGTTTTTTGGTACAGCCCCAAAAGCAGATGAAATGTGGGACATCCACGACTAAAATGGAATAACCAAATTAAACATCTGGAGACGGAACTGAAAAGGCATCTGAGAAGGCCTATTGCATGCTGTAAATGATGATGATAATGAATTTATTCACATGATTTGATGATCATTTAAAATATAAAATTATGACTAAAGTACCTAATTGAAACCGACGGCAACTGCTGACGTTTTTGTTTTGACTATCGATTTAGCATAGAGCATCATATCAATTATCCCAGTCATGATAGTAGCATTTGGTACGGTAGGGGTCCCTCAGCACCCTGTTCTCTGTCCAATGCTCTCCTTCCAGTTCCACACCTTTTCGACTTCGTTCCTTTCTCGCCTCTTCCCTTTTCATCCTGAAAGTCCAGGTACTTTATGATGGCTGAGCCGTAACCCGCGCTCTTCGTACTTCCAACATGACTCTGCCCCACTCCGCTTCCTCCCTACGACTCCCCCCACTACTTGGGCTTGCTGCAGGGCCCCGCATCGCGGGCGACCGCGCGCTCTTTGTGATTAAAACTTCATCGGCTGACTTCTGTTTGTCGGTCACGGAAATCTCGGGCCGGCGCTCCGCGCGATTCAGCGAGTGATTTCGCGAGAGGTAATTACGGCTTGGGATGGGTCAATTCCAAGTTGCGGTATGAGATACGGGGACTTGGCATACCACACTTGTTGTCGTAGCTCTCGCCGATGTCGTCGTCGCCGACGTCGTTGTAGTCGTTCCCTCCGCAAACGTCGGCATCTCCATCTCGCCAGCCAACGTCACCTCCACCGTCACTTTCTCTTCCACCTCCGCCGCCACTGCCTCCGCCAACGCCACAACCACAGCTATTTCCACATCCACCGCCACCGCCTTGCGCTTCGGAATTCTAAGGTGGAAAAGATACATCCATGCTTGGACATCAGAGGGCGACTAGAGTAGTTACTCTGTGGAGATTACTATATAAATTTAAACTAATTTATACTTATCAAATAACTGATATTAATTTATGAATTTCGTTTCCTTTTCCTGATAACTGGCTGTCTGGGTGGTTTTTGGTAGGTTCGTTCAGTGTAGATACCGGAATATAAGTGTTGCGCTGCAATCATGAGAATGAATTTGGAAACAAATTCTGTATTCAAAATTCATACAATACAGACCGGTGAGATATTATTTACTTGTGGCATTTACAATCAAAACTAGCTCATTCCATTATTTACCGAAATTCCCTTTTTAGCAGAAGGTTCTTTATAGACTAACGGTGGAATATGGCACGAACCTAACGTGTTCATATCAAAACGTGTGTAGAGAAGAGAAGGGTTTAGCTCCTCGTGTAAAACTGGCACAAATTGAATGAATTGTCTTTTGGTAGCGCACACTGGACCTATTTCCCTTGAGTTAACTAATAAAAATTGACGAAAACCAACTTTTAATAATATTTTTATTCTTTGATTTAGCCTAAAGTATGGAATACATGTAAATATTTAATTTTATTCATAGTTGTTTCACAGTGTAGATACACTCGTGCATGCTTTTTTAATACACTGTAATTTCGTAATTACGCTATTCTTGACTATGTATGAGAAAGACCCTACTGCCTATGAGAAAGTTTTTCTTACGAAAACATTTCACATTATTTTTTTTCATTTTTTATCATTTAAACCAGCCGTATTTATATCTGCGGAGTTTTCTGAATATACGATTATTGAGGTTTTAATTTGCCAAAGTTAAAAGTCCAGTAAAACAATTGTCATAAAAATTGTCAGTGTTGAGTGTCAAATGAAAAATGTCAATAACATAATATTCTTCTCTTTTTCAGGTAAGTGTATGAAAATGTTCAAGAATGTCTGGACGTGTAAGTACATATTGTAATAAATGTTTCGTATTCGTTGTAATGAACCGTAAGTAAAATCAAAACAAAAAAACTCTTGCACTCTCCTGAATACATTACTAAACTTTCTGTTAAAATGTTCTCACAGTTTGGTGAGTAGCTATTCTTTTTCAATGAGTCACATCAATCTGGTCTACACTCAGCGCCTGAAATGTTGAGAACAGTTAATTGTTAAAAGCGCATGGAAACGTGTTAGATGGCCTGTGTCGTACTCACTTGCTGCCTTAACACCTGGAAAGTTTAACGGTCGCTTTTTACCTCCTTCGACACGATTCTCCTTGCGTATGCGGTGACACGAATTGCGTCGTTGATGAACGCCCCAGTTACGGCGCACGGGAGGAGACGTGTGTTCTGCGCTATCAGGGATCTTCGCCCCCCCCCTCGTCGGTGATAGGGTTGTTACCTGAGACGAGCGGACGCGTCATATAATTGTAAATTATAGGTAACACGTTTGCATTTCCTGGTGCGGTCGTTGGGGCCGGTCAGCGGACCTCGTTGCCGCGCGCCGTCAGCGCCGCCTGGAGGCGAGCTCGGGAATTGCGACGGGCAGCACCCCGCTCCCTCCTCCCCGGGCCCGGGCCCGCTCCTATCTTCCCCTCATCTCCGCTCCCCCTCCGCATCTGAGGAGGAAGACCCTGCCCTTCAGCGGCCACCACCCTACTCCACCCCCTCTCCTCCCTTTCCTCCCTCCCCGCTTACCCCGCCATCGCATTTCCCATTCCTCTCCACACCGTCTCGTTCCATCCAACCCCCCTCCCTTGTCCACACGCCCGTACTCTATCCTTTCTCACCCCGCCCTCTCCGCTCCCCATAACCACCCCTCCCGCTTCGCCACGCCCCGGCCCGTTCGTTCCTGCACCGCCGCTCCCGGCCGCCAACCTGCCTGCACCACACCGCTCGACCCCTTTGCGCTTGTGCACAAAGCTAGCGCCGGCTAACGCGGTAAACGTGATCCAACAAGACAATGTGCTGCCGCACGATATGGTGACAATCGCCGGCGCTCTTCCAGGTCGCTGCTGATTTGCGAACGGGCGGTCGACGCGTCCTGTCGAACTCTGAAATAGTGGACGATCTAGAAATCAGGGTTAAATACACCTAAAAGGCAAAGCAATAACTGATGTGAATTTATAAAAGTAGCGTATTGGTTTACTAAAAATGTAAGTCAAAACATGGGACTTTTAGGTCAGTAAAAACAAATCGACATTGTCTTCTGTAGGCCACAAACTTCGGTTACATTGATTCCAAAATTGTGCCAACTTAAAACCCAAACTGTTGCATTATCAGATGAGTGAATGGAATTCGGAAAATACATTTGTTGTTCATAGTAAGATTAACCATATTTTTAGGATCTGATTACATTCATTATCGCACCTTTTATAACGATTATTGATGTCATATATTGAGCATTTGCGGTTAACTGTTTTATAAAAAAGAGGGTGGGCAACTACATTTCTGGGCCTACTATAACATTAAACTGTTTTATCTGCTTCTCATATTTGAACAACACTTTGCATTAATTTTTGATTTTTGGAAAGAATTTTCGGCAGTTGTAGGAGGGATCAATATCGACTTGCCCGATTTTTTATAAGGGTTTCGTTGATGTTTCGACATTTTAATTGTCATGGGCCCTTTTCTTGTATTTTTTTAGAGGGATTCCGTGTAGGATAGTCAGAAAGGGCCGCGTTTGAGGTGTGAATTTTAAAGTTTCTTCACGTTTTGCCCCGGATTCGCCCGACACACCACAGGGAATGTAATGTACAAGTTTCTGAAATATTGTTATAGTTTTCTAGAAATTAAAGATCTTATCAAATATTCATTTCATATTTTATGTTTAATTCACTTAATATGTACGTATTATAATGGTTGCAAGAAGATCACTCGCAATTTAACAAGCACATTCTTTTTTAGTAATTAAAAGTTGACAGGTTAACTCTTGATTTTTGAAACAATTTATACATAATTTTTAGTTACAGGTTTTAAAATTATTGTTTAAATTATCGAAAATATTCAGTAGACTCTCAATGAGCAATTATTTTCAATTCTACGTGTAATTTGTATCAAAGTTGGAACATATTTGGGAATATTCACTATTTTATTACGCAGTCACGCGGCCGATTTCAAAACTTTCAGGAGGGAGCACGACCCTCTGCCAACACACTTGTGCTCATGGATATGTATAAAATAACACTTTAGTAGTCTTGGTAAGGTACAGGTGTTTACAGTGGTTTATTTCTTGAGTGTGCATCGAACTGTGTGCGTTGCGTAACGCGTTCTCTTTCGCTACCGCTAGACCCCCGAGAAGTGAACGTATGCACGAGAAAGCTGACGTCGCCGGCCCGTGCCCTGCGCCGGAATTAGCGGCTTTCTCCCGCACCCGGCAAGAAACATTGTCCACATTTTACGAACAGACGAGCGCGCTATCGCGTGGCGCATCTCGGGAGTTGCCGCACAACAGAAGCCCCACGCGCGCGCCACCGCCGCCGCCGCCGCCGCCGCCGCCGCCAGAGCCAGAGATAACGGCGGCGCGGCCCAGTGACTCGGAAGCGCGAACACTGCGAAAGCGCCGCCGCGCCGACAGCTCCCCGCACACACGCGGCCCCTCGGCCAAGGGCTTGCCATCGGGAGGCTGCGGGGCGGCGGTGTTCCGCGATGCAGCCTCCGCGCCGCCCTCGGCGGGCAAGGGCCAAAGGGCGTCTCCGCGCGGTCAAGGAGAGCACAACGCGGTGCCAATGGCCGCGCGCGGAGCGAGCGAGCGAGAGAGTATTCAGTGCTTTGGGAAGTGAGATCCGGCGACGACCTAGACATCGGCTTGTGTGGTTTTTTCCACAAGTGGGTATCTTTCCCCGAGGGGCACTGCCCAGCCGGGACAAGCTCTGAACACCTAACTGCTTTTCCGACATGTCTGATAATGTAGTACTTGTAAGCGTGTGTGTGTGTGTGTGTGTGTATTAGAGAACATGAAGGAGAATTCGCGTACCATATCTCGGTCGTTGGAGTACTGCTCTGATATTGGCCTGGAATTGCTCGGAGAAACTACGAAAACTAACAGAGCAGTCGGCCGCCAGTACTCTCCTCCAGACAGTGGCTGATTTGAATCTAGCAATGTAGCTGATGTCGAAAATCCACCACTACCACCACGACACGAATCTTAGGACCTCCCGGCCAGCAACGCTGCAGAGAAAACGTCAGTACAGTCACTGAGCCATTCCAACCAGTCGCCGCCCTCAACAGCCAATTGGCGCGTGTTCGCGATGAAGCAGAGCACAACTCGGTGCCAGAGTATGCGCGCGGGAAACAACGGGGCGACGAAGACGTACCGCCGTCGCAGGCTGAGTAAAAGATCACACTTCTCTCTTCCCTTGGAAACGTTCCTTATACTCTGTTTAAAAACACAATTTATTAATGAGACACTCATTTCGGCCAAATCATATGGCAGAAATTTAGGGGCATCGGTAAGTTATATGCGTATAAATCGCATTAATATCACAAACGTCGGGTAACGTGCTGAGGGTGTAGCACTTCCTCTAATTTTTGCGAATGAAAAATGCGCGATAGGATAATACTGAAAGCAGTTGGTTTATCTAGCTAGAGTTCAAGAAAATTATACATCAAACATATTTAAGGGAATTTTACTTACATGGAATACTCAGTGATACAGAGTGTGTATTGCGCAGTGTATTGCGACGAGAAAGGGTGTTGAAAGTGAAAAGCGCTGGCTCTCGGATATCAGGCGATTGTCGGTTATACGCTCGCCTGCAACGACCCATTGTCTCATTTTGTATTTCTGTATCAAAGAAATTATATTAGTATTTTACGTGATTTGTTTCAATTCCTTCAATATTTTATGTAGTGACGATATCGAAACGAATTCAATCACTCGTGAAAACTAACCTTAACCTCCGAATGCATTTACTGAACTGTCACTTCCGTGGCGAAATCAATTGACGCGTGGCTAATCTGATTGGCAAAGAGTACATTTCGCAAAGTGACGCGATCTTCGACAATGCACAAATCTTTAATAATTGATCATTGTCGAGGCCTGAATCGAGCATCCCCTTCAGAGACCTCCCTCATATTGCGCGATCGCCTGTTTCTACCCCGATTAAAATGTAAGGGGAATTGACAGCGACCAGCTACAACACAATTATCCAATCGGGAGCATCTTTACACCTTAAATGTTTGATATTGAGGCTCCCTATTGGATAACCGCGTCCCAATTGATCAAAAGTCAATTCACCCTACATTTTAATCGGAATAGTAGTAGTATGAACTGCAGTACGCCTATCTCGGACTTGTACTTTACCAGGAGAAATTCACCCGAGGGTGGGCACTTGCCTCCATCCGCATCCCCCGCAGGCATCCGCACTCCCCGCTGCCGGGTTAATCGGAGTAGAATACACGTTAAATCGTTTGAAAGATCTGCGTCTGCAGCGTACCTGTACAAAAATATCACCTTTTCAAAATTAGCATCCTTGTCGCCAGTTGACATATCTTCTGCATTATTGAAGTAAGAACTTGATGAAGCTCAGGTTTCTTCTATTTGTCTAATACCTTGCTTTTCATCGAAATTTTTATTACCTGAAAAAATACCATTAACTCACTTTGCTCTCGCTTCTCCCGGCTGAGGCGGTTCCTCGCTGCGGTACATACCTGGAGAGGCAAATCTCCTCAAATCGACGTGTAGGTCAGTGTCGGATCTCACAATGCATAGGAAAGACACATCGCCACCACTCGCTCTGCAACATTCAGTACATTAACGGGTCTGATGACCGTAGCAGTTAACGTTCCCGGAAACAATCAGTAAATTACACCGTGCTCTGTAACCATCCGGCCTGTGTGTCTTCATGCCCCCAGCCATGGAAGCCGTCTACAGCATAAATGCTTGTCCTGTTAGGATAGTCTCACTTGTCCCTATCGTTCCAGCTCAATCACCTGTTGCTCAATCATCGTTTCGTGTTTCTGCCTGCAATGCCTTCGTTATGCGATCGTTAATTGTGCCCATTAACTTTCCTTTCATTTACCTCATGTACACAAATACCCACCGCTTTGTTGTGTCTCTTCATTTCGCACATTCTTAAGCTTTGTTGTCTATCGCCAGGGAGTTATCGCTCACAGTATCCAAACGAGCCGTTCTTCCGTCCCTG
>BOPP01000004.1:8317770-8341688 GCA_017312745.1 Gryllus bimaculatus | reverse complement strand
CGAGTTATCAATATCGTTGATGTCGATGAATAATGACGAACTTGCGAGGGATATTTAATTCAGTGAGTAAAATCTGCTTCAGCAAATGGATTTTGAATATTGAAGCTCGAGGCAAGAAATTAATTGCCGGTGGGAAACTGTGATTATAGTATACTCCGACATAAGCACTTCCAAATGTGTTGTGACTGTTCTCAGCTATATGCTGCGTTGCACTAAAGTGATTTTATTTGTGAAATTTAGTTAAGTTTTCTCGTATTGATTGAAGATAACTGCGACGTCTATCTAGAAGTATTAATAGGATGACAAATGAACAGATGGTCTTCGAAATGAATTTTATTACGTAAATGGGTTTTAAAAGTGTGAGTTTGAAGCTTGATAATTCCAAAAAAATGAAGGAAAATGCAATAATGGACACGATGTACAAAATCCTATTCACGTATTCATGTATACACACCTGGCGTCGCCAATACAAATGTGGAGTTCATTTTTTATTCTGGTGAATATATGAACATTTTTTTAACCGCACGTGCCCTGAATATAATTAGGTGTCAGTTTCGCTCCGTGTTATATTTATCATATAATTGTAGACTTCGATATTGTTACCGGAAGAATTGGTGAGCACATTATGAAGAGTATTTTGTATTAGCAGCTGTTCGAGTCTTCTTAACATTGTCAAAAAATGAATGTATTTTCATAGGAAATGACACATGCTTATCTGTTTTCACCTTATTTGGTTTCGTTTATTTGTAATTTTTTATTTAATAGAAATACTAAAAAGTTTTCAGAAAGACTGACATTTCATCATTCATGTCAAATTGAGTTCAAAAATAAGTTTGGGAAAAAACAAATGTGGGAAATAATACTAAAATGTAAGACATACATCGTAAAACTTAGAACTTTAAATATACAAGTCAGTGCTTTCTAAAATCGCAGCTATAACCGACATGATAAATATACCTATATTGGTGTTCTTTTGAATGATCTCACATAAATTTATAATCAGTTTTGCAGATTCTCAAATTGAGAAGCATCTCAACCGAAAGTATTTTTTTACTGGATCTTGCAATAATACATCGATACAAATGTGTTAGGTGAGGCGTGAATGAATGTGAAGTAGTACATTTGCCATGAAACATTACATTTTCTTTTGTCAAAATATATCGGTTATTCCCCTCTCGTTCACGGTTCGTCTTCAGTCAAGGAAAAGGCATGGAGATTGATATTCATTGCAAAATTGGGTACTTCTGATTAATATGGCAGATCCACCATAAATGTAGTTGGAACGTCTATAGCGGCTGTCAAAGATCTCATTCGAATCGGAGCGTGTCGGTTATTTTTCAGGTGAACGTACGTTGTTTTATTTGGTAACATTCGTTTCAGCATTTTATAGATTTACAGATAACTTTGAATCAATTCTATTGAGAACATATATTTTCTACTTTTCTTACTTTACTGTAAATAATACAAATTAGCTTATTATAAATTGTTCCAACCAATCATTGAAAATGCATAGTCTAATAACGCTAACTTAAATTACTATCAGATTTCTGTTACTATTTATGTCTGTGGGACGTTTTATACATTATTTCTCAAAAACTCATTTTACTTCTCTTATTTTTTATTTTCTCTCGATACTACGTGCATACGTAGTACAGAATAAATATTGAAATAATAATGGAAATATCAACAAATTGCGAAAGAAAAACTCATATTGCGGGGGGCCCTTCTATCGAAAAAGTAGAAATGTCGTGTTCCTACGTCTAGTAAACTGATTCCTCCACGTTCTCTTGTAATCCACGTTTTGTGGATCCGTGATTCCGAAAAATTGGTTCACGGCAAATCGTCTGTCGACGTCTGCGGTCTGCGTTGGCGCCTAAACCGTTCAGACGATTTTCTCCAAAATTGATAATCCGGAACTTGGTCAAACCCTGCTCAGACCGAACTCGAGGCAGTTTAAAGCGATATATTGATTTTAGATTTAGATTTATTTAGTCAAAAAACAGTAAAAAATGTATGTGACATATGGGGAAGAATATAAACTGCGCACGTTTTCTTGAGTTCCAGAATTCCTTCCCGTCATTTTAACTATAAATATTTGAAATATGAGTAACCGTTTAACATAAATAAATAAAAATATATTTTAAAAATAGATTTCAAAATCGCAAGATTAGCAATATTTGAAAAAATATACATTTTCGTTTCTGAGTTATAGAGAAGTTATTTGCATCGTTAACGAATTGGAAGTATGATTTTTCTGCATTGCTAACAAAATAACAACTCGCCCTTACCTCTGCTCCTACCACTACAAGAAAAAAGAGAATTCAACAAAACGCGCGCATTGTGAAGCTACATTTACGTCCAGAAGCAAAACAAGAGGCCATATCAGCATTTGCTCAATGGGTCAGGGAAACTCGACAAAAAACCGATCGAGATGGTCCGGGTCATTGACCCGGAAGCTGAATTATATTATTTATAATAAACATATTAAGTAGGGATATTAAGTAGGCAAGGCAGGGGTAAGATTCCGAGATCAATGAAGAGAGGCTTGCATGTGTATTACGGATGGCATTTTTTCATTATTCGAATAATTTTCTTTTGCAATCTAAAGGTCTGAGTACTACATGATGAGCTTCCCAAGAATTTTATACCATATCTCAGACGGGAACGTACATTTGCAAAATACACGCAACGAGCTGTATGAAGGCTGACAGAATTTGAAAAAATTCTGAATGCGTAACATAATGAACTTAATTTGGTGTTTAATTTTGTTATATGTACATCCCATTTGAGGTTTGACTGAATTGAGACACCTAATAATGCTGTTACATGAACATCAACTGATTGCGTATTTTTCATTTTCAATGGAGCATGCGATTGCTGATTTGAAATGCAAAAATGCATTGAAACTGTTTTTTCTTCATTAACTATTAATTTTTTATTACAAAATCAATTTGAAACTTCTAAAATCGTACTATTTATTGTTTCTTTTTTTGCAAAGAACATTCGCGTAATCGGCAAATAGAACCGTTCTTCCGTTTTTAATAGACGACGGCATATCGTTTGCGTTTAACACAAAGGGGAGAGGACCTAAGATCGAGCCTTGCGGGATATTGCATATTCAAATGGTAAAAAATTGGAAATATAAGTAAATAATGTCCTTTCGTGCCAGTACGGTATTTCTATTCTTTGAGATCGATGTTTAAGGTCCGAGGTTATCCAATCTAGGGCGATACCACGAATTCCATAAGAAGGTAATGTAGATAGCAAGATGCTATGTTCAATAACGCCGAAAGCTTTCGAAAGATCTAAGAATATTCCAATGGGTGCTTCATTTTGGTCCATTGATAAAGCAACATCTTCAAGAAAACAAAAAAATGGCAGTTTCCGTAGAATTTGATTTTCTAAACCCATGTTGTGAGTCTCAAAACGCTTCATTTTTCCTGAAAAAAGTTTCCATTCGCGTATAGAAAAGCCTCTCTAAAATTTTAGAGAAACCTGACAAAAGAGAAATTGCTCGGTAATTTTAAATATCATTTTTACTCCCTTTTTTAAAAAGTGGCTTAATTTTTGCTGTTTTGAAAATATCTGGAAATATTCCTGTGCATAAAGTAGCATTGACAATGTGAGTTAACGACGCTGTATAAAGGCAGGTACACAAGATTTGAATAAACAATCCGGAGATTCATCTAAACCAGATGGATATTTATTTTTTAGTTTACTGACTATTCTTAGGATTTCGTTAGAAGAACTTTCGGAAATATACATCGTGTCGAAAATGTTTTTGAAAGGTAATGATGTTGAATTTTGCGGTTGTAGTACCTTCGTGAGTTCAGCCGCAATTCTAGAAAAGTGTTGGTTGAAGAGATTTGCCACTTTTTCCGGATTACTGTCTTCTCTTTCATTATCCTTTAAAACAACATTCTCTACTAAGTAACGAGATGATGTGGTCGTATTTTTTTACGATATTCCACATTGCTTTAGTTTTGTTACTTGCGTTCAAAATATGATATTTTTTATTATTTTCGCCTGAACTATTACTTTTCTTATGGTTCTTTTGTATTTTCGAAAGTAGACATGGTAACCGAGTAATACGTTATGATGTTTAGAAATAAAGTAAAGCGTACGTTTGTTTTTACGCGATGTTCTAATTCCTTGGGTGATCCAAGTATTATTTTGTCGTGAAATGTTTAATTTTATCTTTTTGAGAGGAAAGCATGCGTTAAAGTGAAATGCAAGTTTTCAGAAAAATATGTTATATTTTTCATTTGTGTCAACAGCGTTATAAACTCTGTCCCATGATTCCTTCAGCAAGTAGTCCACAAATAATTTTATGTTAACTTTAGTGAATGCTCTGCACATGCGTGTATAATTTGTGTCAGTGTTAATATTTTTAATATTTGTAAGAATTGTGCATCATGGTTACTGTAACCTAGATTAGTAGTTTTTATTTCATATCTAGTTGTGGTTTTGATGTCACTTTTCATTAAGTCTCGACATTTTCAAAATATTCTAAAAAGATGGCCACAATTTTGTTATTAAATGTTTCCGCGAAAAGAATAAAGGGCGCTTAAAATGGCGCTGGTCTCACAACTCACTGAATTTTTAAAATTTCTGAAGTTGAACCTTTTTCGGCATCTTCCAACGTCTGTAATATTGAAGACAAAAATTTCTCCTTAATGAAATCTGTTCTTTAAAACTAGATCTTCAAATAATCTAAATTAACATTGTGAATTTTTTAAAATTGCAAATGCTTTTGTTCAACTTTGGTTTATAAAGGATGGAGAAGGCTGAATTTGGCTGTGAGATTGTTGTAGCGGCAACGGGAATATCGAGCTAACTTTGAGAATGTGTGTTCGGATCCCAGCGGGTAATAAATATTCTGGTTGGAAACACTGTTGCAGGTTCGTATAGTGTTATAATATTGCTAAGCCATTACAAAAATGCGAGAGAGTATATGCTTTTGTTGCTCCACAGGTTTTCAGTTGTAGTTGTTTCTTATCGTTCTTTTCGTCGGTTGACGTCTAATGATGTGTTCTCCAATTTTTTTAACAAGAAAAGCTTAAGCGTGTCTCTCAACGCATACTTTCATTGAGCCGGGTGAGAAACAACCTTAACTGCCATTTGCGTGGTGTAGTGATCGCCGAATCACGTGACCCACGCGCGGGCCCTCCCCTCAGATCTCCGTCCTCGGGCCCCTCCCGCGGGCCGGGGACTCGTGGGGGGCGACCGCCAGGGGCAGCGGGGTCGCGGCGTGTGCGACCGAGGGTGGAATCGCGGGCCCCGCGGCCACAGACGGGGGCAAGGGGGGCCTTGGCGGTGGTGGCGCGCCCAAAGGGCGAGGTCGCTCCCTCCGCGGCGCTGCGCGGCCGGGCGCGGCGGGTGGGCGCGGGTATCGCACGACCCTCGCCAGCCAACTCTCGCAAACACGACTGTTCGCCAATATTAGTGCACCGCAACCAAACATTGACAGTCTGCGGCCTCGCATTGCTTACGGAGGCGCGGCGCGGCGCCTGCCGCCAGCGCCTCCGCCCCGCCGCCGGACGCCGCCCCCGCTTCCCTCGGAGGCGCTGGCCACATCTCCGGCCCCCCTGCCCCCCGCCCCCGCGGCCTCCTCCGCGCCGCCGTCCGGGCTCAAGGCCGCGGGGCAGAGTTCCAAGAAAGGTCATGGTGTCTTTGGGGCTTGAATTTCCTTCGCGAGGTGGTCAACTCCGAAGTGCCTTGGCCAAGATTTGTCACACTGCTGTTCGCGGAATATCAGTCAGATCAAATTAGCACCTACAGCACTGAGAAATATCTCAACTTCCTTCACAGTCGCTTCGTGACGTTGTTTTATTTGATACATAAACCGACTAATGTCAATGCATAAGCATTTCTACATTTTTTATAAGTTAGGATGTGGATCACAGATACAATATTATTCACAGTTCCAACAAATATGCAAACCATTGATTTGTTTCTAATTGCCGTGACCTTGACTACCGAGAGCTATCTTTGAAGAACATTAATTTTTTGTTATATTTTTTAAATTGAATAGTTTTATAGAAATTTTAAAAACGTTAAGTAGTTGAGGAGCTTTTGCTGCTATTGTCTTCTAGTAGACCCCGTTTTCGAGGTTGAATAGGAGCTAAAACTTTATTGTATGGCATGTTATTATCAATGAACCGTAAATATTTGAATATATCTTATATGATGCATTTTAGATACTCACTAAACAAGTTTTGTATGAAGTATGTTTCCGTCATTCACTGAAAAAGTGCAAAACTAATCCTTTTGATAAAACAGTGGACGTACTTCTATTCAAGCTTGAGTAGGTTGCAATTTCCCAAATTCTTTTATTGAGCAATGAACTAATTACTGTACATCTGTAGTTTAAAATTGATCATCCTGGCGAATGTTAATCACTATATTACTTGATTTGTTTGTGATTCAATTCATAGGAAATTATTGCTAATTGTGTTCATAACAACCGCTGTTTTGATTTATGAACTCTAATCAAATACTGTTCAGTGCAGAATATCTTATTTAAAGGAAGATGATTATTTTAATCTGTGATAATCGCGTCGAGGGATACAACTAAGTAAGGTAAATGCACGGGCGTTAGGTCGCTTGCAGATGTTTTTCGTGCGATGATGAATAATCACTTACGAAGATTCGATGTTTAATACATTTTTCCTTTCATTAATTCGTAACATTTAGTTAATGGACTCTGATTTCAGTTATTACGGTTTAGTTATTAGGTACTCGATAATGAGTTTTCATAGTGTTGCTGAGCCTCTGAAATCGCGGAGTTGCTTCGACCTTTAGTGGAATTCTGTCTTCTTTCTGTCAGTTTTGAAGACGAGGGCTAAGCCAGTGTAAGGTCGCTTATTTTATCAATAAAAATGTTGATAATGACAATATATGTTTTTATTCTTAAAATATAATACAAACTACGCCTCACCAATATACCAATTTTCGGAGACATACAGGTAAAATGTTGAAAGGGGTAAAATGTTTGATGTGTTCAATGCGCTGATACAGGAATTATCGTTGCTTATTCGTCCTTGAAGGAATATCGCGTCTTTCCTTTGGCAAAGTTAGATGGAGTTAGTACATCCTACCCGTTGCGCCCACGTCTGACGTCTGATCAACCTGTCGTGTTGTGTGTAGCACGTACATTCGAATGTCTACTCCGAGTACACGCGCGTGACGCTCCGGAGCACATCTGGAGCGCCGTGGCGCGACTGCGCAGCGTCTTCGGCGGACGACGCCGAGTGCTGCGGCGCGGCGGCGTCTTTGACGGGGCGATTGCGCCTGGGGCGGCGCCGGCGACGTCGGCGGGCGAAGCGGGCGCCCGTCGTTCCGTCGCTCCATTGCGCCGCCGTTCCACCGCTCCGTCGCAATCGATGCCTGAAGCGCGCCGTACCGACAACAGAGCGGCGGCGGCGGCGGTATCTTGGCCCCCGTGAGGCTGCGCCTTCCTTGCGGCTCTCCGCCCCACGCGGGTGTCCAACCCCGGACGGATCGGTAGAGAAAGGGAAAGGCGGTGCTGTCGCCTGACTCCGCTCTTGATGATTTTCCATCCGCTACCTCCTTCTAATACAAACATCACCTCCGTCTAGTATCAGTGCCGGATCCGCTAGAGCCTCAATCTTCCTTTCTGGCTGTAGTAGTGCCTATGGCTCCTTCATTCCTGCATTGAAACAACGATGTGGATGCACTATCCAAAGGTTTTGAATACAACCCCGTTTAATCCTTTGGATACTACATCTTAGTGACTGGCCCATTATATATGACATCAAATGCTTTGGATACATAATCCAAAGTGAAAATTGAATATTTTCAAGGATTATAAAAAGCATTTGTATACTGTATATAAAGTAAATAGTAAACAGTTCGATGTACCGTAGATGGTTTTTGTGCTCAATCCATAATGTTGGGTTAACACAATAATAGATATTGTATCTGGTAATCAGAATATGTCAATAAAAATAATAAATTTATTTTATAATTTTCATTATAAAGAATTGTTTAATTAAAGCATCAACGTAACACAAACACCTAAACAGACACAGAAAAGGTTATATTTCTTATGTACGTCCAAACACAATCGTTAGAATGGATTTTTTGTGTAGGCACATTCAACGAAAGTGTATTTACGAATTTACTAAAATCGGATGTCATCAATTTTTAGTTCCATGCAGTCTCTGAAAATCCATTTTTCTCCCCGTGCAGTAATCCTTTCGCTTTAGCCCCGGCATCATCTCTGACGTGTCGACACACGTCACCGTCATGTCTGTGCTTTACTGTGCAGAATCCGATTTAGTTGTTTGAAAATTGTGTTGTTTTTTTTCCAAACTCGAAAGCGTAGTGCATCCTCTCCATACCTTTAACTCCGTTGTTAATAGGTAGTATCTTGGTGTTGCTTTCTCGGAGCCCTCAGCGTGCTGCTAAATCTATACACTACGGCGTCCCCATTCGACACCCAGCTCCGTAAACTCTGTCTCTGCAGCTCCAGTCTGGGATCGATACCCATGGTTGGGCCTGGCCACTCCAGCACACTACATTTATAAACATTGAGCTCGTTCGATGGCGGCGGAGGCGGAGTCGGAAGAGGATTCCCCCCTCCAGAGCGCTTTGTCCTCCTGCGCGCCGCCCCGCCCCCGCCCAGCCCCCTCCGTCGCGCTCCGCTCCGCGCCGGCCCCTCCCCCGCACTCATCCCCCGCAGCCGCTGTCTTCGTTTCGCAGGTAATGATTTGTTTTGACATTCGCCCGTCTCTTTGTTTTGTTTGGATGCGGCCTCTCTCTGTTATTGGATTAACGCAGGCGGACACGTAAGCATTCCGCATGACGCCAGGGCACCGCTTTCATTGCGTCCCCGAATTCTGGGATTGTTTGTATTTACCGGGAGGCACGACTGCGAAAGTAATGCGGAATCAATGGGCGTTGCGGCTTTATTGAAAAGAGCGTTTATAAAATTCCGAGTTGA
The DNA here is from genome assembly GCA_017312745.1 of Gryllus bimaculatus. Taxonomy (NCBI): domain Eukaryota; kingdom Metazoa; phylum Arthropoda; class Insecta; order Orthoptera; family Gryllidae; genus Gryllus; species Gryllus bimaculatus. Next base: position 8,332,720 of record BOPP01000004.1, on the reverse strand, counting down.
CGAAACTGTAGGGAAGCGTGGAACGAAGAGAACTTGCAGCAGCGAGTGATAGTTAACTGTGTCAGCATTCACATGATCAAAAGGTATCCGCCAGTGATGTACGTTAAAGAATAAGTGTGATGATGACGATATGTTCATCCGTGAAATTCCCAAGGGACCTCCTTTATATTAAGTTAATAAGTAAGGAAACAATAATTTGATTAAAACAACTAATTTCAATAATTGCGAACGTTCAACACTGTTTCTATTATCTTATACACCTTCGTTATTAAAATTAGATATTTAATTATTAATTTTGAATCAAATCCTTAAATATTACTCAGAAACTTTAAAAACCCTTAAAAGCGGCTCCAATGTTTCTAAAACATTTTTGTAAGAATTGAGCACGCACAATACACTGAATTCTATGGCAGAAGTGTTGTTTTTCATTAAAACTTTAATTTTCAATAATGAAAGATAAAATTTTTTGTGTGCGTCATCATACCCAAAAGTGTTGATAGACCACTGTTGTGAAGTATTCGTAGATGAAAGCGTTGGTCAGAAGTTCACGTTTACGCGTTCAAGTCTAAATCCCAGCCGAGCATATAGTTTTGCGGGTTGAAACATTCGCAGATATACATGAATGACTGAGACATGGTCAATGAGGCGATTTCGAAGTGAAGTCGAGTATAAATTGACGAAATTTGTGCATTGGTTCAGCTAGTTTAAAAAAACTCGACTCCTTCGAGTAAACACGCTAGGCCCCTTCATTCAAGGAATCAACATTCCCGACAATTATTTCTCGACAAAAAATAACTTGGAAATGTCACATTCAAAAAATATTGTTAACACATCTGTGAAACTTAACAAATTGTACTCTCTATTAAATAACAATTCATCCGTCAGTCTACAATGTGCTGTATCCATTTTAGAAACTATAGTGCGGAAAAGCCAAACAAGCATCACGGTTCATCCCAAAGAGATGAATTCATAGGGCTAAAATTTCCTACTTTTATCACAACAAATGAACCATATAATTTTTACATGTCTCTTTGCTAACATGACAAATTTCATTCTTTCGCGGTACACACAACTCCCCCTGACCGTAACGAATTAGAACAGGCTTAATATTCCATTAATGTATTGAACGTTGGTGACATGAAAAAAATTCTTTACCAAATCAAGAAAGACATTTAATTATTGCCCTCTAGCCTACTTTTGAGCTATGAGAGGTAGAGTGATATAAGTCTAATATCTTGATTTTGACTTATTTCCTATTTGGCTAGTACTGAGTGACTACTGAGTTACATCTTCAAGCAAAGTGGCATATGTGTAACTTTCATTGTGGCCGCCTAGTATTACGCGGAGATTGGTAAATAACATATACCATTCTACCTCTTTGCTGCGCATGAGGTAGCCCCGTGGTTTCCCTATACGTATTACACTAGGCAACACGTTTGAGTTCTTCCTCTGAACAAGTGAGGTGTTCCTTTTGCCCTCAAATTAATGAATGTCCCTGTTTTAATGGTTTAGCTTTGTTTCTATGGTCAGTGCCTTTTTTGTTTCTATATGTTTTCTGATTTTATTATCCAGAGTTTGCTCGTCACAATTGGCAAACATTCTCTGCGTTCTATGATATTCTATAAAATCTTCCTACTCTAGAACCTAGTGGTCTTACAACAGCATGTACTTTCTAATATTAATTGTAACTGTTAGGAATCATTGTCATACTCTTAGCTGAACCCGCAAAAGTCTTTCCAATCGGAAAAATAATTTGTCCCGCGTTATTTGATGTAGAGGGCATAGGCTCCGCCAACAAGCTATGGTTTGCAGCATCCAGAATGACTGAAGTATACATGCGCTCCCAACGCATATGAAAAGAAGTTGAATTTTTTGTTAATTGAGAGGTGTTGTTGTAATTCCTATCCCTAATATTTTTATAAGGGAATTGCATTGACATGTCATAATTACCTAAAATGGAAAAAATTCAGCTTATTCAAGTTATTGGGATGTCTTCGTGCCGACCCCACGAACTCCTTATCCCAAGGCCGAGAGGCTGGGCCACCGCTGGTCGGCTTAAGTCCGTATCGGGCTGTCGACCCGAAGGAGAGGACAGGTACTTTGCTCAATTTGAGCAAAAACGTTTATATAATATTAGCACTGTTTTGGAGAAGGTTTTGAAAATGTCGCAAGGCCTTCATATACAATTCAATTTTAATTTAAAAAAATGTCTATTTCAAATTCGAAGGGCCGCTACAACATTTAGCTCTATCGGAAATATACATTTTGGTGAAAATCGTGTGTACAAATTACGTACTAGTGTTGTTTACAGAAGCATAGACATACTGACGAACGGTCGTACAAATAGAGAGTCATTTTCAGAAAAAAAAAACAACACTTTCTTGGTATCAAGGACGTGTAATTTGACTTTCCAGGTAATTCAAGAAAGCAATGCCTATAAGAGTAAGAAATACTATTTAGAATTAGGGATTTGCAAATCAGGGTTTTCTGTAGAATATCGACACCTTTTCCTGCATCAATAGTTTTCTCTATACATAGTTTACGATAAAGTGAAAAGGCGTTATACATTTAAACACAAAGCGGAAAACACGCTTTTATAATTCTTATTATTGAAAAATATTATCTTTTTGTATTTTATTACGTTTTTTTAAAGTAAGGCATTTGCATTACAATGAATTGAAAATTAATATACAAGATACTTTTTAATTGACAACTTACTCCAAACGGTAATGAAACGTTCATGTACACTTTTTTTAATCTATTGCTCTTATTAACGTTAAACGGCTGATAAGTGTATATAACAACACGAATGGTAGTATTTTGACCATGCTGCGTACTACTAATATATTGTAATTTTACATATAATATAATGTAATGTAGGCCTAACATTTTGTACAATCTAAATAAAATTAAAAAAGAAACGAATTGACGTTGATCTTAGAAAGAATACGTACTGAAAGTTGTGCGTTGAACATGCCATGAAGACTCAGTGGCAGTGCAAGGGACTTAACCAATTCTCTTTCGCCAGCGCAGTTCCTTCTGCGGCTTGGTAGACGGAGCAGGCCTTCTGAAGGAAACTGCCCCGAATCCCTTCAACTCGGCCGCAGCCACTCACCCGCCGCCGAGCCTTGACGTGCAAGCAGAGGCGCGCGGGGCTTGCCTCCGCCTGCGCCTCCGCCTCCGCCGGGGGGCTGCGGGGGCGGGGCCATCGAGCTTGGAGCGGGGGTGGCGGCGCGCACCGGAGTCAATATTAAATTTAATTAGCGCGCCCGGGGGCGCTGGCTGCTCGGGATATTTCCCGGTCGCTGGGGCGGAGGCCTCGGAACTGCCCCGACTTCGCCCCTGCCCCGTCCTGCTGCCCCGTCCTCGTCCTCGTCCCTCCCACGCATGCCGTCGCCCTGCACTGCCCGGGGCGGGCGCAGCGTCTCCTCGTCGCGTTTCGACCCGGACACCGCCCCTCCTCGCCGCGACGCTTCGCATCCTTGCGTCAGTCTGCCATACTCCGACTGCCCCCTCTTGCCCGCTGTTGCCAACCATTACAACTTTGTCGACGGCTCACCTCTTTCACCTTAACGTTCTCATCTCACGTCTTAATCTCTGTCTGGCTCTTAATACACTCTTCTATCTCAGTCAGTTTGTCCCGGTCCGTTCTTTTTATCAGATATATTTTCCTGAGTATTCCGCTCAAGTTCCTTTCTTTCTGTTCCCTTTCGCTTTTCATTGTTTTTTAATTACTTTCTTTAATCTTTCGATTTTTTCGTTTCGTTCGAATCATTCGTTTTTAAATTACTTCTTTAATATTTCGATCCCTTTTCTCTCTTTCTTTATTTCTTCTATTTCTATCCTTTTTTTTCTTTTGTCTTTTTGTTCTTGCCGTTTCTAGTTTGCTTCGTGATTTTCTAGCTACCACCTTTCCAATGTTTCCCACTTTCCCAATTCTACTTCCTTCTGTGTTACTCGTGTAGTACAAGCTTTTTCTAGTCTTCTTCTTCTTCTTCTTCTTCTTCTTCTTATTATTATTATTATTATTATTATTATTATTATTATTATTATTATTATTTCTTGCAACTCCCCACCCTCTTCTTATTTTTAGCCGTAGTAGATCTCCATCTCTCTTTTCTACTCGTCTCCCTCACGCTGTCGCCGGCAACATGGGGAGGTTTAATTTCCAGCTTCTGTGGTGCGGTCTGCGCGCCACGGAGGATCCTTTTCTTCTAGTAATGATCATTGCATTGCAAATTTTGCAGTCAGTGAAAATACCACTTTTTCTGCACTTGTCGATAATCAGTGTGTAGTTGCGGAGGAAACTCGGAATAGAAGCGAAGAACGATAAACGCTCCACCTGCATCTGCAACCTGAATCACCTTGCCGAGCTACATCCTGTGATATCCCGCTTTTTACTTTTCAAACATTGATTGTACAGAAGTGGAATATTTATTGATTTCTGTGTTGAGAAATACAAACTAGTATGTTTTGTCCCTGCCTTAAGTTCTGTTCCATCGGCATTCCTTTCCAGACTTTTCATGTCAGGTAAAAGTAAGAAGAAAACTAAAGATACACTGATGGAGCAAAGAGAGGGAGAGGAAGATTAAGAGAGACAGGGACAGAGAGAGAGGGGGAGAGAGAAATAAAGGAGATGATGCCAATATTTTAATGTACACTTTAACTTATGTACATATTCTAATTTACCATACTAGCCAAATTATAATAGGTATGTGTCTAAGTAATGGTTCTCTCTCTTCTCCTTCTATGTATGTCTGTCTCTCTCCTTTTGATTTTGCCATATTTTCCACAACAATGACGCCAATGAAAGCGGACATAAATCTTTTCCATGTGTCCTCCTCCTTAAGAATTTGTATTCTGCAGAAACAATTCGTGCTACGAGGCGTTTATGTTATATGCCTTCACATTACTTACGTTAAGCCCTCGTGTTATTGGAATACAAATTAGTATTATAATGCCTAAGAGTTCACTCTGAGATTGAATTAATGTTTCCATTAATGTTGGGTAATAATTACCCCAAGAACAAATCTTTAGCGTAATCTGCAGAACATTGTCAGCGCCCGCGTCTTGCTTACGCCTACACCTCATTGCCTTCTGCAGTTGGTCATTTTTCACTGCCAGACGATTTTATCTCTACGTTGCACGCACACTGCTTTTTATGCACTCCTGGTGCACGTATGTAAATGTATATATGCATTCTGTAAATAAAAAAAATGTGTGCGTCTTTGTAGTAAGACTGTAAGTACATAGTACGTCTGTAAGTACGAAGGCATTTCAAGATTTTCTCGTCATGCCTAATAAATTACTAAGAACTGCATTCGTTACGTGTTTTTAACTCATCTAATGTGGTGCTTTTTAAATGAATGTTGCTCACAAAGTAGGTTTTATCACGAAATATTACCTGTGCAGCAGAAAATATTTACAGTAACACTATATTTTTCGTTTTATTTTCTCTAATTCTTGTGTTTTCAAAAGTTTATAATGTCTTATTCAATATTCGGTGAAATACAAGAATTATTTGATGGTCTCGTTTTAAAATATTCTTCAAAGCTGATAAACTTTATTAAAATTTATACATTTTGTTTAAAGAGAGCTTGTTAAAATTGAGCGTAAACATGTAGTATATGCTTTTTGAGAACTGATATGTCGTAATCAAGTGGTAAGACTGGTATCTCTCCATCCAGTTCAGTGCCACTTGTAGTTATAATTTATAAGTTTATAAATAATATTTTATTAATAGATTGGTATCCTATGTTAACAGATGAGTTTTTGTGATTCTAAGAAGGCACTTCTTCTAGGTGATACAAAGGTGTAGAAAAATTCTGAGGATTAGCTATATTTATTTCGGGTTATTCACCATTCCTGTGGTTTTGTTCTCCCTGGCTATTACCTATCCAATATTTGAATATTGTGTTATTTCAGTATTAACAATTTTTAAACGTTTCTATCTTTCACAAATTTTGACTCCGCGCTATGCTTGATGTGTTTCCAGCAACTCCGCCAACTGGGTTACTCCGCCAAACTTCTGAAATTGATATTGCATTCGTAAACCTGAGAGACGCAACTATATGTTTAATTTTATTTACTGCCATTGACCGTTTTACCGACTTCGCAGAATAAGCACGGAATTTCTGAGGGCATGGTTAAAAGAATATAAAGAAAAAGCAATATTTTTGTATATCTGATGTTAGAAAATTTTGCTGCATCAGAGGTTGTCCATAATGTCAGGTACAATTAGGGTAGATAGTTTGAGATAAAGTTCTAAAGTTCATGGTAATGCTACCGTATACCTATAGTGAAACTCGTTAAAAGTCATTCTACTTCGAAATGATACAAATATTTCAAAGCCCAATGACCTCAATTATTTTATCATTTGTGTATGAAGTTATTCTCGCGTGCTGCAAAGCCCCTGTTAGTGACTTTTGTTTTTCTACTTTATTTGTGTATCGTGTGTCAACTTTATAAATAACCGTTGCAGTATCTCGCGAGCATGGTGTTTTCTTTGTAATCGAACATCGTTTGTTTTGTCTCGCTGGTTAGATGCAGTGAGAGTGTTCTTACACTGTCTGCTATTTGTTTTCAAAGTTGTTTACAAATCAGCTTAGAGTGTCTATGTGTCCCTTTCCTTAAGACAATAGTGTTTATTTATTTTGTAAAATCACGGAACAAATGCCATTATTTCATAGTTCTAGAGAATGTAATTTTACGAACTGAGAACATGTTGTCTTTGTAATTATACTTTATGAAGCACTAATTATAGCATCTTAAAATGTTTTCAGAATATTTAATTTGTATCAGTGAATTAATATTGTCATTTGTTACTATTGCTTTACCAATTGTACTGCCATTCTTTTACCTGTTTTTCTTTTTAACTTTTAGAAACTATTACACATTCATACTGCCTTAGCATACTCTATTTTTGCATTTTATACGAAGTACATTACTTGCTGTTATAGGATATTTAGTATAATATACTAAATACCCTATAACAGCAAGTAATGTACTTTTTCGTCAATTAATCGCATTTTCATGAAGTGGTATAATCAGTTGTGAATACACAGAATGGCTAGTATTTTTTATTAAATAATGTTCGACACGATTATAATGGAGATATTAAAAATGGTGCATATATCAAAGGAAAGGTATATGGGACGTCGGTGGGCAGCTTTCCTAAATTATTTTGAGATTGGAAGTTGACCGCATCTGCTCCCTATTGCCGCAAGAAGTGAATATTTATGACCCCTTCCTCCTTCAGCCACCTTGGAACGTCGGGTCTGCTACGCTGTGATCGACTCTTCGGGGAAATTCGGTCACGAATCCTGAGGCGTCGGGGTCATGGTATGCGACCGCCGTAAATTTTGCGCCATTAGGGCTGAGGTTATTGGCAAAACTATCAATAGGAGGAGGCCCGAAAGATAGGTCGAGGAGAGAAGAAAAAGTGGAAACGGCCGATCGTGCGGAGGTGAAGTGGCAAGAGGGCATCATGTGGACGAACCCGGAGAAAGAGCTGTTGTTGGTCTTCTTCCATCGATATCGACCTGGGCCTTACCATAAACTTTCACACTCAGAATCCGTTTAACAAGCGGCAAGTTATTGAACCGATAGCCGTATAAACCTGGTCGTTGTAGCGTCATCCTATAACATGCTGTCGTAAACTTGGTTTACTTCGAACCGACGTGATACACTTCGACGGGTAAGTCGCAGCGAGACTGGTGCATGAGCAGCCGTTAGCTATCAACCGTCAGCTGTCACTGTCACTGTCACCCTCCTTAGTACCCGACGATGTGGTTCGCTCTAGACCATAGGTGCTCAATCTTGTGAAGCCCGAAGGTCAAATATTTTAAAAACAATTCATGTGTTGCAGCGGCGATAAACGGTATTTCACATTATCCGAGTCAAGAAGGAATGTATAAGAAATGTAATATATAGCTTGAATTATATTTTTTCAACTTTTCGATGAGAATTGTGAAATCACCTAATTTCCGTTCCTTCCTAATACCGTAATTTCTCCAGAAAAAGTTGAGTCTATTTCTCCTGGAGAGAGCGGCTCCCCGTACTAACCTTTCGCTTTTTTCTAGATGCAGTGTTCAACCATTGCGCGGAAAATATCGTATACCTCGATCGAGCATTGAACTTTCCAGTCTGTCATACACTTGCGGACACTAATTGATACTTTACTGAGAGGGCATTTAGTTCAAGGTTTCTGTTACAACGTATTATCGACATGTTCTCGAGAATTCTTTTAAGAAATGTGGAAGTCAGAAGATCGTCTGTAATATCCGTAGTCTGTTTCCGTTTTATTTTCCGTTTCATACACGCGCCTCAAAAAGGTGCGTGCCGACCGTTTGAGGCACGTGGTCAGTGGGTTGCGTGCAGGCGCTCTACACTGAGCCAGGGCGAATACATCCAGCCTGACACCGTCGTGGCTTGTGCGTTGCCGCTCTCTGGATATCTTTTAGTGTACGGTGCAAAGTTGCACTTGTGAAAATGTAATGAATTTTTGTCTCAGTTGCTTTGTGGGGTAATTTCCAAGCATGTACTGTACCTTTTGGAAATATACTCAATTTTATACTGCTTTGAATTTAACGTAATGTCACGTTCAGTAAATTTTAACAGTTTTGAGACCTCAGATATGAGTATGGGTAGTGTATATTTACCACATATATCAGGAGTCGTACAGTAACTCACTTGGAACCTTATGTTCAAAATATTATCTTAATAGAATTACTTCTTTCATAGAATGGTTTCCCTGGAGCTAAGCATGTGGAGTCATGAATATTCTGTACCAAAATTATTTAAATATATTAAATGTATCCTGAAACGTAATATTAAACGAATTAAAAAATACATTGGCGGTATTTTAATTTATTAATAAGGATATGTTAAAATATTTCAGGTATTGGAGTAACCTATATTCATATTAAAATTTGTATCAGTTGTAACTATTCAAAGGTAGGATTAAGGCTCAAACTCATTTCATATTTGTAGTGTATGATATTTGTGTGAAGATTGTCTTTAACACAATGTAAAAGTGCTTACTCTACATGCAATGAAACAGTATATCAGTTTGCCGAGTAACATGGCTAGAGATTTGCCAAAATTATCCGAATTTTTTTCCCAGAAATCCTTTAACGAAAATTGGCGACCAAAAATATCTAATATCTCTCTACCACTCGTGTACCACCTTTCCGTGCATTTGCATTTCTTTTGTGCACATTGTTTCCTGCACTCACGAATATTCATCGTTATAAATAAGCTAAAGAGCGAGGCAGTTTGACGCTGTCCCGCGCACCCTCCTTGCAACATAACGAGATTGAACAAAGAGATTGAGGGCAACGCATATTTTAAGGTCTCGCTGCATATTTTAAATCGGTATGCAAATGGTCGACCAAGGAGTAGTAATCGATAAAGATATTGCTGCATAATATCGAGGTGAACCCCTCTCTTCCCGCCCGTGGGATACGCCGCCAACCGGGTGGCGGTTTCGAGATGGTTAATAAAAGCGCTTGAGCGACGGCGACCTCTCACCGCCCTTCTCCCGCCCTCACCCACCCCCACTCGACCAAGCCTATATTCCTCAATAGCCGGGACGGCCTGCCGCCGTGGCGCTCGCCGAGCTGCCACCCCCTGCTTTTCGGGGCCTGAAAAGGGGACTTGCGGAGCACTTTCGGGCAGCGTTCGTATAAAATGGGATCATTAGCTGAAAACTCCCATCACGAATGTAAGTTGCTTGTCTATGAAATTTCAAACAATTTTCGTAGATCTACTGCTTCTCTTGAATTTTTAGTTGCTTCTAGGTTTAGTTGTCCTCCCTCTTATTAATTAAGTTCTGCTTGTAAACAGGTGAGAGGTCATTCTCCGTGAGTCGCAAGAACGAAGGGAAGCAAATTCATTTTGCTTGCTCGTCAATTTGGCACTTATCGTCAATTTCATATGTGATTAATTTAAAGAAATTAAATTTGACTGCCTTAAACTGGCTTATAGTGTGTTTATTATTTTTTTCTGAAAGCTCTATGTCAGTATTCAGGATGTGCTGTCTCGTGTCTGTTAACATCATCTTTCTGTTTTTTTACTGGCTTGTATCTTCTAGGAAACATTGTACAACATACATTTTCGTGAAAATGATGTAAACCTGCATTTACAATCTCGTCAATAGGATTTTTTCGAGGAAATTTGACAATACACGCCTAAAAGAGTTTTCTCGTGATAAGTAGGAATTTTTGTTATCATTTCGTCATTGTTGCATTCCCGTTTTTATCCTCACCAACTCTATTGCGAGTATGGACCGCACGTGACAACGACAATCTGTTATTTGCATCCCAATTCAGTTTTTTTATTCATGTGTATAATGATCTCATTTAGTAATGAATGAGAATTAATATAGTATTCCCCTTTATCGCTGATCATCATGGACTAACAAATAATGATTGTTAAATGTAGTGCAACGTGCGATTCTCTCGTTGTGCTAATTAATTAATTTTCATGGTTAACTACAAACAAGTTCATAAAGATTGCATTACAAAATCAAATGATGGTTTAAACAGTGCAGTTCCGGACGTTATAATAAACAATTCACGAGAATAGTTGTCAGATCATTAAAACAATTTGTATGATTTGTGCACGAAGAAAAATTATTCTACTTTTAATTTGTCGTTGTACCACACATTGATACACATATAGTAGTAGCTTTTTAATAACATGTGTATACTACGCTAAATTCTTAGGATAGTAAAATTATTTACCGTCGTAATAATTGTGTACAACTTTCGTCACCAGTAATGATTGTTTTTATATGTTGCTTGTTTTTAGTAAAGTAAGGGGCTATTAGTGAGACAGAGCTTCAAACAATACGTTTAGAATTTTATCTTTTTTCCTACTCTCATGATATTCTTCATACTATTACGCAGTGTACATACTGGTCTAGTATGGGGAACCATGGGATGGTGCTACTTACGTAATTTCACCCTCCAATCGATTTTTGAGGGACAGCTTTTTTATGACTTTGTAGCGTTAAAAATGTTACTGTGTTCACTTTAATTCTTTCGTCTTTCTCGTATTAGCTATTTAATAATACGTAAATATTTTCTGTAATATTGAGCTCATTCACACATCACTAAGACACTCTCTAAAGCAGATTTATCGAAGTAGTACGTACGTCGCAAATGAAAATTAATATGAGGGTGTGTAGACAAGGTCAAAGGGTTCATTGAACATTCAACAAAGCGTAAAATAATTGTGACCCGTATTCTTCCTTATGAAAATTAAAAATAAATGATCATAAAGAAACTCGAGTCATATGTACGTCCTTAGTTGATTGATTGATTAATTGATTGAAGCTTCCGGTCACGTCATTTGAATGCTAAATAGACTCGCTAGTGTAGTTAATGTTTTATCATTGGAGATGGCAATGTCGCTTCCCCGCAGGCTAGTGAGATCTGCCGCCGACCTACACGTAGGCTTGCGTGATTTCCTCATCCAGGAATCTTGCCAACGGAGCACCTGAGACTCCAGCCGGCACAAGATTTAAGCTCTTGACTGGTCTTCCGACATATGTGGTTGAGAAGTGCATGAAAGCGCGTGTGTATGGAGAGAGGCTAGAACAAAGAAGAGGAGGTAAGGATCACGCGCACTGTCCGTGGCTCGTTTGCTAGGATACTGCACTGGCATTGATCAGATAAATATTGTACATTTGCAATGTTATTTATTTGCAAGTTTCAAAAATACAGAGAGATCGTCAAAAATTGGACCAATTTTTTTTACTCTCCTTTGCGACATACGAGGAGAAAAAAATTGCAGCCGTTTATTAGAAAAAATGTATGAAAATTGCCTGTTTTTCGCGCAAAATTATACGAAAATATATCATATTTTAAAAAAATTGTATAGGACATAATTTCAAGATGTCTTTGAACAACATATTTCATTAAGGTAAAAATCTCTATCATCCATATTGTAGTTAAAGGAAGATGACGAAAATATTGTGAACTTTCGCAATTTTCGAAATATCAGAGATTTTAACGGAAATGAGAACTGCCCAATTGTTTTAAGCATACTTTTTGCTATCTGACAAAAGTTTAAGTAAAAATATTAGCGCCACTTTGAGGAAATTTGGAGTAGTTTGCTGCTGCATGTAAAGTATTTCTCAGTATCACAATATTCATTTCAAACTCCCAGGGCTTCAATTTCGTTAATATCCATCCGCGAATATCAATTTTGGAGAAAATACTCTGAATGATTCTTGTGCTAGCGTTAACCATGGCCAGACGGACAAACAGGCACACAGACGTTTTGCCGTCAGTCAATGTTTTGGTCACACAAAAGACACACAAAACATGGGTTCTGACTGCACTGCGTGTTAGAGAAATCATTTACTACATACAGGGACATGATTTATTAACTTTTCCGTGACCAAAACTTGGCAAGAAAAGTTTATGGGTTGAAATTTCTCCGATTTCTGGCGCACAATTAAAACACTTAACACAAGCACAATTAAGATCTTAGGTACTAAGGGGAGAAAGTAAAAATCTTTCATTTCCGTGCATTCCCCCGCTCTGGTTGAGAAGTAGTAAGACAATTTGCTCTCCCTGGAAACAGTGGGCTCTCAATGGGCCTTTGGCCCACGATGTGCGCTCCACCTGTCCATCACCTTTCCGCCTCAAATCTAATCTTTTTCGTGTCGCTATGGGCCCTTGAGTAACAGGCTACCGGCAATGAACAGAGCAGCTGTGGGTCTATGTACCTCAGAGAGACTGGGAGTTGAAGTCTGTACAATGTGCATCAGGGTGTTAAAGAGCCATGATATAACTGAGGGCCGAGGGCGTCAGTATATCCTAAGGGATGAAGATGTTCATCCCAATATGATACTAATCTCTACTTTATATTTGATTTCACAATAATAAAATATTATTTATGGACCAAACATGAAAATATCTGCCTTTATATTCTCTATAATTTATTTTGTTAAATTATTCGCATGTGATTTGTTTTATTACTAGTATTTGTATTTAGATTTATCCATATTCTGCCTAATTTAATTATAAATTTTTAATTTTTTATTAATGTTAATTGTCTGAAAACAGGAAAACACATATTTTCCAAACGCTATCTTATAATGAAAATTTAATTAGAAATTATAAATTACTGACAAATAAGTTGATCCTTGATCGTCCTTCATATTCATAAAACATTTGATGATTATTATGTGTATATTGTATAATATTTGCGTTTTGAATGGTAACAAACTTTTTTTAAAAAAACTTTTCACTCGTTTTGAGAGTTATTATCAATTCAAAGAACTAAGTTAATTTTCGACAAAAAATGATATGATAGGTATTATTTTCTAAGTCGTTAAACTGAAGAAAATAGCTGTTGACAAAATATAGTAATATTATTAAATTATGATACTTAAAAATATTGATTATGATAACTAAGAAAACCACAGTTAATATAAAATAATAATTAATGATGAAAGTTATAGCATAAATTCTTATAATTATTAGTAACTTTAACCCTGACACATTAAATAATACACGCATTTGTAGTTTACAAGTCACTAACGCCTCTCGAACCATATTAATGGCTACTCTATTTAACAATGGTTTGAATATTTTTACGAATATTTCGATGAACTTTTGCATGATTTGTCGTGTTGTATTCAAATATTTAAAGTGCCCTGATTGATCCCCTTGGTATTTTGAAGTGTTGAAATTACCATCTAGTTAGTCTTGTTTCGAAGTTACCATTTAATGTTAGTTTAGAATCTCGAAAGCCAGGTGTACGGTTAGTACAGTCCCTTATGTTGAAAGACTGACAACGAAGATGTATATTAAGGATTGCGTTGTCTTCTTGGCATATTACGTGAAGTACATATTCCAATCCGACGAAACGTAAGGCTCCAAACTCTGACTGAAATTCCTCCCGCTATTCTGGGCATGCAAACCACCATATAATGAGTTCTTGTTATCTCGTAACTTGCCCACCGTAATATTCCAGCGCTGCCTTCTGTGGTGCATAATGTATGAATTCCGTTGGCGGAGGAGCGGAAATTTGCGTAGTCATATTAGCGCGGATCGGCCACTCCATTACGACTGCGATGTAGTGAGCAGCAGGCGCGTGAAAATCGTGAGGCGAGAACCAATTGAGAAAAGTGCTTCGTGCAGACTCTTGACGTGAAAGAAAACTTCGGAAGGAAGGCAAACCTAACAAGGAATAAATGATGAAGAAGATGGGGGAATAAATATGAAGGTCGGATCGATTATGCATAAGATTGATGAAGAATGTTACGATGATTAAACGGGCTGTTGGAATAAAAAAAGGCATTGGGCATCAACGTGTCCATGGGTGTGGAACGGGTTGCTGGGAATGAAATGCAGGTGAAGTCCCGCCTTTGGGACGGCCGTTCATATCTACAGTAAACTGAAACGAACGATAGATCCGAGCATGATGCGGGGACCGCAGGTTTGAAAACAGAGGCCTCATGGAGTGAAAGAACGGGTATTATAGACAGCAGAGCGAAATAAAATTGAGACTAGGAAAGTAAGGCTAAGGTAATAAAACCAGCAGGTACGGCGCTTGACAAGGTGCGAAATGTGAAAAAGAATGAGAAGTTAAAGAAATGAAGAAACTGTTCCCCGGGGAAGCGAGGGCAAGCATTGGTGGCGGCGAGCGAAGACGTGGGAAGCGGGGAGTGGCAGAGGGAAGAAGCAGCAGCTCTCGGTATCTGGTCCGCGACGTGCGCGCTCGGGACGGGTGGCGGGCGACGGCTTCGGAATTCGCAAAGTAAAGAATTTGCATGCAAAATCGGTAAATCCGGCGGGCGCATTATATCCCACCTTAATCCGGCTTAGTTAAGTGGCTTGTCATGTGAACGAGAGCGGCCCCTCCGCGCCCGCCCGCGTTGCGGCCGATGAGAGCGATCGCCGCGGTCGCGCACGGCCGGCCACGCGCGTTA
>BOPP01000004.1:8290486-8310077 GCA_017312745.1 Gryllus bimaculatus | reverse complement strand
GGCTGACGTGGATGGGGTGCGAATCGCAGCGGAAGAAGTGAAGTGCGGTTGGTGCAGGAAGCGAGAATCGGGCGGGAAGTGTTTGCGGAGGGAGGTGCGCGCTAGGCTTTGGAGATAATAATTCTCGTGCGCCAAGACCTGGGGAGACGTCATTCAAAAGGCATTCTGATGTCGCAAACATTCATTAATCCTTGTGTAGACCGGGGAGTGTCTATAAAACTTTAAAGTAAAAATAATAGGATATAATTTTTTATCATTTACATGTACGGAGTGACGATTGTTTCGGAGTATAAATTCTTGTAAAAACCAAATTATAAAATGGCTCGGGTGAATAAAATGGATGAAAATATGATGATTTGAATACAATTCGAAAGAGTAGAAATCCTAACTTAAATTGGGAAGACATCGCCTCCAAATGAGACGCACGAAGGAAACGAAATGGAGTAGGAAGATTAACACTACTGTTCGGAAAGCACGTAGAGTAGAAGAAAGAAACTATCATTGGAGATCAAGTCTCTTGATACCCTATAAGATTTGGATAGGCGTAATGGGAAGTGTATTTATTGTGTCGGTTCCATATTGAGCTCGTTAGAAAACATTTTTAGACATAAGCTGTATAATATACTGCTAGTAAGTTACGTTAAATTATTTATAACCATTGGAAGACTTTGTTAGAGAATGTTATCTTGCCAGGATATTTTCTCTTCTCTACTATACATTGAAAATTTTTCACGTGCTAGATTTTTAGTGGTTTATTGTCCACGTATTTCCTTTGTTCTATCCTCTCCCTTACACACACACACACACACACACACACTTAAATGCACTCCACTACCACACATGACCTAAAACCAGTCGGAAGCAGCTTAGTGCTTGTCGTGGCTATGCAATGCCTTGCAGGGGGAAGTTCCTGGGGAGAGAAATTCATCAAATGTAGGTCGGTGCCGGACCTCACCACGAAGTGGCAGAGGAACACCGCCATCTTCCGGGATAAAACGCTCACTAAACTTACGACATTAATAGCCATAGCAATTGACGTGCCCAGAAACATCAACCAATCAAACAACCGATGCAGGAGCGGATTTTATCCATACAACGCTCGGCAAATTTCGGCGCGGCCCGCGGCGGTGGGCGAGAGGGCTGGCGAAGCGCGGCAGATGCGAGTGACGCCGTTCTTCCCTGTCCGTCGCTGCGTTGTCGCGCCCGGCGTCAAATTAAAAACTGGCGGCGATCGCCATGTAGTCAGGAGGCGGCGCGATAAAAATGTTTTTTTGTTCTTTTGTTTCAGACTGGGTCTGTTTTGTTCAGCCGTTGCTGTTTAATTTTTACATTAACGGAGCTCTCTCTTCCAAGTTTGCGAGACGCGTCGCGCCAGTCGGTCCTCCCATTCAGGGTCAGATACTTTTATTTTTACCTTTTTTCCTGGCGCGGTCAGCCTTTTTTTCATTTTACACCTTCGGAACGAGGTAGTTGTATTCGTGAGAGCCTTGAGGGGAACTGCTTGCTTTCTCAAAGTTTGGTGTCAAAGTTAATTCTCTTTTGTAATATTTATTTGAATCGTTGTTATATATTCTTACATTATTTTCTTGCCTGCTACATCGTTACGCATTAATTGGGGGTTTTAAATGTTTCATCGAATCTGGGTGTTTGGAATGAACCAGGGGGCATTTAAAGTTCTCCCTAAAATATATTCTGAATGACAGTTGATTTTTGGAGATTGCTAGTGGCAGCACATCCCCAAACTGGACAAGAATTAGTTATGGTTGGTAGAATTAAGGATTTAAATAATAAAAGTTGGCATTCAAATTTCAAAGAAGAACGTGTGTTAAATAGAGAGGGAAATTTTGATCTTTTTGCTAATACTTTATTGGCAATTATTTATAATATTAATAAACCGCAATTTACATTTTAAAAAATCTTGATAGATATGTCAGAAATGCGTTTACACATTATCGTGTGAAACAGTGTTATTTCAACTATACTATATCATGAATCACGAACTCGTTATGCACTGAATAAAGAACAAAACCTTTATAAATCGGCAGTGAAAGAAACAAC
Source organism: Gryllus bimaculatus (assembly GCA_017312745.1). Lineage (NCBI taxonomy): Eukaryota > Metazoa > Arthropoda > Insecta > Orthoptera > Gryllidae > Gryllus > Gryllus bimaculatus. The sequence continues at coordinate 8,308,019 of BOPP01000004.1, read as the reverse complement.
AGGATGAAGAGAGTGATTTTTTAGCCACGACATGAGACTTTCGTTGAATTCCTTACATTGTCTCTCTCTCTCTCTCTCTCTCTCTCTCAATCTCGCTTTCTCTCTCTCTCGTTCTCTGTCTCTCTCTCTCTCTCGTTCTCTGTCTCTCTCTCTCTCTCTCTCTCTCTCTCGCTCTCAGCATTCCTGGTAATATATACATTCCCGGTGCATCAGGATTGGTATTATTAAATCACACCTTATTTTAGATTGATATAATGGATTCATTCGTTCTGTGTAGGATTCAAAATAAATGTTTTGGCATCAAAGGCTTTTGTCATACATGATCACTTTACGAGCCGCACGCGGAAATTGATATTAATGTAATTGTTCAATGACAAACGGTGGTGTTCACCGAAATCTATTTTTACTTCTCAATGAACATTCCGGCTTTCTCATGTAATATATTACATGTTTTAAATTAATTTTATCTCAATGGTGAAGAAGGAAGAATATGATGTTAGAGTGTCATGCAACCATTAAAGCACGTTTAAAATTTCGGGAATAGCAAACGCAGGTGTTTGCGTTTTGTGATGGTGGCGAGAGAGACAGAAATTTACTGACTTATGTCTTATAAAACCTTTTATTATTCATATTATTGTTATTATTACTAGCACTTAGTCATTATTCTATTGCCATTCGTTAATTACTACTCTCTTCTTCTCATTGCCATCTCATTTTGCCCAAGGACTGATTTTTCTAGCATATTGTTTATGAAGTTTCTTGATACTTATTTTTCGTTAAAATATTATTATTATTATTATTATTATTATTATTATTATTATTATTACCAATTTGCAAAAAAAATGAAGAAAATCATATGTATTGTAGTCAAATACATGTGCCGGCACCACACACAGTATCCTGAAAGTTATTTTCTTTAACAAATATGAAAAAATATATTTGGGCATTTGAAATCAGTATTTTGCTTCAGCGTTCAGTTTTATCAACTGAATAAGATCCCCCCCGCAATAATTGATAGCTTGTCGCTTGTGTGATTAGCCCCTCGCGAGCGAGTTCTGTTGCGTATTCAGCCGCTGTAAGAGCGGGCGGCCGGTGCTCGGCACATCCAGATAGCCCGAGATAACCTCGGCTGTCAGGAGGTGTGCGTCGCAGCGGGAACACCACGCCCACATCAATCACTCTGCGACATGATGGTAGAATATAGATGAGGTCCATGCTCCTAATAGCTTGCTTTGTGACGATTTGAATCTCTAATGATACTACGTATGTTCATTGGCACAAATGCCCGTTGCGTGATTACTTGCACCATTATCGCATTTCTGTTGACGATTGGAAACTCTCAACTTGAAAGATTTCTATGTACATTTCTCACCAATCATATGATGTATACATTTTGACCGTAGTGTATGTTCGTATCCAAGGACCACAACGATCAAAGAGCAGCACCAATACTATGTATACATAATCTACGAAAAGCATTTTAGGAATGAGATTATGCTCCTTTTGAAAATTGTCTGTGATAGATTTTTCAAAGATTCTATTATTCTTTTCATTGAACGAGCAAACTATTGAGAAGCGTTATTTGCAAGGTGGTAAAACATACCATGAAATTTCTTTTAAAGATACGAGAGGTTTGTATTGGCGTACATATTTTTGTGTTTCACATGTCAAAAATGCCAGGACGTAATCAAACTCCCATGTTAATAATTAATTATATAGGCTAGTAGTAGTCATTGTAATGAATAATACAATGCAATTTATTTAAACCGAATTAAATTATAGGTTATTCCCTTTTCAAACGTAGCAAAATAGCGCGGTCAGGTATTAATCATTGTGCCTTCACAAATTTGGAGTTCCGAAGCATGTGATTGCCCGGGCGATGGCGCGGCACCGACTTCCTGCACTAGGAGCTATTGCCGCCCCTGCTCTCTTAAACTGCGAAACCGAATTGCTCACCGCGAAAACTACCGAATTGTACTGTCAGATGTGGATTCAATATCACCACGTTTTGTTGTGAAATATCTTTTTTGGCAGTATCATCTGAAACCATATGATTCAACATGAAAAAAATCTGTTTCTGTCTTGTTTCAGTTGTTCAAACATAACAACCCAATATAACTTTGTATTTAATAATTCTAATTGTTATAAAGTATAATAACTGTTATTGACTTGTAAATTAATAGTGTTAGCTAATGACCTTAGTTGTTTATAAATCGACTTGAAATAGTTTTTTAATTCATTTTTTAAATTATTTTGTAGGTAATTATTGAAAGTGAAGTTAAAACCAGTCCTTTATTTTCTCTATCGCCAACAGAAAGAAATGGATGAGTCAAAGATGTATAGATACAAGAATATGTTTTAACAGACATTGAAACCCTTTCCAAAGAAAGAAATGGAATTGAATATATGTTAATAGAACGCGATATTGTACACTATCTGATGCCCTGGCAGTTGGAGCAGACAAGAAGTGTGGTTCTATCAACATTGGTTAGAATGTTATTGATGAATCCGCCTGAGATGACTATTTATGAATACAAAAGATAGAATGGGACCATAAGTTTAAGGAGACAGTTGACATGGTATCTCCAGCCTATAAACCATCCGAGAAGACAGTTATCGGAAGAATAGAACGAAACGAATAGAACAGTGTTAATAACAAGCAGTCCACCGTCAACGGTCACGCAACCATAACAGTCGAAACGCCAAGGCACAATATTTGAAGAGAATAAGAAAGAAAATACTAACGTTCTGTTGACAAGATCCCAAACTTCATTTGGTTGATTTTGAATCTAACTTGTTTTGTAGGATATGTGGAAACGGAAAAAATAAATATGATTCAGTGTTTGGGGCGTAGATTATGGGTTCACACACTATGTGTTGAAATTAATCTCAGTATTAAGCAATTCTCGTGCATATGTTGAAAATATTAAATTGTACGTAATAACCGAGAAGTTGGCATTTTTTTCAAATTATGTTCGTAGAAGATATTTAATGAATAAAAAGTGCTTCTGTCACATAGTACCACATGGTATTTACGTTAATTTGAAAGATTTTAAAATTAACAGGCAAATTCAGTTTAAAATATTGAAATGAATTCATGTATATGTTATACTGATTATCAGATTATGATGTGAAATTCATTGAAGTGAACGAATTGTTGATTATATTTTCCGAAGAAAATTTTTTTCTTTGTAAAAAAATAATTTATAACTGGATTTTTATAATAACAATAATAATAACTTAAATATCTATTATTATTATTATTACTGTTATTATTATTATTATTATTATTATTATTATTATTATTATTATTATTACGAAATAAAGTTCTTAATTGGTCTCATTCCTGCTAGTATATATTTCTATTATTCAGACATCCAAAATTTCTGTGGTTTTATTGCTCGTTTTCATAAAATAACTCGCTTGCCAATAAATGTGTGTGGTGTCCAACAAATTCCCGACAGATGTTCTGCTTTTCTCAACCACATATTTCAAAAAATTGTACAATCCGATATTTTCAGTCTAGCACTGCACAGGGATCAGGTGAAACCGTTGCAGCGGTTTTGTCAGTTAATTACTTCATGAGTTCAATCGGGAATGCTGTAATGAATTTTGTGCATACAGTGGTCGAGCGTTTGCGAGATACGCTCGTCGTACAAGCTCATCAAGATTATATTTCTGGTATGCAAATACACCGCTCCCTGCGATATTGCTCTTACGCTTTTTCCTCCGGCTGCGTGTTTCCTAACGCTCAAACGGGTGAGTGCTCCAGTTCCCGAGAAAAGCTTCCTCGCTTTCCTTTCTGCAGATTGCCGGAGAGGTTTGGGGGCATTAAAGTAGCTCCCTGACTTTTTTTTTCTCGCTCCCGAAGCGCGCGTGAAACGACCGGCGCCGCGCCCCGCGCCCTCGCCGCGCATGACCGTAAGTGCTCGCTTCGGAGTCCGCCCCAACGGCTCCGCCTTGTTGGAGATTCAGCGTTTTTACTCGATTGAGCAGTGTGGACAAGCGCGCGTGTATCAGCCTACGCCGTACCGGAGAACGTTCCCCCGGCGAGATTGGATTCTCGTTGGGCGCGGCCGTGGTCACGGGGGCCCCGTGCCCCCCGGAGGCGCAGGGCGGCCGGCGACGCACCACGGCCGACCCCATCAAGCCCCCCGGTGGCTCCGCGCGCCGCCCGGCTCCTTATCGCTAGCCGTAGCACGCGTCGCCCGGAGGGAAGGCTTGCTCCAAGAAATGCGGCTATTGACAAAAGTTAAAGGCGCATCGCGAGAATTGGCTGCAGAGAGAAAAACGAATGCTTTTTTTTTTTGCGATAACGCAGTAGGTGGCCATCTCGGATTCTTATTCTTGGTGCCATCTTCCTTTATTGATGGTATATTCGCAAGCAAAAGTGACAAAGGTTTCAACTATTAAGCCAATATTTTTTGTCATTGAAGACATAATATTCGAAAGACAGTTCTAATGGCTATCTTTATTCAATGAAGATCAATAAGGCGTCTAGGTTGGCAACTAAAATGGTAAACGTCTAGGACGCAGTCGTCAATCTCGTTGGCAGTCCCTACTTGTTCCGCTTCCATAATGTTGCATTTCCTTTCTATTTAAAGCATGTTATATTAATGAATGTCAATGATCTTTGATCACAAATAACATTTTTTATTTCACGTTCGTTTCATCAATAAATAATACTTAATACTACAGCACTTAATAACCATTACTATCGTTTCGTCAGCATTCTATTGTCCGTATAATAAAAGTTATTATCTATAAATATTCTTCGTTCGAATATTGTAATTATAACAAATATTAATGTAAGTCGTCAGAAAAATTGCATGAAAGCTGAGAAATTGTGTTGATACAGAAACAATTGTTTTTCAAAGGAGTGGTAAATGCTGCAAGGAATTACGTAATTTGTTAGTCAGAACAATTATAGCTTTTATATTGTGTTTTTTACACAAACTCATGCTTAAGGAATTGTTGAAATACTTCCGTTAGCTTTTGCATGTGCGCTATTTAGAGCGAAATTTAAAAAAAAATCAAGGATAAATTAATCCCGTACGACAAATAACATTTTAGAACTTTAATATTTCTCTAAATATAGTTACACTGCCTTTTAGAAAATTGTGATTTTCTTCAGAGAAGAACCTAATAAATAATGAAATATATTTTCCCAAACAGATATATAATGGAGACTTAAAGTATAAATATCAAATATTAATACTTTAATAGTATTAATAGTTTTCTTTGTGGCAATCTCGATGCAGTTTGGAGTTTGTTTTTATATTGCGTGGTATTTTGTTTATGGCTTCGAAATAGTGTAAGAAGTAATCTGTTCTTGCATTCAGTGCTTGAATGTAGCTTCAAACTGTACTACAAATGTATTGCTGGGATGTAAACACGTTTTGATAATAATTAGAGTAAACCATGTATTCGTATTTGCTACTTTCTAATTTAAAGCAGACTATTTGTGAAATGTTCCCACTATCAACTTTCACTTTCGTAATTTTCATGTTAGTTCAATTGATGTTATGTTGATTGTGGAAAGAATATTTAAACAATGGATTGATAAATCCAAGGAAACATTCATTATAGAGATACATATGCAAGCATGGGTACCCACAATGAAACCACACTTTGATACATGCTTTTATAACTGTTGATTGTGTGCACTCTTGTTTTGTGTGCACGTGTTATGTTTATAAAAGGGCGCTATAGTGTTGTTTCTACATTCGCACATGACGTATTTACGTAGTAAAGAGGATGCATTGAAATATTCTAGGGGAAAAAGGCAATTTTGCGTCAGAAAATCTCATAGTCTAGTCCTGACATCAAAAAAGGGTATAAATCATTTCTATTATAAAGTAATTCATTGTGTAGTCAAAATCCGGATTTTGTTGGACATTAATGCCGAAAAACTGGTTGACCGTAAAACGTTCGTCCCTTAGTCCGTCCTTCATTTCGCCCGTCCATCCTTCCGTCCTTGTGTCTGTTTGTGCCTAAACAGATAAGACAATTTTTCTCCAAATAACTGTTCTCCAAATAAGGGCATGCACAATTTTTCGAAAATATGCGTAGTTTTTGCGTAAAATTTGCGGAAATCGACGCAATTTTTAAACAATTATTTTCTCAAACATGACTAATTATTTTCTTTAATTGGTTTCTATATATAATGCATATAACGCTTAAAATTGGCGCTGGCCTAATTTTGGAATTGAACTCTCTGAATTTTCAAACATTGAAATTATTGCGAGAGAGTGTGTGCCGTATTCCGCTATTTTGAATTAGCATCATGTGGGAATTTTCATACTTTCTGTGTATATTATTCAGTAGTCTTATATTTAATATCTGTGACTAAAATAATATGTTGCTGTGCAAAGACGTGCAAAGCTTAAACAGTTTCTGGAGCACAATTTAAGAAAAGTATCCTGAATGCATGATTAACACTAAAGAGAATGAAGGAACTGGAGTCCATACGAAGAAATCAATATTGAAGTATTTTTTTTATAATTTGAAAATTGTAAGTGAATTAAACGTAAGTCAATACAAGTGCAAGCGATTAGTTGCAAGCTAGCGTGCAGCGGAGAGCCGGGGGACCGACCGCGAAGCCCGGGCGGGGAAATGGCCGTCACAGGCCAGAGCCAAGTCCGACAAATCCCCTCGATTTGTGAATTGGCGCAGGGCATAATCAATTGAAGCGTCGACGCGGCGCCGCGCCGGTGCCGGGTGGAGGGTGAGCGGCGTGAGCAAGGGGGCGGGGCGGGGCGCCCCGCCCACCCGCGCCCAATGAAGGTGTCGCGAATGAGAATCCAATAACGGGGGCGCACGCCGGCCAGACGGCCGCATTCCTCCGAGCGTTCGGAGGTGCGGGCTGCCAGGGCGGCCCCTGCCCGGCCCAGTCCGGTTGTTGTAGGTGCACCCGGCGCCTGCCGCGCCGCCCCCGCCCTCCGCCCCTCCCCGCCTCGGGCCCTCTTCGGCCGCCGCGCGGTTGCATCACGTCTCCGCGCCAGCCTCCACGGGGACGGCCCGCGCGGCCGGAGACCGCCCTAACAAATGAAATTGTAGCGCTCGCCAGCCACGCCACCGGGCCGCCAGCGACCGCGCATGCACGACGCCGGCCGTCCGCAGACAGGGGGAGCGCGGAGAGCCGGAAGAGAAACGAGCGGCACGGCGCCCGGGCGACCCTGGAAGGAGACCTCAGGAGGAAAGAGAGGCTGCGCTGGAGCAGGGCGGTGGCGCCGCCGTGAGCACGAGGCGCTGCTGAGGCGCGACGCGATCACGTCGGGCGGCCCGTGCCCGCGGCCGCACGCCGCCGCCGCACGCCCCGCGGCTTCCTCAGCGCTTCCTCCTTCTGCAGCGTCTTCCTTGCGGCGGCCGTGTGCCCGTCCCAACGCGCCGCCCGGCCCACCCATTCCGCCTCCGTGCACTCCGGAGAAATCTTTTGCTGCCGCTGCTGCCGGCCGCTACCTCCTCTTCCGTGCGCTGCCTTGAACATGGGAGACTAGAACATGTCCATTAGTTCGCTCGAATGTAAATCACTTTTGAAAAATTGCAGTCAATTGCCATGTGAGCTTTTGGCTGAAGGATAAATAGATGTAAAATCGAAGTAATATAATGAAAGTAGAGCACTAGACTCACATTCATTTTTCTACTTGTACTTTTGTGTAGTAAGATCTGGGAACCCGTCGGATTAACCCAATCTGAACGAATGACCGTATATTGCAATTATCTCGTACTCTTCCAGTATATTACTGGCGGTGCTTTGTATCCTATTGTTAAAATTCTAAGCACGCATGAAATGAGTGAAAAGGAAATTAGAACTATGTAGTAGAAATGAATTAGCCGGATTGATTAAATTTTAAGACTCTTTTTGCTACCCAGCATTTGTATAATTTTTGCATTGCGTTTTTAATGCATTTAGTTCATACGTTGTTGCAGCTCTCGCGCCAACCATTCTTAACAAATGAGGCCACAAAATAACATTTCTTGGAGGTAAAATGAATTGCTATTCTACTGTGTAAGTTATTAATATTTGTAGAAATTTACTGTTAATTAAAGCAAGAAGACAAGTGAAATTAGAGACACGGTCCAGCCGCGACAAATCCCCTCCATACGTACGTTCCTTCAAATCGATCGTGCAGAACTCAGAAAAACAGTGCATTCTAGCCTCTTGCTCCAAAAGGGGGCTATTGGGTCGCCACTTCAAGGCGTCCATGGGTTTCCACCTGGATCGCGAAACTTCAAACTCGATCCTGGAATTCTAAGCTCTAGAGAATGATGTTCTCCTCCTTTCTTTCATCGTTGACGCATTTGTCTGAAACTGCCTCTCTGTAGTCCTCAGTCGTCCGAGGCTCAAGCCTGTTCCGAGAGGAGGTGCCGCCACCGTTTCTGTCCAATGTAACGTGTTTGTATTGCAGCTGTTCTCAGAGTCTTTCCAAACGAAGTACGTCTTCTTTTATATTATTAATTACCAGATAATGTACCAAATGATTAGTTTTGATGCAATCGTAGATAATTTATGGGAGACAAGGGGCACGCACTGCAGACCCACGCGGTTGCCGCGAGAAAGTCCCCTCTTGCGCGGGTCGCCCCCGCCTGGCTCCTAGCGTCGCGAGAGGGCGCGTTCATAGCCAACCTGCCCGTCAACCACCCAGCATTCCTCAGTCACTCCGCCCTCGTAAACATCCCGCTCCGCAACCATCCACCTCACATATTCCTCGACCCGCAATCCAGCCTTCGCCCGCCCGAATCACCGTCTTCGCCAAAGTTTGTGAACAAAACTACCCTCCGCCTTATTAATAGTAAGACAGCTCTGATTAATTAATTTTTTGCGCACGGAACCCGGCGCCGGGTGTTTACAGCTGTTGCTCGTCGCCGAGTTGACTGACCTCTTCGAAGTTTCCCACCCGCACCTCCGGCCGGTCCTTGTCCGACGCGCACGAAATCGATAATCTAATCCCAGAACGCATTTTGTTTACGGGCGCCATAGTCCCCTCTCGTTTGTGGGCGAATGAGAAGCTGCCCTGCGGAGACGCGCCGTTTCGGTCGCCGTGCGCGGGAGGCGCGGCGGCGGCGCGCGGCGCGGGCGCCGGGAACCTAATGCCGTTGTTTTATGTTGCGCGACGCACGCGCGGTATTAAATTTGAGATGCGGAATTTGAAGCAGTGTGTTCTGCGCGGCCGGTTCTGCGCACGGACCGTTCGCTGAAGCAGGGAGGTTGCGAGAGATCGGGAATTGGCGACGGAGACCTGAACTGCTCGTCGCATACGGAGTTAACAGTTGGTGCAGCGTAGGAGAAACCTTCCGTCGACATCTACGTTTTTTCTCAGAAATAGAGGTTTCCGTATGTCTGTTTGTTAAGGCACTTCTTGCGCTCATTCTGATATGGATGTTATTGTTTACTGAAATTAAATCATTCTATTCATGTTATTATATATTTTTTATATATTATATATATATATATATATATATATATATATATATATATATAAGCTAAGAAATATTTCTATGGGTAGACACTGGGTGACCCTTTCGATGAGTACATGAATAGCATGATTTTCGTTTCAGTAACAATAAACATCCACATCAGAATGAGCATAAGAAGTGTGTTAACAATGCAGACATACGGTATCTCCTATTTCATAGAAAAACAGTAGGCATATGTAATGTTGATTCTGTTATTCCTTCGACGTGGCTTCTCCTATCCCCTCTTAATTTTCGTTGGTTCACTAATATAACCCAGTGCACAGCTATCCAAAGTTTATTTTATAGTTTCGTCTGGTCCAATAAAGTTAGTACTCCAAATCACTGTTATTGAGAGAGTAAATATAAATGTTTGAGCAAGCATACACACAACGTAATGTAAAATTCAAATAGATACAATAAATTTGAATGTTTGTTTCACTTTCTGTGTTTCCTTTGTGCTTCGATAGGAAACGTTCTTCATAGAGGTATCTGAACCCCATGATGAGTGGTAGTGTGTAAACAAGTTCAGCCTTTGCTCTTGTTTCGGGCTAGAAAGAGACAGAGAAGTCGCAAAGCCAAGCCACGTTTGCTGTCTGTTGCTACAGGGCGATTCTGCAAAACAGCGTGGAAATGAAAATTGAAGAAAATAATTCCTGAAATGTAAATGGTGCTGGAGAAGAAAAGGGCGTCGCTGAGAACATAAATAAGAATTTATTGATGTTTTATTGATTCCTGTTTCTACGCACGTCAATTGCTATAGTCATTAGTTTCGTTTGTGTAGTGAATGTTTGAATACCGAGAGGTGACGTCGCTCATGCTGGGTTGTATCTGCGCCGATCTATACGTTGGCCCTAACAGGTATCTCCCCCAGCATGGCAAGAGCTTCCATCTGGTCTCCCAACATGTAGTGGTGAAATGCGTTTAAGTGTAAATGTGTTTATATAGGGGGAGAGGATACGACGAGGAAGAGGAAGGAAAGATCGCGTGCGGCCGGTGGTCCCTTTTTATGGGACTGTTGCAGTATTTGCTGATATTGATCGGAAGAAATACAGAAAACTATCGATCAGAGCTGCCGTCCTCTAGAATCCTCCTCCAGACAGAGATAAAAATTCGATCTGAGTATATGCCTAACTTTAAAAACTCGCCACTATTGGGACTCAAACCCTAGGACCTCCGCAGACACAACTTAGTCACTGCAGACAGCCGCGAGGCTGGCTTTGAACTATTCTATAGAAGGTGAAAGACACGTGTAAAACGAAAACTATGACAAACGTAGGTAAGTTGTCGTTCGGCAGGCAGGACATAAGGAAGTCGTAATAAGTCCAAGTGAGAGAATACACAATGGACCGAGCGATCGAGCGCGAGTGCGGAGAAAAGGAGGGAGGGAAGGCGCCGAGAAGCGAGCGGCCGCGGCGCTCGCGCGCGCGAAATGAAGCACGGGCCTCGCGGCCGGGGCGGGGGATGGGCGCGCGTCGAGTCGCGCGAAGGGGCAGGGGGCGGGATTCCGCGCCGGGGTGGGCAGCGGCGCGCGAAAAATTGAGCGTCATTCATCAGCTCGCTCGGCCGCCCTTCAACTGCAGCATCGCGTCTAATTATTGCGATTAATTTGTCTTTCATCAGCTTTATTTGAACCTGGCACTTCGTGCTTCTGCGCCGGAACACGAATTTGCAGCGGCGTCGGTCGCCGACTCTTGCTTCTTGAAATAAAAAAAATGAGTCTGGGGAATTCGTCGTCACGTAAGGCTTCAACGACTTTTTAGCTGCTCTGATTAAATGTGTCCTCCGGCTGGCGAATTTCATATTCTTTGACTTTCAAAAGTGAGCGGTTTTGTGAAGGGATTCCTCGGAGAGCGTAGAATTTTAAAGCGTCGGGATGTGGGTACATCGAAAAAAATGTTTCTGCATTTGGAAGTATTACTCGTCGTTGTGTCCATCTGCTATTCATAATGTGATCCGTTTTACGTCGTTTCTTGATTAGTGTTAATACCGCTTCATTTCAGAAGTTATTTTCCGAAGTAGGTGTTGAAATTGTATTCGCTCATCAGAAAAATAATATTGAATATGTTACCATATTGTTACCTTAAAATATAACCCATAATATTGAACAGTGATACATTTCTATAGAACGTATGGATATCATATTATTTAGATAACTGTAAATAATATTTTCGTCGAAATTTGAGATAGAGAGTACTCACATTATTGTATTTCTAATAAATGAACGGTAGAGTGTCGATACTTGGCACGTCAAAAATCATCCGTCTATAATCCTTATTCGATTCGATCGAAACAATCGTCCGAAAATTTTAGATTCGTGGTTTTATTGTTATCTACTCATGTGTCCATCAGAATTTATAGTGAAATATTTTAGCAAGTCTTTTTACGGTGAAGGCGTCTAACCCTTTTATTAATTCATTTCGAAAATATAGACAACTTTAGAATCCAGAAGGTGTACGGTCTGGATAAATCCATAATGATGACGTATTGTATTTAAAAAATAAGTTTGTTCACCACTTTCTTTCAGAATTTTTAAACGATAAGTAATATTATATTTAGAAATAAGCACGTCCTGATCGTCGTTGGTATTATATCGCTTTCAAATACAGGATTACAGTATATATATAATTCTTCTTTAAAAATGTTACGAAATTTAATTTACTTAAGATATTGATTGTAATACAGAAAATCATTTCACGGCCAAATACGACTGAGATGAATCAGTTTATAATATCCGCATACTGCAAGTGTTCATGAAATCATTAAGAACTCACGGCATTATACCAGTAAATTCATTATATTAATTGATGATATTAATGATAAAATGATATTAATTAAACGGGATGTATAAAAAGCGCCATTCGACATGCTTTTAGTAATTTATTTTAAAAAATGAGAAATCATCCTAGTGGTCAAAAACTTTTACAATTCCGGGAAAAGTTTTATAACGTTGCTCTAACGTACTATATTTTATCTGGTTTTGAACTCTGATTGGGATTAAACACACTGAGTAATACGACATATCAGTCCATCTTTGCTTTAAAATGTGGAAAGTGAAGTGTACCACAGTTGAACGGCGTGAATACGTACTTGATTCTAATGGAGAAAGGAATCAGGGGAAAAACGGATCGGCATTGCCGCCTGGCAATCGTCATGTGGGTTGCAGGAACGAACTTGATTATCGATGTTATTCCGTAACTCGACCACATGTAATGCGCTAAATGCATATACACGCCACGCTACACGGTGTCGCATCTGATTAGTCAGTGGTTCGTTGCGTTTGATGAAACGTTTTGGACGCAAATGTGTCTAATGTTTTTATTGCCCGCGGTTTTTCCTATAAACAGACCTCTTTCAAGCGGGATACAGAACACACCCAATAATTTTATCACGCTTGTCTGTCTATTTGTTACTGACAGCTTGTCCCCCTGTTGGATCGAAATTTGGCGTAGGAAAGTAATGATAATAATTAATTGCTCACCCAACCCTACTGACTAACTATCGATTTTTAACCACGATACGCGTTTGAGCCAGTATGAGCTTCGCCGTTTTTCGAGGATTTTCGCAACATTCCGTTTCTGTAATATTGATGGAATATGTGTGGAAAAAGGTCTTGTCGTTGGAAATACCCTTCTATGTGAATAGACGAATAAGCAAATTTATTTCAACTGAGAAATAATATTCGAAGTGAGTATTTTGTCAGTAACTTTTCAAGTGAGTCTTCAAGTTTTTATTTAAGTTTTGTAATATTCTGTGTTAAAACAACCAAAACATATCTCAAGAGTTTCTTTACCTTCCAAATTTCTCTGTAATATGTGCAGAGTGGTTCGAGGAAAAGTTTGACAAAAAGTATGTAATTTTATTCTCAAATCAGACACGAAATTCATGCTTTTCTATTGCTCATTCTTTTCCCAGAAACATTCAAACAATTTTCCTTATGTTATTTCACCTGGTTCTTCCATATGTTAACGATTGTGCTTCTCTTTTAAGTGATCACTTGCATATTTTTATTGTGGCCGTCATCAGCATTTTGCATCCAAGGCTGCACTTTTGCCGTTAATATTCGTCGAATATGTAATTAGTTGATACTGCGCCATTGTGGCGGGAAGAGGGCGTCAGGCTGCGCGCGCAGTTGTTCCGTAAGCGCGGCGTCGCGGGGCGAAGAATCGCCGTCGAGCGCCCGGACGCGTGCGCGCAGAAGCGGCAACTTCCGTGAGCGGAACCACTTTGCGACAAACGCAGCTGCAAGTCGCCCAGATTGTCACCGGCACGCTCGCTGATTCCGTAATGGAGTTCCTGTTCCGGCATGCAGCGCAGGGAGCGACTCGAGGCATTTTCGTTGCAGTGTTTAAGCAGATGAATCTGCTCGCGAAGTCGGGAGGCGCGTGCGGGGAGGTAACGAAGCACGGAGGGGCGCGCCGCGCCGCCTGCCAGCCCGTGAGGCGAATGCCGCGCGGGGGCGGGGCCCGGGCCAGCCCGGGGCGCAGGGAAGGCGCGACGACGCTTCCAGGGCAACAGCTGTTGCCGCTGGAGCGACTTGGACCGGGAGGTCCTAAGGTTCGATTTACCACATCTCGCTCATAGCTCGTGTCATCGGCACGCAGAATCAGCGTTGTTGAGTACTCGAACTGTTGCTGAATAGAATGACTAGTATATTCCAACTCCGGCCACTAATCAACAAACAAGCCCCGACATACACAAACTCTACAACAATGCGTAAAACTATAATAAGGCCACTATTGCTCTACGCGTGCCCAATATGGACAACGTCGCTCCCACAAATGTCAATAAAATCCAAGTAATTCAAAACAAATTTATCAGATTACTCACTAATGTCCCCTGGTTCATAAGTAATAAACTACTCCGTTCCCAATTAAATAAAACAAATAGCCCATACATCAGACAATTTCTACCAAAATCTAACAGACATCCCAGCAGCATCCCATTTCAAACGAGCAAAAAATCCAACTCACACCCGAATAAAAAATAGATTCATTTTGAAGCCTTTCTTCAAATCTTAGCCAAGCCCCGAGGTTCTCCCCTAGAGTATTCTCGTATATAGAGAGTAAAGAGGATCCTCGTCGTAATATAAAATTTTCGATGACTGAAATATGTTATAAATATTACTGTTACATGTTCAAAGAACAGGAAAATATATTGAGCAATTAAAAGAAAAATATTCAGGATTAAGTTCTGGTCAGTAATAAGTTCTAGTTAGTACCAAGAGAGTTGAATTTTTTTATTTGAACGTGTTGATTTGAACGTTTTATTTGAACGTGTTATTGTGTTGTAATAATTGGATGATGATGAATGATGTATTAAATTGTTATTCTGTTACGCCTTTTGTCTCGTCTACGTACATGCGAAAAACGCAAGAAAAACATCCACCCTCAGTCCCACCCCTTTCATCAGAGGAAATGAAATTTGCACCTGGTCCGCGCGCTCGCGCAACGGAAAAAATCTGTTGCAATATCAATGTATTTGATATTTAGGCCTTCTTCTTCTTCTTCTTCTTCTTCTTCTTCTTCTTCTTCTCTTCTGTCTTTTTCTACCCTTCTCGTGTTAGGCTTACGCCTGTCCCGTCTCCACTGTATCTTTCTATCGTTCCTTGGGTCTACCCAAATCTTTTTTCCCTCTCTGTAAGCATATGCTATCTTGGCAGTTATGTTCTTTCATTCTTTCTAAGTGCTGCAGCCACCTTTTTCTGTTTATTGACATTGTATTATTTACGATATTCACTTGAAATTCTTACCTGATTTCATTTCTTATCTGGTCTTCTAAGAAGTAGCCTTTTATTCGTCGTAGGAACCTCTACACTGTTAGAATACAGCATTCACTGACATAAAACAATATCGGGTGAGCTAATGTTTTATGAAATTGTGTCCTAGTATCTTTTCGGGTCTTATTTTTAAGAGTAGTGTGTATGGTAACACAGATGGATTGAAATTGTGCTATTTTTTATCAATGCTTTTTTTTTGTTTTTCTGTGTCACATCCTTGGCAATTAAAATATTGAACTTGTTCTAAACTTACATTGTCTAGATTTATTTTTGAATGTATAATAGTTTTTCCCAGAAATGCTAATATTTTGGTTTTGTCTTTTGAGATGGTAAGGTTCTAGAAGCTATATCGCTTATTTAAGTGGTGCAGGTCATACCCTTTTCAGTTTCTTGAATTATGATATCATCTGAATAAAGTAGAAGATTTAAAGTATTTTTCCTTGAAAATTTTATTCCTGTTCTAATATTTTGTTACCATCTCAGAAAGATGTCATTTACAAACATTTTGGAAAGTGTCGCCGACATTGAATATCCTTGTCGAACACCTTTGTTAATTAAAATTTCTTAACTCTTGATGCCGACTGTCTTAATTATTTTTGAATTATTATTCATGCTTATAATTTTATCTGAGATGACTAGAATAGCCATAATCTTCCATAACGTCTCAGAGTTTTCTTCTATCAATATTATCAAATGGTTTAATGAAATCAATAAATGCCTTATGCGTTGCCATGGTTTGCTGTAAGACAAATACATAGTCAGTAGTTGACCCTCCTTATTGGAAACCAATTCATTGTTCGTCCACTAGCAAGTCTGCTATTTTTAGGAGTATTTTGTTTATAATTCTGACATATCCCTTATATGTTGAATTAAGCAAACTAACACCTCTGTAGTTTTCTGTTTTTTTACAATTTACTTTCTTCAATATTGTTACAACTACAGTCATTTCCCATTCTCCTGGTATACGTTTAGATTTCCAGCATTGGTTCATTACGTGTTGTAAGCTCCAATGCAGGAGCAGTGATATCTTGGTGCTGGTAGTTATAGAAGAATACGTTTTGCACTTGTTTGTTTCTGTTGGCTCCACTGTTATTCGACATTTGCGTTCGTTGCCTACAGCGTTAACTTCATGATACAGAAGCGTATGCGGTGAACGTATTATAGCGTCCGACGAATTTGTTTATTTCTTGTAATCAGATTAGCAGTAAAATAAGTAAAAGTGTATGTGACGTATGATAGAGAAATATATTGAAGAAATTGATAAATAAAAGTATAATAGATATAATGAAGAATCTAAATTCATATTTTACGTTCTCTCGCGCGTTTATATAGTTTAAGTTTTAAGTTTATGTAGTTTAAATTTTTAGTTTTTGTTTCGTCGCGCATCTTCACATTCATTCTGAAAGGAAGTGCTCATGGCGTCCTTATGCCTTCCATTGGTGGGCCTTCGGTTCGATTCCCGGCGAATCCCTGTGGAATTTTTGAGGTGAATAAAGCGAGCTCTCGTACTGAAGCTCTCGCACTCGAAGTTAAGTACTTAAACGGTCTCTATACTCGAAATAAGTAAATAAACAATCTCTCATTCTGAATTTCAAATAAACATTCCTTGTTTTCTAGGAAATGGTTTATTTACTTTTTACGGCATTAATTTTTTGGGATTCTTTTTTACTAATAATTGCCAAGAAATGAAATGCATCTAGATCGACTTTTAGCGTGAAAATATTATGATGTGAAAGTGATCGCCAATATATTACACCGATGTTATGTGTTTTAGTACGTCAGAGATTTGACGTCATTGACAAATCCTAAGTAACAACGATCTTACAAGACCTCTTTGTGGAACTCAAGGCGAAATTAAAACTGTCTCTGATAATTCTTGTTGACACCGATATCACATTTCCCCATACCGATTTTCCGGTTTTAGCTTTCATATCATTGTATTATCGATTAACCGGTTTAGAAACCGGTACTCATAATAACGAAATCCAGAATATAGCGTCCTCCCGTACGAGACGTGTAGCAACGGTCCTGGCGAGAGCTGTCCCAGCCGTACCTCTGGGCCTGCCGCCCCCTCGCCGAGGCGGCGCACGTTCGCAGAGGATTCTGCAGCGTGCGTGATTGGAGCAATGGCGCGGCGTGCTTGGGTCTGCGAAAGCGGCTCGCGTGCCTGGCCGAGCGAGCACGAGTGCGTCGACGGGCAGCGTGCGCGAGCGCCTGCGCGCCTTCGCCGCTCGCCGCTCGCCGTGCTCTCTGAAAGGACGATTACGGCTTTCACAGTCAGTGAGGCGGAAGGTACAT
>BOPP01000004.1:8278050-8288935 GCA_017312745.1 Gryllus bimaculatus | reverse complement strand
CTGTATCGGGGTCGCCGTCGGCGGCGATCACAATTTCCCTTCTTCCTGACAATCTCCGGACAGCTTTGCTCCCCGCCACCCCGGGCCTCCTCTCGCTCGGGCGCGTCTGCCCGGCGCTCCACGCCCCGCCGCGCGCCGCATCCGCCCTGCTAATTAATAACACGACAACAGACTTGAGAAGGGTCGCCGCGCAAGGTGGCGGTGCGCCCCGTCTCTCGCTCGCTGTGCGAAAGCGCTACCGCCTCCGCCTCCGAATCGCCGTGATTAAGGCGGCGGCGTTCGCGCGGAAGATGAATGACGCGCCGCGATTTTATTAGCTGCGACCGTGTGGTGCTCTTCTTCCTTCCGAAGGCGGACTCGGATTGGGAGGCAGCATCCCTTGTATTTGTCTGTGCTGTCCGGAGGCGCTGATGTCAAGCGGAACTTCAAACTCGAAGCGGGATGTGCTCTCGGTTTTTATGTTTGGCTTCCAATTAATATTTCCAGTGACTGCGCGACAAGTCCGAAAGAATGGATTTTGTGGGCTATTATGCGATGTAGCGCTCCGGCGTTGTTTGATGTACGTATTGCTCTGAATTCTTTTTTCTCTTCTCGCTGCGTCGGTACTACCGCATTGATTGGTTCAACGAACTTAATCCTTTCGAGTGATGTGGACGTGTCTGCGGGACGGCCTTACAGCGGTTCTGTGGTCGAGTATTCTGGACGTGATATCTGTCACATACGTTACGGACGTGTTAAGTCGCTGGGAAGCCTGATATTGTTTTTCGTTCCTTGACGTGGTTTCTTGGAATTGATTGAAAGTTTATGTAATAATTTAACTATAATAATACATTTATTATCCCTTGATGTAACGACACAATTCAAAATCACTTAATGACGTAGCCATATATCTCAAAAGCGCAATAATATCGTGCTTTGTAAGGAAACAGTTATCCTTGAAACGATGTGATTTGACTTTCTGCTGTTGTTAAAATTATTTAACACAATTCAATCCAACGTGACTACTGAGCTTTAATGTTTAAATATAACTTCTGTGATATAGAATTATGTTTACCTTGCAAGTACCTTCTTTTAAGATTCCTCTTCCTTTCGTTCTCCTTCGTTCCTCCACTTTCCTTGTCGCCGCTTGTCTCCCTAACAATCACAACTTTCACACACAACCAAGTCCTACTTCTCCTGCCAAGTCAAGTAGCCAAACACTCAACATTCCTCTCCTCATCACCACTTACCCCCACTCACGCGAAACCTGCCCCTTCTTCAAATAACGTATGTGGACTTTTTCGACAGCACACCACAGAACACTCCGTATAAGCGTTTAACCACTGTTACGATTCGTCTCAGCTCTATCACTGTCGTCATATTGCCTCTTCGGTCTGTCGCCATATTGCTATCGCCATACTGTCGGTTTCCATTGTCGGTTTGTATGCTTGTCGCGAGAGAGACTAGGAAAAGATACATCAAATTAAATCACAATCAAATTAATGACTTGTCAATGACAGTCTCATAATTTTAAACTTGTCAAAGTTACTTTTAATATATATACATACATCCTTCCGGGAATGAAGCGTAGTTGTAATTAAAATACTTGGGCTAATATTTGTATGCACTATGTATCTAAATATATCTAATGTTTACTCGAATGTCCATGAATTTTACGTTGTGCATTTAAAACAAATGCCTCAGGGTGTGTGCAATGCTTATGCGGGTGCTCCTGACACTGCAGTTTCAGGTATCTATGCTCCTAATTCCAAAACGGTAAAGGAATTATTTATTGCTAATATGATGTGGAACAACGCTGGCGTACAATTGTTTACTAACAAAATGACTCACAATGTATATGATGTAGAGGACATTATGAAATATCTCCCTCTTGGTCCTTCCAAAAATATTTACATTTGTGAGTGGAAGAGGGAGGCAGTTTACGTGCAGATGAACACTGGCCGAATGTTACATCGCTTAAGATAATACCTACAAATAATCAACTCACTCTGTCGTTCGTGTGGCACATCAGGGAGGGAATTGAAAATTCCAGGTTTCCCGTTAACATGAAGTAAATGAAACACTTTAATGAGTTTAACTGTTCTCCTGATCCAACAAATGCGTGAAATGCGTGACATGCGTCAAAATACACTAAACTACGTGCCTTGAGCAGGATGTGGTATTGTGACAAGAGATTGCGTAGTGACGTTAGTAAACGAACAACACAACACTACTGTGAAGCTGCAAAAGTTTCACAATCATGAAGTCATCATTGAGCAAACTACATTGTTCTGTCCATGATTAGAATTTGCAAATTAACGAGGTACGGCAACGAGTTACCAGCCTTTTAATTGGAGAACTTTGAGGAAAACCTTAATATATCAACGCCAAATTGCATTGGTAGAGCCATGTGCACTAACCTAAATAGGGTTTTATGTAGTACATCTTGTTTTGTTGTTCATTTAGATCGTGTTTATTCTTCGCTACAGCGACAATAGCTGGGATGTGTTAAAAATTTGGGTTCAAAATGGACCGAGATCCAAAAATCTGAAAGGCGGGAAAGACCAATAGTGTCCCAATAACCGAAAAAGACAATCCATTCTATGCGTTTCCACATCAATACACGTATCATGGAGAGGCCCCCGAAGAATCTGCAGATTCAATGGTGATGGGATTAATTTAATATAAATGTTAAAAACAAACTTTGCGCGAATTATTGTCTAAAACCATATTTCTTCGCAAAAATTACTGTTTGACGTTAAAGGTAGATGCCCTCAAAACACGATTTTGAAAAAAAGTTGAAAACTGCTTTGTTTCAAAAGGAAGAATAACATTTTTTCAGAACATTTGCTTTTTATTTGGTACATTAAGTAATATTATGAAACATTATTTATATTTTGGAGTGGTTTATCCCTCCAATTAACGAACAGAAAATAGCACCAAGTGGTTTTCTATTGTTTCTGAGTCCCATACATTTTCAAATTTCTTTTCCTCAAAAATATTTGATTTTTGAATGCAAAATAAAATCACATGTTTAGACTCCCTTTTAAGGTGATATCACCATTCGAAATGGTCATCTTCAGAAAAACCTATGAGACATATCATTATCCTTTCAACAATCCAACATTCACACAATTATGAGATGAGCTACTCGGGATGAGTCTTAGTTAATGTGCCTGCCTTTAACGCTTCACTATGTTGATATGTGGGTTTCCAGAATTCATAAATGATACAATTCAAAATGAGTTGTAGGACTGGTGATTTCGTTCAATGGCAGTCGACCATTTCACGCTTTACAAAATTCCGTTATTAATATTGTAGTAAAAGATACGGTATTCGTGTTTTGTTCATGCAAAATAAAGTTGCCCATGAAAGAAAAAAGAGTCGGGCGCAGTAAAACGTAAACAAATGAAGAGACAAGGGAAATACTTCGACCAGAAACAAACCTAGTACATGCACGTTTCCATCGCTTTGAACCCTGCACGCTTTGCTGCCTGGCCACCATTTCACTCTAGAATTTGCAATCGCCACATTTTATATATCGTTTTTCAGTTCTTTTAAATTTCCTTCCCTGGTGTGCAACGCAGCACGCGACTGTTACTACGATATTCAAATAAACCGTTGCTGTTTGAGAGTGTCATTTTTATCACGCCTGGAGCCTAGCACCTCCCGAATATTTTCATATACGAGCCAATTACGGTCGCAGGTGGCCAGGTAGAGGGACAAAATGCGTGGCCCAGAATATTCCAATTACATCGTTTGCGTGGAAAAAATGGGAGATGCAACTGAGATTGGGACGTCTATTGGAAGTACTTCATAAAATCACGTCACCTGCATAATACCCTTATGACATTGTCTTGGGTGTGTTTTTGATCGGTTTGGCATGATAAAATTTTATGGTATTATTGTGTTGCCGATTTGTTCTTGAGACGTAATGTGCCGGTAACTGTAACCAGCCTCTATTTATATCTTATATTTTGCTGGAAATAAATTGTATTAAACCTTTGGTCTCTCGCATACTAGAGAAAGTATTGTAATGCTCCGGCAAAAACGGTAATTTTTCGATAGAGAAACTCATATTGTAGGTTCCTCATATAGAAAAAGTGGATAAATCTTGTTTCTCTTTATAGTAAATTACTTCCTGTAACACTTGTCAGAATCAACCTTTTTGTAGATTTTTTATACCGAAGAATTGGTTGGCGGCAAAACATCAGTCAGTCTGTCCGACTGTCTGTCTGTCTGTTTGTGACCAAAGCTGACGCCTAAACCGTTCAGGTGATTTTTCCCCGAAATTAATATTCCCCGATCGATCTGACCGAAATGGAGGTCTTTCGAGTTGAAACATATTTTTATTTTTGATTCTTTTCTTGAAGCCTTAATAATATTTTCAAAATGTTCGCAAAAATTGCTCCAGAGGTTGGAAAAGAAAGTTGGTGTTTGCTGAATGCAGTAACAGTATTGGAATGGAATCGTATTGTAAGGCATGGGTTGTGATCCGCTGTACCAACCAGCATGTAAGACAGCTACGCACGCGGGCTATTAATTGATTGCAAAGACCGCTGCGGTGGTGGGGAAGGGGCTACGTTGGGCGTTCGTTTGTCAGTGCGCCGCTGGCGAGGGCTCATTAGAGAAATGACACATTAGAGATGGCTTGAGCAATAGAATTGAGATAGGATGAGCAGAGAGAAGAGCTCGGGGATTGGTTGAGATACATGTATAGGAAGATTGCAGCTGCATTGGGGAAGACAGGTTAACAGACTTACTGAGTATATAATTGGAGAGCAGAGGGAGAATCCACGACCACTGGAAGCAACAATATAATGTAAATGCCAAGCCCGAAGGCGAATTTTTCTCGGGCTTGGGAGGCTGAGGCAATAGAGGTGGGAAGGCAGGAGAATTCGGCGTTGTGGATATTGCGGTGACTGTTAACATGAAGTGGCAGCGAAGACAGGAAAGACGAGTGAGTTCGACGCGTTGTGAGTAGCGTAGTCTGCAGAGGATACGAACCAGCCTCGGCGACAGCAATGCACCGCAACCGAAGGAAATGGCGGAGGAGGCGGAGGAATCGGTGAAGAGCAGATGCAGTTGGCGGTGAGGACAACGACGACGGCGATGAAAGGGGAGGGAACGGAGACGAGGTCTGGCGAGCGGAGGCGGCGAGCAGGGGCCGGAGCGGGGGCGGGGGCGGCCCTGCGGCGGGCGCCCGCTCGCTGCCGACGCCCCGCAGGATTAACGCCCCGCCCTATTGCACATCGCAGCTGAGAGAGCGACGGTCGATCGGCCGATGGGCGAGCGAGCGCTGAGGAGGCCGCATCAAACCGTAATACTGCTCGCAGCGCCTCCCTGCCGCGTGCCAGCACACGCTGGGCCTCCTGCATCTCGGCCCCCGGCGCCGCGCCGATGCCGCTGGATTCCCACTTGCGCCGTTGACACTCCACTCTCGTCAATCACGCGCGTTCGGTGAACGTGGAACGAATGTCGTAAGAGGGATTGATTCAGTCGGATGTTTTGGTACTTGTTTCGTGTACTCAAACATTCATCCAATCACTTCATTCATGTGCCGAACACAATCAATAGTTCTTTTGGGGGATATGTTTTGTTTACTTGCGAGTGAATAAATTTTGATGTATCTAAGTTGAAGCTTAATATATAAATAATTTTAAGCATACCAACTATTCAGTCTGTTTCTTAAAGTATATTTCATTTCAGAGTAGTCATTGATGTCATCAGGATAAAAGAAATTGTGTTTCTTCTGTACTTCATATATATGTATCATGTATATGTAAATCATATAAAATCCCGTTTCGTGAAATACGCTAAGGAAGGGTGACGATTGTGTACCATTGTTTTATAAAAACAATCGGCACAAAACCTAGTACGTTTGTTACTTCTGGATAGGGAATTTCCCTCACCCTAGGGCTTGCATTAAAGAGACTGATGATGAATAATTAGAAGTTTCCAAGGTATGGCATACGGGGAAATGCAGGTGCACATTCAGCCCGCAATATACGTAACGGTATAATACGCGATGGCACTGGTCATAACTCGGAAACGATGCGTCCTAGGTCCCTAAAAACCAAGTTTTTGGTCTTTTGAGGAGATCGAGTTGTGTTTCTTTTGCCGTAATCTACAAATAGAGGTCTTTTTGGGTGTTCTATTGCAATTTTGTAATGACAATGATTTAAAACGTTAGCACAGGCACAATTAGTACGAATTATTTCCGCTTCATGTTAATTTCAAACCCATGACAATAATTGATTCAATTCGAAGATTTACTAGTACCTACGAAGTGAAATGGATTATAGTGTATTGGCAACATGAACTTGGAAAGCGTGCGCGACCACCGGTGTTAACGAGTTAAATATTGTAAATATAATCCTATCGGTTGGAATGTTTTTATGTTTT
The DNA here is from genome assembly GCA_017312745.1 of Gryllus bimaculatus. Taxonomy (NCBI): domain Eukaryota; kingdom Metazoa; phylum Arthropoda; class Insecta; order Orthoptera; family Gryllidae; genus Gryllus; species Gryllus bimaculatus. The sequence goes on along the minus strand of BOPP01000004.1, from coordinate 8,282,551 downwards.
CTAACATTTCCACTATTGGTGTACTGTGTCACGTAGAAATATATGTTATTTCATTATTATCATGATTAAAAATATTTTAACCTAGATAACAAAATTATTTGTACCAGTGCTACTTGTAGGTACGAATAAATAATTTAAAACTTTGATTATATTATTCCACACATTATTCATATATCAAATAGCAATAATTGTTTACATAACTAAATTATTTAGAATTGTTGCTGTGTTTAATCCTTCTTTGTTTTTGATTTTCATTATTCCACTACTAATAATTAAATGGAAAATATTCTGGCTAAAATAGAATAGTTAAAATGGAAAAGCTCAAGAAAACGTATGCAAATGGTACTTCTCCCAAATACGCCACATACAGGTCGACGAAATAAATCAAATCCTCATCGTTGGTGGATTCGCGACAATTATGCTGGAAGCGGTGCGTTCAACTACACTGATGTGCAGTGTGGAAGTCGACGAGTGAAACCCGATCAGGTGCGCGTGCGGTGAAGCCGGAGGTGCCGGCGGGTGGCGTGGGTGGGTGGGTGGCGGGGGAGCAAATGCCGAGAGCCCCGGCGCAAGCTGCGCCCGCCCGCCCCCCTCCCGCCCACCCCCGGCGGCACCCCCAGCGGCCACCAACCACTCACTGGCTGCGACCGACGAGACGGGGGCGGTGGCCACCGTGGCGGGCGAGAGGGAGGTGGTGGAGGTCGCTGGGCGCGGAGACGGGGCGGAGGACAAGGCGCGGAGGGCGCAGCGGTGGGGAGGTGGCGCGGAGGCGGGGCCGAGGGGGGGTGGGAGGGCCCGGCCGCAGGGCCGGAGCCCCTCTGACGCCGGGGCTCATACAATTGGCCCCGCGGGGCGGATCCGCCGACAGTGGCGCGTCACTTCTTTCATCAAGGGGTGACTGGCGGCTTCCGGCTAGCCCGCGCACAAGGCTGGAATATTGAGCGTGTTTCCTTCCCGGCGGCCTGCGCCGCTCCTCCTCGCGCAGCCTCTCGCCCCCGCCTTCTTCCTCTGCTTCGCCTTCTCCGCGGGGCTTTCGCAGTGCCCGTCCATTCACCCTGCGAGGCGGGATGAGACGAGACGAGACGAGACGGGAAGCGGCGAGACGTCAAGCGATGGCGGGGAGGGTGGCGCGGGTTGTGCGAGCAGACCGCCCCGAGAGCTGTTGTGGCCCTCTAGATCCGTCCTCTTTCCCCTCGAGGAAGCCGCGTATTCGTCCGGTGCGACGGGTCGGTGGTGCCGCCGCCTCGGCCGCCGCCTCCGCCTCCGCCGCCGCCTCCGCCGTCGCCGCCGCTGCCGACGTATGAGCGGGCGCGGCGGCCTTTCATATTCGCGCGAGGCACGCGGTCGACGCACCGTCGACCCGATATCGACCTCCCTGCTCACATTCTGCCGCCGTTCTTTTCCTTTCGGCAATTTGGTCGCTCCCCCGTTTCCAGCTTTTTCACGTTTCATATTCTGAAATTGTTGGGGCATTTGTTCCGGAAAGGTGCGGTCAGGTCGGTTTGCCTTTGTATTCTATCGCAGCAGAATGCCAGGATAGATTACACTTTGAGTTGCAATTTGCCTCTGGGCACACGCTTCCCTTTTTCTGCGCGTTCATATAGGGATGGAGGAGATCTCTGTTTCAATATAAGATATAGATGGTTATTTTACAGGAAAAGATAACAGTGTCGTAACTGCGATTCATTAAATCTTAATTTGAAAAACTTACACAAAATATATTTGTTGGGTGGAGTTATGTAATACACTTTTCAAACAAACTTTTCGAAAGAAAACATGGTATTTCGTGATCTCAAATGTTTGTTTTTGCATTTCAATTCTAGTTGGTAGGAAAATTTTATGCACCGGGAAAATGCTTTAGTTTTTACGGTGTAACACGTTATAGCAATATTCTCACACTCAAGCAAATGACATTTATTATAATACTAAAACACCAGTTGCCATTTTTCTAACACGTTCATATGTTGCGTTTTTTCCTCTGAAATTATTTTCAACTGTACTAATTATAGGCCGCGTTTTCCTTTTGGACACTAAAATGCAGTCGGATACACATAATTTGAACCTGAAATTGACAAGAAAACGCTTGAGTTATCGCATGTTTCATCTTGCAGACACATGTTATCCAAAGAAATAAAACGTTTTCGATTAGGTTTATAAATAACTGTGCTTTTTAGGGTAAACATCTCAATGTAAAATTGAGCCCATGTACAGCACTCACTTTAGCGCAATAACTTTAATAACCCTTACCATTTATCAGTTATGTTGAAGGCTCATGTATAATAATGAAACTGATCATAGGATTCGGTGTGTTCAAAATGCTGCTCTGAAGTTAAGAATATAAATTATGTTTCTTTCTTCGCAAACGTCTGTTGTGAATTCATCACTTGTACTTCAAACATATTTCGTTATTCTGGCAAATCCGAAATTTCAGATAATCCAATCAAAATTCGGGATGGAGGAATAATAAACAAAATACATAAAATGCTTATTTGTAGTGTAAAGAAAGGATTTTATAATAACTGTAGAACTGCACAACTCGCTATTGAAACAAGTTGTCGAAATGAAACGTTTATTGCACCGATAACTACGGTGTATATCACATGTTGATGTAGCAGTAATTTTCACTTAGAGGGACTTGCAAAATCGGAAATATTTTCCAGTAAGGAACGGAATCTGCTTCATGATGCGATCGCTACAATAGGTTGTTATTTTCTCACATCGCACGCTATGTTGCATTGTCTAATAATCCTATGTACGTATTTTGTTTTGTACGGTACATTTTTCGGATACTCCGAACATTTCCGACTCCGTATAGCCCACACCCCCAATTAGTTCGGATTACCGAGTATTAGTAACTCTACTTCATTGGTGAAAAGCAATGAACTTGCCAATTGTTGCATCTCGTCGGATGTTTCGCGTTATTGGACGTTGGCGCGAGGCAGCGGTGGAGCTTTTCCTTGAATCGTGGTTTCTGCTAAATGTTTACTCGCATAACCGTAACATTTTACTCGACCTACCCAATCCTCGCTTCAATGATTCTCCTATGAAACTTATGATCATAAAGCGACAGTTTTATGGACGTTAGGAGTGATATTCTGCACGTTACCCTGCAGAATGGCCCATAATGCTTGAGACTCGTCCGATACTCTCACCAGCCTGTGCCTCTGGCGCTTGACAACTGATGAGGCTCGCAGCTGACTAGCGCTGTGTTCTTGCGTATATTCTGACAGGTGACGTGAAATCGCTCAAATGCGGACAAACGCAATTTTTATTTTTGACTTGAATCCCGACCCATATTTGTATTCTATAAACTCATTATCGTCCTATGTCTTTTGTTTTCTTGGGAAGACTTTTGAAAACAAGATAAAATAGTCTGTGAATTATTTTACTTTCTCGCATACTACTTACGTTGTAGATTTGTATGTCATGCTTCAGCGTTAAGCGGCGATTTTTCGCCAGAAGAAATATTGTATGTCCCTGATACAATGTTGCCGTATAGTAAATTACTTCTTCTGACAAGTTGTGGAATCATAATCCACCTTTGTCCTTGCTTTGATACCGAAATAGGGTGTATAGCAAAACGTCTCCTCCCTCCGTGTTTGTGAACAACGCTAGCGACTAAATCATAGTCAGAATATTCGCAAACATTTATATTTCCCAAACGATCTGCCTCTTGTCTGAGCCCTTTGAAATGTAAAGAAATGTTTTGATTTTTGAACGAAATCTATATGAAGAGTCAAGTTCATTTCCAGTATTTTCTCTAAAATGGCTCTACATTTTTTCTTTATTTTAGATAAGTCCGCTTTGCGGTATTAACAACATATCACTGAAGTCAAACGAAGAGTTTTTTGGTATATTTTGCGTATTTTAATTCAAGCGTCATGGCGAATCGGAAAATCCTGTAACAAATGATACATTAGAAGTGAATAGTGATCGACAAACAAACTGGGGAAATCAGAGAATCTTAAAAATAATAATTGAGTAACATGTCAGATTTTTTTTACACATTATACATTCAACTGCAAACGAACTGGTATTCCTGGTAACGTCATTCGGCGATATTCATCGTCCGATTATCGCTTTATCTTACGCTACACTATAATCTTAATTTTGTGCCTACAGCTGTACATTCCGTATTCGTACAGCGCTGCACAGCAGTTAATAATTTGATGTAAATGACACGTTGGCACATTTTCCACCAGTCATTTTGTCATTTAGTATCCCTCTCTATAAGTGTCGTGCTATTGAAAAGGAACTCCTTTAAGCTGAACTCGTCTTTATTTTAAGCAAATCTTATTATTTAATGTCACACTTATTGAGGAAGTGTCGACGATAATGCAAGGCACTAGCGTTTTTCCTCGTCGCGTACATTCCACGTATGTTTCTTGTATGATAATTTGTTATGTTGTGGTAATGTCCTTGATTACACACGTATTGACATCACAAACGCTAATTCCGTCCCTCTCTCTCTCTCTCTCTCTCTCTCTCTCTCTCTCTCTAT
>BOPP01000004.1:8245242-8267614 GCA_017312745.1 Gryllus bimaculatus | reverse complement strand
GCCCGCCCTTTTCGCATTTCCTGGGGCAGTGTATTCCCGTTGTATCGACATGTGCATGATAAACACGCTTCTCTCCACGACGCGCCGCGTTGCTAGCGCAAATATTGTTTGATGGGGCAGTAGTTTCCATTCGATGAGCCAAAGGCGAAAAATATAGAATAGTCCGAAACTCTATACAAATGGAAGATTTTTTTGTCGAGACATAAAAAGGGCTTTGAGCTCTGTGAACGGAAAGAAAAATGGAGTCGGGGTGACGTATGTTTCTTGTATCAATACATTTTATAGCCTGGCCCGAGGCGGGATCCGCGAGGCCGGCGCTGTGCGTAGCGCAGCGCGGAGCGGAGCGGAGAGGCGAAACAGGGCGGAGCTAATCGGTTGGGAAAACAGGAAGCGGGATTTGGAGAACATCTCATTTTTGTAGCATGCTGTCGGTCGGAGAATATTTCTGTATTTGTGTATGTTCTTGGCGCGACAGCTTGAACGGGCTCAGGCCTACCGGCGACGTCCCTGCCACGCGGCCATGGGTTAAGGGGGTACATGTGGTTAGCACGTAGACATCCCCATGCCGTATTCTGGTCTTCTCAACCCGAAACGTGAATTTTATCAACATCACACACCAACGTATACTGGGACATAACAAGGAAAACGCACACTACAATCTTGACTCATCCGGGAATCGAAACCGGGGCCGCGCACTGGAAAGCGACCAGGAAAGCGAACACGCTGACCAAGATCTAGCCAGGAGCCTAGAATACTTCTGAGTCCAGTAAACAAAGGTAACATCTCATTACAGTCCATATATTGGCGTGCTATTGGGACTGTCGATCGAAAAATGACAGGTACAATACATTATGAGTTTCTCCGAGTGAAGTCACGTGTCTCCTACTTGGCAATTTTAATTCTACTAATTTAAACTGAGAAGTCGTGAAACTTTGATAAACATTTCCAAATTATAAATAGTTTATTTCGTTTATGAATTTTTACTCAGATACCAATTTAAAAATTTCTAATATGCGACTAATTTTTACAAGAAACCAATCACACTGACCTCCAATGATTTTACGGAACGAAATTTCGTACTGACACATTTCAACCCTGATTTTGATAGGTTTCAAATTGAATTCCTTTGAGTGTGATAGATATAAAATTTTGTGTCGTCAATATGGATTGAAAATTCCAGTTTTAGGGACATTTCTTATTTTTGATCATACTTTTAAAAGTATGAAACACTGTAACAAAAACTTAAGTTCGCAGGTCCATGTAATTAAAAGAATGATAATGTCCGACACTGAATGCGGTCGATACTAGTGAAGTTGATTTGGAGTGTTTACGAGCAGATGAACAACGTAGTGTCTAGTGTAATTGGAAACGGCGGAGAGAGCTCTCAGCGGTCGTGATGAATGACAGGAACTCAGGGAGCAATAATTTGTTTGTAATGCCGATGGAGTATAATTCCCAGAAGATTGTCTGTGGATCGGATTCAGTTATCCGGTTTTTCAATGTGTACTCTTTGGTCATAGCAATGGAAACGAGATATAGCAGAACAGAGGAGAGAGCGAGGAGATTGTCTTGTAAGTTGTGTGGCGTCGTGCGGGGTGCAATAATACACAGAGTCCGTTTAACTTATTGCTAGTTCATTAATGAATCCACCACCGAAATAAACCTTATCTACAATAGTTATATAAACGAAAAAAATCGATCCCACTACTAGAAGTAATTTTCATTCTCCGGCTTCCACACCCTCTACTTAAATGTCGAATAAATCCGATCGTGTGAAGCACCGCAGAATCCCTTCACGACTCGTCACTCGACTAACTACTACACGATAAAGTACATTGCCGGCCCTAGCCTACGCGCACGCGGTCCGCACCCCACCCGGCGCGCTGCCACCGACCCGCACAGCTCGAGTCTTCGAAGAGAAAGGGACCGGTGAAACGGCACAGCCGCCTAGCTGCACTACCTGCGCCCAGCAGTACCTTTTCTGCAGTTTTGTGAACGCACGGAAAGTGCAATGTACGTTCACGCCGTAACGTATCGCGGTGGGACCATTCCTACCCTTACGGGCATTTATGGTCAATCCTGCAACATGAAGAAAAACAGAAGGTCAAAAAAATGACCTCAGCCTACCGGCGCGCGCATTGCGTGTTTTGAAATACTACGTTTATGTTTCAAGTAGCTGCGCCCACCGCCCCTTCACTGGGTTTTTACGCTACGTCACATCCTCACGCCCCACACTTTACCCAAGTGGTCTGCCATGCCGCGAGCGGTGGTCACCGGCATCTGTTTTAGTGCATGACGTTACAGTAGTATCTACCTGTTACCAAATCCAAAATCATACTTTATTCGTTTTGATGATTTATTCGAATTCCAGCGTTGCTCTTTTATCTGATTGCCAATTACGAACTTTTTTACATTGCGCCTAAAGTATTGCAACACATTGAGTATAGGTCACGGAGAAAAATGTGTTTTATGGGAAGATATTAATATTTTTATCATTACCTGTCGCATGAACGTTGTGTTGAGAGGTGCTCTAAATATCGTGTCCCCATCCAACCCATCCACCGAACACATCGTTACCATGATGAGGAAAATGATGATGAACAATCGTTTGTAACAGGGTGATGAATGATGATCGACATGAAATAAATGAGAGAATGAAGCTTCTATAGAGAAGTCATAAAAAGGTTTTTGTTCATAATATTAGCTCGTTCTGTTCACTATGAATTCCACGAGTATTCGGGTTCGATTTAGAGTTAAATATCTGTTGTGGATTGCCTCTGGAAAATGAGAAACTCTCTTCATGAAGAAGAAAGTTCATGATTAAAAATTGACAGTTTTAGAGAGGGAAAATACACGATGGATAGGGTGACAGTAGGGAGCGACTTAGAATGTTTTGTAGATTTGATGTGCAAGAAAATAGCAATTTGGATCGAATAAGTATTATCCTTCAGAAGTTCCATTGTTGGAATATTATGTATCTCGGTACGGAAAAACTGCCTATATTCTTTATATGAAAATTGTAGTGTTCTTGAATAAATATTAATTTTTTTTTCGATAATAGTTATTGGGCTTACTTAAAACTATGAGTACTATTTTACGTGGAACAATTAGTGAACGACTTAAGTCTGTCCCGGAAACACTTCGAAAGAATGTGAAACCCCATAGATTAAGATTTAAGGGATAATATACTTTTTTTTAATTCTCTTGTATTTGATTACATCAAGAATAATTTATGGAATCTTATTTGAAATTGGGAACTAATTTATCCCTTATCAACGAATAGAAATATGCACTAACATGAATTTCTAATGTCTAAGTCCCATATATTTTGAAATCGCGTTTCTGCGGAGAATTGTAAAATCACCTCTTTATCTCTCATTTTTTTAAGAGTGATCTCACCCACTTAATACGTCTACTTTCTGAAAAGGGGAAAAAGGCATGTGAAACTTATTTTTAATCGCTGACAACGTATCCAAAATTCAGCCAAACCGAAGAGGGACACCTCTGGATTCTTCATTCTATGAGAAAAACGGGATGGAGCACTCCGAGCCTGAGAGTGGCGCTGTGGCGTTCGGGGCGGGGGATGGGCGGGGGGAGGCGGGACGAGGGCGGCGCGGAGTCGCTGGTGGTCGGGTGGCGTCGGGACGGCGCTGGACAGCGTCGCCAGCGGCGTCGGCAACGGAGCCGCTTCGTTAGACGCGGTGTAACGATCGCCTCGCCGCGGCCGGACAGTGCCGGGATGTCCCCGTCTTCGAGGACCAATGTCCATTGCCCAACTTGTTTTAGCCCGTCATGATGACTCAGGTTTAAGTATCGACTAGGTAAAAATGGCCGTCAAAGAGGGCATTCAGTAGATTTTTATTAAATTGAATATCGAAGGGGACGGCGACCCGATGTAAAGATGTACTCGCTCCCCAACTTTTCAATTTAGTCTTCAACCACCTTTGTAGATGGTCTCAAGACTTCATAATGGGTACCAAGTCTTAGGCGCTTTGATATACTAATGTAATGAATATCATAATATAAAAAAATATAATCCATAGCATTTGCTGGATGCTTTATTCTTTTAATGAAGGGATAGTTGGTTAATTAATTCGTAAATATTCCATAAAAATTCGATTATTTCAAAAGCTGTTATACTTAGGGCATGTCATCAAAGAAGGATGATATGGCACATGTAATAGTAAAGAATTCCAGTATACTCAAGAATTTACTCTCATTCATCGGTGCTACTTTTTCTTCAGATTGGATATGTCATAAATCATAGTGTATGGATAAAAAAGGGGAAAAATACTAATAAAAAAATCGCAGCGATCACTCCAGCTATTTGTTGAAACAAATTAATTTTTGTCCTCCCACTTCGAAACACTGGACACTGTGTGTCAGTCCGAGACACCCCCGCAACTCGTCACACTTCAGATCTGGAACTCACCCTCTGATTGTAATGGATTTATTCCTCTTTAGCTCGTTTCGCTCGAGGGCCGGCCGAGGCAGCGCCCTTAAAAGAGAAGCGGCTCGAATGCGAGAGCTCGCCTTCGTTAACCGACACCATCCACCGCGACCTTTCCCCTTTCTTGTTTTTTTAATGGCGCTCCCGAATTATTTGTGGGCCACAAACGAAAATCTATTCCACTTATAGCTTAATATATGCAGCAACGAAAAGCACGATACACTATTACCACTTTCATGCGAGTATCAGGGAGAGTTCAATTTAATCGCTTGCCTTTTTGCTCCAAGGAACTGATTAAATACAGAAATAGTACGTTTCACGTGTATCATAATTTATTGGATATTTTTCAGAGCACAGTATTGCCCATTAGTCTGGGATTTCAACTAGTAATTAGTAAACAACTGTGCTTGTTTCCGCTGATCAGAAAATATTTAGGGTTATTCCCAAGGCAGTTGATATTTCACTGCCTATAAATATCATCATAAATAGATTACATATCAATGAGCTACAACCTCTCAAATTGGATCAAGGGATCCTGTAAATGAATTGGTGAATTCTGATTGCAGAAGTTTCAAAATATTGCCTCGGATAACCACTGTTGTATTTCCTGTCCATTTTCATGTCTCGGAACAGCTTTTTCTAAGATTACCAACTACGTACCATGTTGCCCTCATATTAAAAATGTCGTAATGTAAATGTCGAATTGAAACTGATTATTTCTTAAACATTTGTGTCGACGTGATACATTCAATACAAAATAAACAAATCATTTCTTTATCGTAATTTATAAGGTTATATTTAAAGAGATGTTAGTTTTCTCAAGAGGACACTTGGAGACTCGGAGTGTCTTAAAAAAATTATTTTCGCTGAATAGGCTTGCTTCTGTCATTATCTCCCGTCTACTCAAAGTGAGATCACCCGGTGACAGGGCATGTTAGTTACGCAGGGCGTCATCGCCACTGTCATTAGCGGGCGCGTGGCCGTGGGCGCGAGCATCAGTGTCAGTGGCAGCGTCATCCCGGGCGGCCACGCGTTGCGACGTCGGCGATCAAGCGGCGCCGGCGGCGCGCGAAGGGGAGAGGGCCCAGTGCCGAGGAGCCGCGCGGCGCCGCTCTCGCCTTTGATCCGGCCGGCCAGCGCGCTTATTGCCGTACCTGGCGCTGATGCCTGTTGACACTGCGAACGACGTGGCGACGCGTCGCCCGGGGCCGCGACGCGGACCGCACGGACAAGGCCGCGGCCCCGCGCCCTCTCCAGCCCCCCACCCCCCATCGCTCCCCTGTCGCCCCGCGCGGGCACGGTGCCCCGGCGCCCCCGCGTCACCTCCGGCCGTTGCGGGAACGGCCAGGGCGATAATTGCCTCCCCCTGCGCCCGTCTCCACGGCCGCTCCCGGTCCCCGCGCTCCCTCCCGGCCCCGCTCCGCCGTTCCCCGCCGCTCCCCGCCGCGCCACGCCGCGCGGCGCGTCGTCTCTCTTGGGAATCCGCGCCCCTCGTGTCGGCTCCGGGCCGCGAGTTACATCCGCTGCCGGCCGCCGCTAAACTGCGAACAGAGGCCCGAGGAGTGTGTGGTTAACTTGCGTGCTAATAGATGTGTGCCGAGAGGGCGTGAGATGGCAAATGAGGAAGATGCTGTGTACCGGAAACTGACACGAAGCTTTCGTGCTCTTAATTTGCTTTGTGTAAATGTCCGATCTCAGCATTCGTTGTTCCGATATTTTAATATTCTTGAGGCAGTGTAATTGTAATTGTCTTTGTAATTAAAATGAACAAATGTGTTAATGGTGGAATGAGCGGCCATTAAAAAATTAATTTTATCACTTCCTTGCTCCCCGCCTATTGATAGGTTCAGAATGCAAAAATAGGAGCTGGGATTGACATTGCAATGACATTTAACCTGCATTCAAATTTGTTCTTTTGAGCCGATATGAAAATGATATCCTATAGTTTAGAGGTCGCTGAACGCAAATCCAACTTTAAACTAGTGGTGCTAAAACAGCACGTACATTCTCGCCCGTATTTTCACGCAAAATTACGCGAGAAAACTCAGATTTTGAAAAATTATACACAATTTTATTTCAGTATTTATTATTAAGGAACAGATTTAATTAAGACAAAAATCTCTATCTTCATAATTGTAGTTTTTGGAAGATGCCGAAAAACGTTTGAATTTTTTCCAATTTTCGAAAAATCCGAGATTTAACTAACATGAGACCTGCACCATTCTCATAAACGTCCTTTACACTATCCAACAACAAAATTTATTCAAAAACGATGGAGCCACTTTTTTAATTTTGAAAATGATCCAGGGGTTTTAGGCCGATCTTTCAAATGAAAATATCGGATTCGAATTTAAGGGACCACATCAGTCCGATCAATCGTTGAATGTCAATTTTGGAGAAAATCGGGTGAATGGTTTAGTTGCTAGTGTTGTTCACAGACAGACGGACTGACTGACGTTTTGCCGGTATTAGATTTTTTGGTATCAAGGACCCACAAAACTTAGATTCTGACAACACATGTTAGAAGTTTTTTTTCTAAATCTAGCAACAGGATTTTCGATATTTTCCATACCAGGGTCCTGTAATAAGACTTTTGCTGCCGAAAATGCGCCGCTTTTTCCCGTAGCATTACGTAACATTCTCTCATCTCCGTAGCGAGAAAGTAAAACTTGTTTCGAATTTGACTAATATGTTTATATCCGTCTAATTAAATGTTTTAAAAACTTTGAGCGATGTAAATTATCTTTCTGGGAAAATAAATTTTGCCAGTTTAAGAAGTTTGTTTCCGTTTAATGAGTGAGATGAACAACAAACAAAAGTGAAGCATAGTACTTGAGGGTGAGTATACGTGCGTGGTGTCGAGTTTCCGTCCTTCGAAGTTTTAAATTGTTCTTGAATCTCTGATACCGAAGTTTGTTTCCCGATTGTCATTCGTAATGCATAAAACGCACCGTGAACTGAAAAATACATATTATGTATAATTTACCTGTTTTTTTCATATAACGGCTTCAGGTATACTGCGATGTTTTCATACAACATCCGTATTTTTCTGGCGAATAGCTGGAAAGTGTCATTTCGATCGAGTGAGAGGTCGTATCTTGTCTCGGAATCGGGGGATTCAGTGTTGTTCTAAAGCATCGACCACTTGTTTGGTCGTTGGGAAACAATACTGACTGCGTGATTTCCCGTGAGACGTGATTAAGTCCTTCTGGACCATTTAGTTAATGGCTGGGTGCCTGCGACCTTTTTCCCCAGGCAATATAATGCGTGTTTTATGCCCTTGTACTTGGCACGAGATGTGCTTCCGAGGCTATGTTTTTGTCTGATGCAATCTCTGATGTGTAATGTTCTGACATTTACGTCTGAATTACATGGAGAATTTCTCTTTGGGGTACATTTTATATTTTGTGACACCGTTAGTAGTGCCAATGTTCACGTAATGATCGTTTCAATGGTTAATCGTTTATTCCCTTGCCGATTGTACGATTCGACGTTGTCAGGTCCATTTTTCGATTTAAATGGGCAATTATAGGTGGTTGATGATGCAGTAAATCAAATGACTTTTTGGTAAATACATTCTTATTTTATACTATTTTTTGCGTATTAATGTAAATGCCAATAAGGGATCGGAATTTATTATCGGCAAAAGTTGTAGATCATATACTACGAGTATTATACTAGTATGATCGGTTACGAATACCGATGTGTTACAGATCTTGTGATACTTGTGTTACATCTTGTGTTACAAATGACGAACTTTCTTACATGGAAAATGCATCCCTGTAAAAATCACTTGGATTTTTTTTCTTTTTTTACTTACTCTTACACGTACTCTACTTAATTCTAGTCCTACTTAAAATATGCCCAAACATCCTCAGTGAAACACTATATAACATGTATTATAATAATTATTTTATTTAATACCCAAATCGAGTGAATTGCTAAAAAAAATAATTGACCAGTTTTTGATTCTACATTTAACTCTTCAGTTAACCTCTTTTCGTTTAACAGTCTACGCTAAAATATATTCAATCCCTGAAGAAATGACGTCGGTGGGCGTATCTTTCCATAAACTGTGAAGAAGATTCACAACAAATACAAGCATGATTTTGAAGTTTTATCGTGTGTTCGTTTTCTTATAAATCTTCGCAATATAATTTTAAATCTAATTTAATTACTTCAGGAAAAATTGTAAAACGCCTTTGCATGCTATACGGCTTATTAGAATTTGATATTCGTGATCGAGAAATTAGGAACATGTGCTGTATATCATTTACAGATCCAAGGGTAAGAAAAATACAGGAATAAGGGAAGAAAAATCTGGAGAGTTCAGGAAGTATTCACGTTAATTATATCAGCTAGGTAGTGAGCCTATATTTCTATATGCGTTCCGTTGATTGTTATAAAATGTCTTCAAAAATAGTATTGGACCAAGAAATGCTAGGAAAAAATATTGCACGTTTTCTGCAGTTCCCACGAGAATATATTTCTCGTGATCTCGGATTGCTGATCCGCTATATGGTGCACTCGCTTTGCAATATGGTGCATTCATCTACTCATTTTGAGTTTTTACAGTACATTTAAGTTCATACTGGCTGAGAGGTACTACATTCATAATATTTAATTACTATTTTACAGTTTCGGTTAGAAAATCCACAATCATATTTAGTTTTAAATTTATTATCGTATGATTGTATATTCAAAAGTTCGTATGCACAAGTTCTCGGAACGAAAACACAGTGCCATTTCATACTACCTAGCGCTCGGAATCAAAAGCTTTCATCGCAGTCCATTCAACTGACGCCCGCGCTTAACTGGCTCTTGCCGGGTGCTTAATAGTCAAAAAAGTAAATCTGCCGCGTCTAAAACCATTCTCGGTAGAAGAGGAAATATCCAAAACAAAGTACTTGCAAAGTGTTACAAGAAATAATAATTAGGCTACGTTACGGAGGATTGGCTTTGGAATTTACTATATGGCCTTAAATAATTCAGCTTAAATAGTAAGAGTTTTACGCATACTAATAGAGAACAAATGTGGGAAGACAAGAAAGAAATTTAGTACAGTGATCAAATTTATCGGAGTTGATAAAAAATAAACATTGTCAATTTTGGAAAAAACTATGAAACAAAGAACTAAATGTGAAATGTAGTAATCATCTTCAGATCTACAACAATTGTGAACATAGCTAACTGATAATAATGATATGTGATGCTACAGAGTACATAATTTATATAATTGTAAAGGTTCCGTGACATTGCTTCTCGTATCTTACTTCATTTGAGCCCTTCACTTAAAATAATTTTACCAAGCGAGAGCGAGAGGTTTGAAAACAATATCTATTTTCTTTTTAAAAATGTTCAGTTTTATAGAAAATTACCAATGACAAAGAATTCAGTGTTTTGTGCTTTTTCTACTAAATAAATGTATAGAAAAATATACTAAAAATACTAGGTTAAAAATGTACATGAAAGGATTTAAAGATACAATACAGAAGAATAAATTGCATTGATAAAAATATGTAGCTTCAATAATGACAGTGAACTACTCCCAAACATTAATAGATCCGTTTCAATATTCGAAGACTGTCGAGTTCGTGATCAAACATCGGAGAACATCTACTGTGGGAGAAATCCCAACGGTGTAGGGGAAAATCCCAAGGTGTAGGCGCTATGATTCTTCTCAGATAGCGAGAAATTCGAAAACCCTTCTTTGGTGGAAATGTGTAATATCGTCCAGGCAAACCTAGAAACTTACAAAAATAATTATAAATATCCCGTGTTTCCGGACGTCAATGTTTTGCTAGATTTCTTAGCTATTTCGTTAGTGTCCGTTTCTATGAGTACTTCATAGTGCTGCTCCAATCGCTTGCTTCTGGCAACACCAACAGGAATAATGACTGACGCGTGCAATCTTTGATCCGGTGATCTAATATGGCGCCATTTGCAAAGAAAGCTGCAGGTATGACATATATTTATCCATTTTCGATACCAAGGCTCGGCAATAAGTTTTTTGTCGAAAAATCGTCGATTTCCGGGGACGATTTCAATACTTTCTCCTGTTACGAAGGCGAGCAAATAAAAAAAGTGGAAGAAATAATGGTGCTTACACCGCACTTGGAGCATGATCAATGCCCGCCACTGAAGAACAGTGCCAATACCAAAGTGCGTCGATGTGAATAACTGAATTTTTATTTCCTGCCAGGAAATTGAGTTCAAAGTATCCAAAATTACTCGTTAGTTATCTGCTTTAAGTTTTTGGAACGTAAATCGAGGGAGGCTGTTTGTGTATTTGTGTTCATGTGCGCACGTGTGCACAAATTCCATTTTGTTTTCAACTAGAAACTCAGCGCAGAGAAACGTGAATGGAATATACATTCCTATTGTATTTGTTATAAAGAGGTATCATCCCAAGGTGAACCTCAAAGCTTACAAAATTATTATAAACACCCTGTGTTTCCACGAGTGATACGTTCGTGACAGACGCGGAGGGCCCGCTGCGGAGGGGAAAAAGGGAGGCAGTGCCAGCGAGCGAGCGGCAGTTACGGCCGCCGCCGCCGCCGCCGCCGCCGCTGGGAGCCAGGACGACACACGCACATACCGCACGTGCCTGTGCCACCGGCGCGGCGGCGTGGGCCGGGCGGGGGCGGCGCGGGGGCGGCGCGCGGTGTGCAGCGGACAGGCGACGACGCCTCTCGAGACACAGCGCGCCCCGCCGCGGGAGGAAAGGGCGAAGGCGGAGGCGCAGGGCGGAGGACGGAGGGCGAAGGGCGGGGGAAGCAGGGCGAGGACGCGCGGAGCGAACTCGAGCCTCCCCCGCTTGCTTCCCCCTGCCCCCGGCCGTAGCTCTCCGGTGATAGCAGACGGCTGGCGTTTCGCGGGAATTGGGCTCCAAGATTCGCAATATTCCCGAGTAAATGCGACAATTGATTATGCAAATCATTGTTTTACAAAGAAGGAAAAGCGTGCCTATTTGTGTCTTTTCCCTATTCGATTTATATTGAATAATATTGGACCCAGCAATGCTTCGCTATTGCGATGTAATACACATCTCACCCTTCTGGCTACGTGATTTTAAATCACGTTTTTCGCTACGCTCTGCAACAATGTTAATAGATGAAAGACTTTGTCCTATGTCCTGATTTCGACAGGTTTGTCAAGTTTCCTATTGTTAAAACGTTCTCCCACAAATTTGGGAATGCATTCATGATGACACGGTCTTGAAGAAATTAGATTTACTTGCCCGAGATAACGTTCAAGTAATAATTCCAGCCGATAATTCACAATCGTAGGGTCAGAATATGCAGCGAAGACACGCTTAATACTTGAAGGTAGGGCGGGTTGCATAGAGCTTCTGTTCAGGGGCACTTGAATCAGCATAAACGGAAAATAATCAACGCGCATCTATGTTCGACAGACACACGCACACTCCATTTTAGTATGCCTATATTATTCGTGCAAGTGCAATGCATAAGTTGACAAAGTTTTATCGCAATCAGATGAACGCTACGGCAGCGCATATCATGCGAACAAACATTGATTTTCATATATTAGATTATGTAAGAGTCACTCTGTTGAAGAGCATAGAAAGTAGCATAATTACACTGAAATAGTCTTGTTTTCCTTAGTGTAGGGGAAGTAATTTTTCAAACGTAGTACTTATATCCGCAAATTGAAATGGATAGTAGTAAAATAATTGGGTGATGTCCACGTATCATTGTTACGTTGACCTTCGAGAATGTTGAAAACAGCACATGAACAGTAAAGTAACATGATGTTACCTCCAGCAAATTTTCAGACTATTTATTCCCGATAAAACAGGCATAGAGCCTATTGTCAAGTCTAGGTGCGCTGAATGTTAATGCGCTTTGGTGTTGACCAGAATTAGTATTATTAGAATACTCCTGGAAATATATGGCTCTATCGTAGCCTTACAGAATCTCAAGGTCTAGTAAGAACTGCTATTGTACAATTAAATTATAAAAGGACTTACATGTTTATGAGGATATGCTTGGTTTGCGAAGCTGTAATAACAGTATGTGTTCGTGCGAAATCTGGAAATAGTAATGGAACTTTGAGGACGTTTCTTTGACTAACACGTACAAAAAATGTCCAATTCTTCTCTTGCTATTCATTGTATTATTTAACGTTAAAGTCAGTAAAATATCTAAGTAAAGTGTGCAAAAGTTGGAAACCTAGCTAATATTTATGAGCAAAGCAAGGGGCTATCTCAATACTTGCTCAACATTGTATGAAACTAAATTAATAACCCGATTAAAGAGATCAAAGTTAAATTTGATTTCAGTTAATTTGACCACTTAAAAATACTATTTTTTATTAACATTGGTATCATCAAATGAAAATGTAAGAATATTAAAGATCTTGATATTTTAAATCCACCTTTCTGTTTATGGACTTTGCTTGACAAGATATCACGTGCTTTAAACCTTCACCGAAAATATTACTACCAACTGGAACATTACTTAAATCTGGCCCTTAAACTGTTCTAACATCTCTCAGAAAATGATCTGCAGATCCAACTGCTGTAGGTGGCATCATCGGGTTAGAGAACAACAAAATTTTCTTGAAAAAATGAGCGGCATAAAACCTGCAAACGTACGTGTCTGTTTCACCGTGAGACAGCGCAGCTTCAACTCTGCAGTAGATCAGATATTCAATAAATAACGAAAACAAATCAGTGTACTACGAGTTACGATAAAACAAAGTGAGTTACGAGATTATGATCTTCATTTCGTTGCGTGCATGTAAATATTACTTTTGTAACCATGAAAGTAAAATTTTATAAAATGTGTTTATTATTTTCCCCATAAATGTGAGTTAATAGTGAATTAAACGAAACCTTCTGTAGTCTTATAGGTCCTCTCAAAATGTATCCTTATGTATGTACTAGTGGCCTCCAGCAGCAAAAGTACTGCTGTACAAAACTAGACGAAATAATCTTCCGAAAACTGCACGCATAGTCCACAAATAATGCAATAACTAGCAATAGTATATATATATAATATATATATATATAATATAATATATATATATTATATATAAATATAGTATATATAAACTTATTCAAACAAATCAAACAAAGAACAACAGTTATTTTCATACAAGGAATAATAAAAAAAAATCCACCAAGGATGGGAATTCAGCCAGTAAGAGTGGCATGAGATTAGTCGGAATAAGGCAACCAAGTATTTGCATTTTCAGTCAAAAACTCTTTCTTTGTGTTTGGATTTTTGAGTCACTCAGAGGTAGTTCAACTAGATAGAATCGTTAAAATGTTTCATTTTTTTTTCCGGAGTTTTTGTATGTAGTAAAATCGTATAAACCTCTTACAAGACTGGAGGCGGTATAGTTTTTTTGGTTGTTTTTTTTAATTTGTGGGCGCAATGGAAATTAGTATTATAGATAGCTAATCTATTAGAAAGAGCTCGGAAATGTGAAATTAGTTGTTTTTAGGTTTGTGTGAAAGTACTCATTTTAATTTACGCATTGAAGTAATGTCTGTAAAAAGTATACATGGTACTACTCATTGGTTTCTTCAGAGCAGTATTATATGTACACATTTTCGGCGTTTTATTTCTACATTTCTCAAAGTATAAGGAAATAGTGTGCCTAGGTTAGTATTTTCTATAGTACTCGTATTTTCTTACGTGTACTTGCTTTACGAATTCTCAGGAAATGTGAACGTTAATTGTAGGAAATGTGCATTTCATATGATATCTGACTGCTAGCTTTAGATCATCGAGAAACTGAAATTTTTTAACATATACACTGGGTCCGATGTTCCTCCCATTGCGAGGAGTATTGATTAGTTTCGCCACAGGACGATTAACGCGACAGAAAATGTAACAAAAACGGATTATCTCATAATTGACAAGGCATATATTTTTTTTAAAATCCCGACATTGTTTCTGATTGCGCTGCGTAATGAGCGAAATCGATTGAGTGGCAAAGTGTGTTGGACATATTCAGTAGCGTTCTGTATCTAGGGGTTACATAAAAATAGTTTTGAATATATAACTGTGTATAATGTGTGTGTCGCGCATAAGCTATTATTCTGAAACAGCGCTATTGTTTGTGTCTTGAATTCGTATCCATAGGAAGTGGACCCGAACGTGTTAATGTGCAGAGAAGCAACAAACGAGTATGCCGTCGTGCGGTTGGAGTCCGACCGCAAGGTCTGTTTTCCAAACGGTGTGTGCTTTTCGAACGATCGATGTGTTTGGAAAAGGTTCCATTCAGAGTACTCAATAATATGCCCTCCAAGGGAATTATCCTTGTTCAACATTTCATTCTAAACGGGTCTTCTTGTTTGTCCAATGAACAGCTGCGACTGTATTGGCGTATAGCCCTTATCGGAAAGCCGTGTTGGTATTTGCGCAGCCTTTCCCGCTAATTCCTTAATAGGCGTCAGGGAAGCGAAGTTGGCGAGTAACAAGTGAGCGTGGTGCGTGGACGGTCGACACGTCGGCTGGCGGGCGGCCGCACACAAAGCTTCTTTTGGAGCCGCGCGGAGAATGATCTGTTTGGCTGCACATTGTGCGCAGCGCGTTCCGTTGAAATGTTGACGGCGTCGCAATTCGGCCTTCGGATAGCACATGTAATTATTTCGTTGGAAGAACGCGCCAGCACTTTATGGACAGCGTAGTACAGCAGAGGTTGCCTTGAGTTCAAGAAGATGAGGTATGAGAACGGCTTTGTGTTAGATATAAAGTTAGAGATTATATGCATATCTGTTACTGAAATTGCTTCTAAGGAAAAATAACAGAAAGCTTTCTCGTGAATGTATTCGTAAGAGTAGTAATGATATATTGGTAATCATAGTAATTACGGACTGAGATGTCACTAAAAAGGAATACTGAAGCTGTGTAACTTCATCTTTGCCAACGTAGTAATATACCCTAAAACTCATCAACATGTGATATTTTAGCTCTGGGTGCAAAATGTTACACTGAATATTGAAGCCAAGAAATTGGGAGACGTATCTTCGGCTTGGTCACTTCATCTTTGGTTCCATTATTTGCATTGATGCCTTTCAATCGTTGATTATTTACTGTTAATAATTGTTTTATTTTGGGTATTTATGTTTATTTTGTTGGGTGTAAAATTTAATTTTGGGATTAAAAAAATAGTAAATTATGAATTACGAAGCAAATGTTCCAAACGCAGATCTACATCATTGTTGCCTTGTGAAGTTTTAAAGAATAAGAGTGCATAAAAGACTTTGATCTCGCCGTGATTCACTTTTATCATAAAATTGTCTGATCTCAAAAAAAGAATATATCTCAAATATTTTTTTTTATTTTTAGTTCTGAAATATGCGTAGAAAATAGGCCCCTTTTGATAGTAAAAAATCTAATAAACATAGAAAGACTGCAAGAAAAAACGGTATATAAAGTAAATCACCGCCTTAGATCGTGAAGTAACGGATCAGTTCAGATACAGCTACATGTTTTCCCGAAAAATCGACAGTGTAAATGCAATGACTATATAACAGTACAGTACACAGAACTACTACATAAAATACGATTTTAATGCATTGAAAAGTTTACTCAAAGAATGACTCCGTATTATTTCGCGTTGAGTTTTACTACAGCGTCGAGTGTATGAAGCTCGTTTTTTTTCGATTCCTACACGTAAGTGTTCAATTGTGAACGGTTATCATTGGAAATTTTGTCATTCAACTGATAAATTCTACACTTCCCAATTAACTGTCCAATTCAGACATTTTTATCAAATAAAATAGTATTCAATTCAATTTTTATTGTGTTTCTACCGTGTCTGTCACTCTGTTTCACTCACGTCCTATTCATATCAAATGTCACTATTACGAAAATAAACGGACAGAACACCTGTTTCCAATTTGTGAGTTGTTGCGTGAAAACGCATTCGCTTTTATCTATCTAGTTTCATCGGATTTTATACTGAATATGATGGATACGGATGCAGCAACTGAATATTCGTATGATCAATTGATATATTTATGTAGGACATCAGAAAATAACGTGGAATAAAATGGAGTATTGGATGTGTAGCGTCCCTGTGACCGATGGAGTGCGCAAAACTTAAAGCAATAAACAATTTCGTAACCTGCAGGTACTGTTTACTGTGCTAAAATATAATTTTGCTTTGAAACTATTTCTCTTCCAAGAGGTTTTTGTAATATTAAACACGTAACAACAGTCAGAAAAATATTATTTTGTAAATATTTATACCTACCGTATTGGGTCTGGATAGAAGATGGTCCTCTACGTTTCACCCGAAGAGGTGCAACAAGTTCGCGACTCCCTCTACACCTCGAACTTCGTTCTCCGTGATTTCTATCTCTTCAGGCACTAACACTTGAGTGGTGGTACAGCATGCTATCAGGACGTGACTACACGAACTTGACACCAGTTTATTCTGTGCCTTACCATTGACAGAGGGAATGTTTAGACAGGCAAGATGATTAAGATATGAAGTAATACGTATCAGTGCCTTTTTAATATGTATGTATATACGTTGTTCTATGTACGCATACCCCCCCCCCATCGAAGATGGAAAAAGTGTACCCGAAATTTAATTTGTTAAATGTTTTAATAAGTATTAAAACTGTGAATGATTGTGGTTAGATTATTTCTTAATTCATATCCATGTAGTAGCACAAGATCTCTGCTACTACCACTGAATTTACTAACTTACTACTTGGCATATACGAGAAAGTAAAACACCAGCCATTTGTCAGGCAATTGACCGCACGGAGGCGAGCCTGCTGAAGTCGAGCGCTTAGAGCTGGTTCCGGCTGAAGCGGCGCCCCGCTGGTGGAAGATAACTGGTTGTGGAAACTAGAGATGCGACATCGCTGTCGATGTTTTCAAAATATCGATGTTTTTATAAAATCAACGATGGATTTAACATCGATTTTTTTAAGTGGATGGTTTTTCAACATTGATGTTTGCTTTTCGATAGTTTTACTTGTCTAATTTTTGAACGAAAAACGAACAATAGTTAAGAAATTCGGAAATAAGTTTCAGATATCCATAAATTCAACATTCTTCAAAACATAAAAATAATTAAAGTCGATATTTCGTCGACAAATGAAATACATAACTTTTTAATTATTCAAGCATATAATAACAGTTTTGTCAATTGTCCCGATCCATTTTTGACTTTTCTTAATTAAGTATGAATTAAAATAAAACAAAATGCGACCACCATCAAATTACCCTCCTCCCCTGGTGATATTTAAATAATGTACGTTTTGGGGGCGAAACATCTATGTTGTGTTGGCGATGTTGCATCGCTAGTGGAAACCCCCGCAAGCCGACTCGTACTTCGGCGCCGAATCTAGCTATCCAGCGGGCCGTCCCTTCTCACGGTAAAAAATCAAGCACTGCCCTTACAGAACTAATGACTTTAGCCGTTGACGTGCCCGGAATCACTAATCAATCAATAAACAACTGAATTTACTATCTTACTACATAGCAGAAACGAGCCGACCTCACTGGACGAGGTAGCTAGAACGTGTGTCGATTCAGGGTCTCGGTCGGAAGAGTCGTGTGGGCATTGTTTGTCCCGTGTGTTTCGTGTATGTGTGTGGGAAGGCCTTGCGAGTCTGCTGACCACAGACCGAGAAGCCCGCAAGTGTGTCAGTGTCTAGTGTGGAGGTTAATGTGTCCCCATGAGGAACATAGTGGGTACCCGGCGCGGACGGTCGAAATCGGCATCCCCTGAAGCAAGACCGCCCCCCCCCCGGAAGAGCTAAAACACAACCACGAAGCAGACCCGAGAAAGTAAAACTGCTGCCGTTTGTCAGGGCGCATGAACGCGCGGCCTTCCCCGACAACACACATACACGAAACACAAGGGACAAACAATGTCTACAATGGAACTCACGACTCTTCCGACCGAGACGCTGAATCGACACACAGCTACATCTTCCAGCCAGGTCGGCTCGTATCTGCTAGGTAGTAAGATAGCGCGGGGTGACTGGCGATAGCCGCCACCTGCGTTATGGCGCCCGTCGGATTAGCAAGGTCCGTCCGACGCGGACGCACGCGCTCCGTCCGGTCCGCTCGCCTACCGGTCTGCCGGATGTTTGCAAAGCGCGCGGGGCAAATAAAAATTAAATCCTTTAATGAGGAAGAAATGGGAATTTTAACGCGATTTTCAATTATATTAAATTTAAACAAATTATTGTTTTGAAATTAAAGTGGCGACGAAACCAATGTTGATACAGTCTGTCCATTGAAATATAAATTCTCGGTATTTTAGCGATGAATATTTCCATCAAATGCGGATAATTCCGTTGTTAGATCATATTTAACATAACACGATTAATAATTCACTTTTTTTCCCTATTACAACTCGGGTATGGAAAAACGTTATTTTTATTCCAAATCTAATATGATTTCCAAATACATGAACACCTGATTGTTAAATGCATGTCTTGTAATGATAATTTATTGCTCGGACAAAACTATCATTAAACACGTGTTATTTGGGTTTCCATGAAAGAAATCAACAATTGCAGGTCTCAAACACGTAACACAACACTTTATGGCGACACGACCAGTTTCTCCATTGATGGAGCATCCCCGGCCGCGTACGAAAAAAAAATCGAGTTTGATGCATTGATCACGTCTGCTTAGCGCATCTCTTTTTCACAAAAAGTTCAATGTTTCCAACAAAAAGATGCCCCCCCCCGCTGGGGACTGTGGGCATAGGAATCGCGTTAGCAAGCATCGCAATGGCGTGCGGCACACTGGATTTGAGTTTGGCGCTGGGACCGTTACCGCCGCTGCCGCGACGCAATGATCGCGGTGCCCGCGCACATTTGTTCGCGCAGATTTTGGGCATGTTTCACATTGAATCATATCCGTGGGCCAGGTCCACAAAAAGCGCTTTGTGACCGCTTTGTAGCATTGTTCGAAAATACTAAAGCCTGGCGCAGGGAATAGTAATACATTGATGGACGATCTATTTTTGTTACGTTTTCAGATGCTTTATCGTTGAACGTTTATCGTGCGTGCGTGTTTGTTTTGCGCTCCTGATTTATTATTACTAGTGCTAACTACTGTGCGCGCTATGCGCCGACGTTAAAAACCCTAGTAAACAAGGACGCAATGAGACATTTGACGCGGGAGGTATTCAATGATATGGTCGCAAATGTAATTCAAATATGTGGTATTTAAATATGTGTAGTGTAAGATCATTTTAGCTCTAAAGATTTGAAAGGATTTGCATTCATGCACATAAGACGAATTTTTCGTTAAAAGTTTGTCTGTTTTTGTAATTAGTTAATTTGTGACTGCAGATCGACGTTTAAAGAACAAACAATAGGAAAGGTAACCGTTTCTGTTCTGTAAATGTTGCAATAATTCATAAAAAATGTGTTCTTTTTGTTGAATCAAGATACTTTTAACATCATAATGGTCGCAGTGGTTTGAGTATCTTTATTTTTAAAAAGCAAGCTTTTCCAGTAATACCGAAGAACAAATGGAATGGATGGTATACGAGATGAAAAAAACTGCAAATTATTTTGATGCATTATTTTTTTTTAATTTTTTAAGCAGTGTGTTTGTGTTGTTTAGAACAGCACTATCAATTTTTTGTTCACGTTTCGCCGTCCAATTATTTTGGTGGACGTTCTCAGGGCAGAGTCGGCATATTCCTAGCGTTGAAATGCGAATCGCTAAGGGCGCCAGGGGTCGGGGACGGGGTTTGCAGATGAACGGTGTCTGTTGTCACGGGCATGTATCGCGCGAGCTGCAAGTGCTGGGGGCCCTGTGACACGGGGACCCGGGGGTGTTTGGCGTGTTGTTGAGACGCCTCGCGCCCTTCGGACACGCGCCGCATTCCTCGGCCGAAGGGCGCCGGCGGAGACAAAGTGGCGCATGGGCCGAATGCTTCGCCTCGACACTTGATCGTTCGGAAGCCTCCATTATTTCCGGACGGCGTCGCAGCGCCTGCCTGCCGCGTAGGCGCGCTGTCTCCTTCGCCCCTCTTTTTCCGCGCTCTCCCCGTCGCGTCGCCCCGTTTGCCCTCGCTGTTCACGCCCGGTCCCCTGCCGCCACCGCCCCACTGGCAGACGGACATACCATGCCTTCTTTCTGCACCTTTCTTTTCGATTCTTCGTCTCCTGTTCTTCCGACGTACGTTGGCCTTGAACGTCCTTCTCTATAATTCCAGTATCTGGTGTCCTCCAGTTACAATTCTCTTGACCCTCCGCCTCCCCCTTCCAAACCCCTGTTCCCATTGCTGGTTAAATTCTGCTCCGCTCAATTCACATTTCAGCTCCACATATCCTCGCGTGCCCTTGGTTTATCATCACGCCTTTCCATGTTCTGTGCTGCTTTCTCGGGAGGCTCCGATTCGATTCCACTTCCATCTCCAGCTTCGCCGCCGCTTCCTCTGCCTCCCGCTGAGGCCCCGTCCGACTGCGCAATCCGGGAAGAGCTATTTCTGTGCCGACGTCGTGAAATTAGGAATTCGCCCGGGTGTCGCCCGCTTTTCGTCGTGCTTCATTAGGTATTCCGATCCCGCGTTAGTTGACCGTGATGTGGATGATCAGTTTTTCGACGCCCCGCGGCGTCGAGTGTCGCCTTTGTAGTTTCTTCGTTTTCCGGATGAGTACACAGAGCTACGGAAGAAGATCACGGAAGAGTTCTTGAGTATTTGATCTAAGTACTTAAATATCTGATATAATTCTTCTCATCACATTTAAAACCTGTGCAATCATACCTCCATAATTTCGATACGTGAAATGAAATGAAAGTGTAACTACCTCGTAATATTCACTAGATAATGCATCTGTCGCACAAGAAATTGTGTAAATTTCGTTCCTGCATACTTAAGACATTGCTGTGGAATTTATTAGATATAGTAATGGTTCGTGAAGTTCTGCAAAAATTTATAATGAGTTAAAATAATATGAATATGCATTAGAAAATCATTCATCAAGTTTCATTTGTAAGCTATTGCTCATTCCACATTGCTCATTGCTCAATGTTACAGTAGCTTCTAACAATTTAACTTTGGGTCTCGGAAGACCTCAAAGAAAGAGGTTTTTCGTATTAAAGGGTGTTAAGGAGATTCCACTTAGTTCGGAATAATTACTATTAAACTAAACGCATTCATTGATTAATAACATGAATGATAACATTTACCTGCAAAATGCAAAAGCTGTAATATCGCAAAGCTCTACAAGGTGTTCACTTGTTAAATATGTGTATCAAACAAAGGATAATAATCGATTATATTCTTAGAATAGTAAATTAATGCACGGAGCTATAAAGTAAGGAAAGGAGGTACAAATGGATACAGAAGAAAATGAATTAATATCGCATTGACATTAGTTTCGATGCGGTGTGCGCAGATGTGAAAGCTACGAGAACCAGCGCCGCGCCAATGATAAAGGAAATCCCCGAAACAGGGACGGCGACTCGACAATAAAGAGCCGTCATGAGCGGGCGGTCGTCGCAGCAGAGGGACGAAGAAGGGCAGGGAGGGCGCGAGGGGCTTCGCGGGTAAATTGGTAATCGAATTGGCGGCCTCCGCCGCGTTCCCGGCTGCTAATCGCTGCCCTCCCCCCGCAGCTATTTGCCAGTCAAGTGGATGCTTCCTCGTAATATACAGTGTCTCCGGCAGCGCCGCCTTGCGCGCCCGGGCCCTTTGAGGCAGTTTTCCTTTATAAGCGAGATGCCCCGCCTATTCTCTCGTTGATGAAAACCGCAGTCTCGTCGCGCCCTTTGTCGCAAGAACGTTTCGGCTAGGAATTTCTCGTGGCATATTCTTTGCGCCTTATCTGCAGGTCGTAAGGGGGGAGTGCATATAAACAAAACCCTTAGCCGGGCTCCCGTATCGCCCGCCCAGGGCGAAGGTAGAGCGCTTCTGCCGGCTCGTGCGCGGCGGCTCCCCTCGTCTCCA
>BOPP01000004.1:8228631-8245227 GCA_017312745.1 Gryllus bimaculatus | reverse complement strand
CCGCCCCACCCCTCTTCACCTCGCTCCACGCGGCCTGGCTGCCCTCGCCTTCGCCACGCTGGCTCCCCTCACGCCCCCCAGGCCTCCCAGCCCCTCCAGGCCGGCGTGCCGCGCCGCATGCCACTCGCTTCCAAGTTTTCCTTCCTTTGCCACATCCACCCACTCGTATCCTCTTTTGACTGATCCTCTTCATTGCGTTGTTTCAACAGATTTCGCCCTGCTATTCGTCGTCCCGTCGAATATACTCGCCTCCCTCTTGTGTTCATCGTCGTCCACTTACGTCGTCCCCCAATCTTGTTTCTTGACTGTGTTAATCCCTTTGTACCCTTTCACTCTCTGCCATTGACCATCACTATGTTACTTTCCCCTCTTTGCACTTAATTGCAGTCACTGACTTCTGTTATCTTCTTTATCTATATACTAAATTCGTAACGGAGTGACGCAGTGCGATGCTCAATTATCCTTCAATATAGCATACTGTGGTACTGTTACTTCGTTTCTTTCTGTCCTGGTTTCAATGTATACTGCGCTTTAAAGAGGCATTTCAATCTTTTAATGAAAATTTTGCGCAGTTTTTAGTGAAATTGTAATCGCATGTAACTGAATTTTTCAATGAAAAATAAGATTGATAGTGCTATAAACATATTAATTTTGAAATGTTGTACAACCTTGTAGTTTTATGTCATTTACTGAGTTCTTGATGTGTAACATATTACGAGATTTTTTGCATTATTTTGAATTCTATTGTTCTTAGTGAAACCTCTGCAAGTTACAACCACAACTCAGTTTGCTATTTCAATAACCAGCAAATCTATTTTTCATTGCGTGATTCACATTAGTATTACGGAAGTGTTGTCATTGTCTATATTCAGTTGTAATATTTTTTGATATGAAGTCGTAAATGATTTATGAATTTGTTTTTCTTCTTTTTTTGTATGTTTTCATAATAACCATCCTTTAAATTTTATAAAAGAAACAAAAGCTTTCTAAAAATATATACTGGCTGAAATTGACAGCAACGTGTATCTCAAAGGCTTCGCTTTCTTTGCACGTGCCGCATTGGCAGTCATCAAATACAGATAAGACTGGGAGACAGTGGCCCTGTTTAGATTCGCCCCTCCCCGTTCGCCCTGGCGCTGGGCCTCCTAGCGTGAGCCCTCGCGCGTATGTTTACGTTATGATTCGGGCGATAGCCTCGCAGGAGGGTGGGCGTGTCTGCGTGGCCATAAAGCTGTCGCCTTCCGAGGAGGCCGCTCGTTTCCCAGAGCCCCGCCCGCCATCCACCTCCGTGAGAGTATCTGCTGTCGTAGTACGGCCTGCGCTCCCTCTCTCTCCTCCCCTGCTCTGGCCTTGAGACTGCTCAGCCCATCGCCATACCGGCTTGGCCTTTACTGGCCTCCGCGCGTCCAAGTGTCCTCGCCGGATTCATCCTCGCATATTCCTCTAAAACTAACATCTTCGTCTTATCCTAATTCACTCTGCCGCTGCTTCTACCTCATCTCTCCAGCTCGTTATTAGCCTCTCTCGTTCCCTTGAGCGCCATTGCTTTTCCCCGTATTCTGCGACAACTCGTATCCTTCGCCCTTCTCTCACGTTTACCGACATTGTACTTCTTTATATCTCTTCAGTATGCCGAAAAATTGCCTCATGATCTCACCATTTTGCCCCTCCATTTATCTGCGCTCTTTTCACCCCTCTAGGCCCCTTCGCCTCTTCTCCTGCACTTCCAATCTTTCGTCGTCATTCTTCCGTGAATTTTTCCCAGACTAGTGATTCTCTAATTCTTCATTTTTGCCTTCCCGACCGAATTGTTTC
This sequence comes from Gryllus bimaculatus, assembly GCA_017312745.1. NCBI lineage: Eukaryota > Metazoa > Arthropoda > Insecta > Orthoptera > Gryllidae > Gryllus > Gryllus bimaculatus. Next base: position 8,243,412 of record BOPP01000004.1, on the reverse strand, counting down.
ACTTCGCTCGCCCAATTTCTTCCTCTTGTTCATGTAATTTCGTTATCCGGTTTGTTCGCTCATTTCCAACTGGTACAAACTTCCTAGCCAATGTATGCCTGTCGTAAATTTCTCCGCACCCGGCCTATGCGGTCGCCGACACCACCACCGCTATCTGTTCCCGCCCTCGCTTCTTCCTTGGCGTCCGCCGCTCCCTTCGCTCCCTCGCGTTCTTCCGCCCTCATCGCCGGCCTGTGAGCGGCACATTGTCCTCGGGCCGGCGCCGCGAGAGGCCGCTGGGCGCGGGGACGGTCGGATGTCCCTCGCCCTTCTACGCAGGGGCAGGGTCGAACTTCGCCCCTTAACCGAATTACGCTGGCGCGCGCGGGCCTTACGGGCTTACAGCCACTGCGGTGGTATGTTTCCGCCTGGCGAGGCGTCCTCGACGGCTGCTCGTACCGACAATCCGATTGCCCCCGACTGCGGATGGGGTCTCCGGTCTCCGGCGGCGGCCTATCGCTGCTTAAAGGAAGCGGCCTGCCGGACTTTTTCTTCCGACTTTTCCATTCACTTGGCTCTCGATCATATGTGAAGGATTGAATGATGTATACGACACTACTGATGAAAACTTGGATAATTTCTTGACGTTTGCGTATGTATCTATCTTCATAAATTCAACTACTGTGCTTCGTGAACGATTTCGTTATAAAATACCTAAGGATATTTCCTTTCATTTTTATACTAAGAAGGCTGAAGTAACCTGACGTCTAGGTTTATCACTTTTTGGGTAGGAAATGCATGAATTCTATCTAGTGTAACGTGAAATTGAAGCAATTTTACTCAAAATCCCACCCGCTTCACCCACACCTTCCTCCTTCCGCCAACCCCACCTCAGCCGAGCTCATTCCCGCACCGCCCGCCCGACGAACTCAAATTCCGCCCGCTCACACCCAACCCCATCCTCCCACCCACTTAACCTATCAGGCATCACCAACCAAATTCCGCCCCTCCATCCCTCTACCCACGTCCTGGCTCTCACCTCTCCTATTTTCGCTCTCCCCAGCACTCCCTGACTCGTCTGGTCTGAACTCGGTTGTAACCCTGCTCGTAAAGTGTAAGTAATCCTCTAAATGTATTGTAGGATGCAGTAAACCAAATTTGGTGAAAAGGAACGAATTCGGGAGTAACATTTTGATGCGAGCCACGCTGTTTATTTACCGGTCTCTGAAAATTATTCATGTAACATTTGATTGAAATTTTTCCGGTGTGTCTAAAGTAACGCGGGAATAACACGCAAAACAGTAACAATGTCACAAATACTGATACTGGTTCAAAAAGAAAATCTGTAGATCATGACATTTGTTTAACGGGTGATGAGAAACAAGAAAATCCCGAAGTGGAGATACATAGAATTTGGATTACTATTTTAATCACATATTTTTTGATATGGACATTAGAATTATGCAATTAAAATAATATAAACACTTTTTAAGACTTCGTTTACAATTATGAATCTACTTGTGCAATTATTTTTCCAGTTATAATATGTATTTCGCATTACAAGAACAAATTGAAATTGCTCATACCTCTAATTAAATGTACTTTAATCCAGCGTAGAGAACTTCTTAGTTTTTACTGATTAACAAGTTATATACCAGTGGCGGCTTTAAAACGATTCGTAAGATAATTAAACGTCATGGCTATTATGTAAGGTATTACTTTTGGGTGGCTACAATGCAATAAAAAATAAACTTTTCCCCCGAAAGGGTGGTGTCTTTCTCTGGAGTTAATCTTCAGTATTGGCGAAAACGCAGAAATCGCTTTCAGTTATTTATTTTTGCAGCTTCGTTATCGCAAGCGCGAATGGGCCCTGCGGTTGAATATAGAAGAAATTCCACCGACGGTGGCGTTCCAGCCAACTCGAAAACGTTGCTTTGGTGCGCTAAGCAACTTGGGACAGCGTCTCTAGTAGGAGAGTATTGGAACGCAAATCTCTTCATCCTATCATCCTAAGAGGCGTCGAAGCACTTTTCGCGAAGCAAGCCACGGCGATGCGGGCGCGCCGCAAGCGGCAGCGCGTGATCGGCGTTGCGACCGCGCAGCGTGTGAATAGCGACGACGGCGAGCGTGGCGTGGTGCGGCGTGGCGGGCGGGGCGAGGCGAGGCGCGGCGCTCGATGAGTGCGTGGCGCGTAGGGCGTCGCGTGCGTGGCCGGATGCGAGACGGCAGCCCGATTGGTGCGCCGCGGGCGCCGCGCCGCTCTCTCCATTAACCCCGCGTCTCCGCCTTTGAACTCACCCCGCCCGCCCACCCACGCCCCCCGCCCGCTGCGCGCCCGTCGCTGCGACAAGCTCTTTTATTAAGGGCGCCCCGTGCGACGCCCTGGTTCGAATCCGGGCGGCCAACCGTGCAATGCTGGCATTGTTGGTTGCTTGCTATTGTGGCGCCAGCTCCGGCCCGGACGCACCCCGCCGCCTCCTCCTCAGCCTCCGCGCTTCGGCCTAGGCCCTCGATCGCCACGCCCCGTCCCCCACGCGCTCCCGCTCCTCGTTGCCAGCCGTAGGGCGCTTCCTTTCGCTGGCTCGGCGTTCCCTCGCCTCTGCCGCTGGCGCCCGCTGCGCCGCCCGCTGCCCGTCGCGACTTTTCCAAGCTGCGGCGTGGCGGGGGCGGCGGCTTCAAAAGCTCGACCAGCGCGGCCGCTTGTTCCTCATCACAGAACATGGAGCAAGCGCCGCTGCGCCGTCCGACGTCGGACGCACGACGCCAACATGCGCCGTACCGCCGCCGCTGCAAGAGAGTTGTGGGCTGACCGTGCCCAGTCTCTCTCCGCCTCGTCTCGACGCCTCGCTCAGCCTCGCCTCCGCCTCACCTCCGCCTCCCTCCGCCTCGCCTCCGCCTTCGCCATCGCTCGCTCTCGCCTGCTGCTTCCATCGCCGCCGCCTCCGCCGATCACCTTCGCCTCGCCTCGCCTCGCCTGCCTCGCCTCCGCTCGCTCGCCCTCATTCCGCCTCGCCTCCGCTCGCCATCGCTTCGCTTCGCTCCGCTTCGGCATCGCTTCGCACTCGCCTCCGCGCTCGCCTCGCCTCCGCCTCGCCTCCGCCTCGCCTCCGCCTCGCCTCCGCCTCGCCTCCGCCTCGCCTCCACCACGCCTCCGCCTCGCCTCCGCCTTGTCTTTTCTTGCCTTGGCCGTTGAGCAACGTTGCTTACCCTGTCGTCACACGATTCACGCTCTGTCCACGCCATTTTATGTACGCTTTACTGGTTTGCTCCTTTATTCTCTCTCTCTCTCTCTCCAATTTTTTTCTGTATCTTCCATTTTATAGCTTTTTTCTGCATCACTTCTTATTCTACATCTATTCTTTTCTTCATTCTCATTATTTTCAGACGGTAACTCATACGGGAATTCACTATTATTTCCGTCTTTTTTTCAGTATCCTCGCCAATATTCTTCCTCTGACTCTCTTCTACTCTTTTGTACTTCCTTGACGAACTTATTTTCGTCATTTGCATCTACACACCTAATACTATATGATAGGATAATACTGGGCCTCCTCTACCTTTGTGAAGGCTCACACAATACCCAATCCCTCGAAATGCCTTTAGATCTCGCCCGATTGTTCATTTGAGTGCCTCGTTGTGTGCGTAAAAGTGCGATTCTGAAATAATTTCCTAGACTTCACACTGCACCTGTTTCCGCACGTGCACATGTAAACGCACGCCTTTCTGTAGGAGAGAGCAAGTGTGCTTTAGAGGAAAATCATTTCGCCAGGATATGTGTACCCTATTATTCTGCATTTGTACCACGAAAATATACGTTTTTATTATTATTATTATTATTATTATTATTATTATTATTATTATTATTATTATTATTATTGTTATTATTATTCTTATTATTATTATTATTATTATTGTTATTATTGTTATTATTATTATTATTATTAAAATTATACTCCTTGACGTTTACAAAAAAGTGCGTTGAACTTCAGAGAATTGAAAAATGTGTGCATTCATAACTGGAGATTGTATCGTTTCATATTTCTACTTTAATTTGGTAATGGTGTCTACGTTCTTTTCCTTATTTGTTTTTTATGAAACCGAAAAATACATCATTAATACGTATTGGTAGCAGTAGCATAATCTCGACGGTATAATCCTCAAATTGAGAAACCAACTGCTGGTGTATACGCTGAGGTACAAAAAATCAGTATTTCCAGTCGCACACATTGCTAATTTGATCGATTGATAATCGAATTAGGGTACTCGGTTTTGTTATTTTTACTCATTATGTTCAGAAAATAAAATTTTAAGAGAAAAAATTGGTAATAGCAACCGCGGAAAATCTGCTGTACCTTTTGTTCTCTCATGAATGCATCAATTTGACCTAATGAACATAAATGAAATATTTCGTAATTACTTTTGTTCTCATTCGATACTAGTGTATTCAACATGTCTCTATCGCACTGTATTTCGTTTCTAATACTCAGTCGCCTTTATTATTTCATTATACTACGCTTACTCCTTCTACTATCCTAGTTAAATTACCCTAATAACTTGATAAAAGTCACTGATACTTTTATAATGGTAATAAAACTATTTATTTACTGGTAAATGTGGTTGAAAAGTTTCGTAATGCGTAATTTTGGTGTATAATTTTAAATACTTTGTCCATTGATTTAATTATATCTGCATTCATTTCAGTTTTTAAATAACATGAAAATATCATGCATGTCTTGCCTCGTTATGATCGGGTTTTCGTCGAATTTTTCATGATGCTTAGAGCAAGTGCAAACTTTGATCTTTGTTTTCATTCCTATTAGTATATGCGAATTTTAAAGTTTTACTGTTGTGACAAATATATATACACTAAGATGGACCTTCCTTTAGGAAAGTGCATTTCTTCAACCTTCCCTTCTCATATATAAAATATGAAAACGGTTTAATGTTGTTTAATCACTCTGAAACTCTGAAATGGCGTTTTTTCGCATTTTAAATGCAATATGAAGGAAGATCGAAGAGATTCTAATTTGCCGTAATTATGTCAATCCTAGTAAGTTCATAAGCAAATAAACTAACTAGTCTGAAATGTGAGATTGAAGACCACATTTTATTCAGATTGAGATATCAATTTAACTTTAGCATTCATTTGCGATTTTTCGTAAATTTTAGATTGATTACGGGTTGTACACATATAATTAAAATGTATTTGTTGTTTGGTGAAAATAATCTAAGGTAAACCTGTTAGACTAGGCAATTTTTGTTCATCATACGCCATTCTGTGAGTGTTTTGCTTTAGTGTTTTGAAATCAATGTGCGGAAATCTAGAAATAAAAGGAAACCCGTTCCAATTTTTAAGCTGTAACATTCAATGTACATCGAAGTTTATTCTCTTCAAGCGGAAAACGCTTCGTCTTTCAGAAAAAAAGAAAAAAATATTTTTGTTTGTTGTAATCCCTCTTCTACTTTTTCTCATTTTTATCCTCTTCTTTTTTTCTTTTTTCTTTCTTTCTTTCTTTCTTTCTTGTGTCTTGGCCTTCAGAGCGTGTCACCCTTGCGTGGTTTTGGGACTAAAAAACAGCCAATAGACTGATTATCCGTCGTGTTACTGTTACATTTCTTGATAATGTCGTCTTTGGCCGCTGAAGATCCTGTAATAGGCTTTTGTCGCCACATGATAGAGTTTTGCGAGATACATTGCGTGCCCCTTGCCACTGTTTGGATCTGCAACCCGTGGTGCGGCCAAGGCTTATGCTTTGCGGTGAAGCGGCCGTGCGAGCGTCGCGGTGCGGCGTGGCGTTTGGAGATGAGGGCGGCCGTTGCGGAGACAGCGTGTGGGAGGGAGAGGGCGGGGGCGGGGTCGGGGAGCTAGGGCGTGAGGCGGGGCGGGGCGGGGCGGAGCGGGCGCGGCACGTCCACCAGCGCGTGGAGTGAACGCGCGCGCCAGCAAAGTTGCCCTATCAATCATCGCCCATTGTGCGGCGGGCTGGTCTGACTGGCATGCGCCACCGCGACTAGGATCGATAGAACGCGTGAAAAAGATTTGATTGATAACTAATTTATGTGTCAGTCCGCGTTTTGGCTGTAGGAGCCGCGTGATTCCGCCTCCCCCCTTTACCTCCGTTGTCCCCTCCGTCCCCCCCCCGCTCGCTCCGTTCCGCTCCGCTTCCGCCGCCCCCTGCCTCCGCTCAGCAAATAAATACTTGGAGCGGAAATACAAAGACCGTTGTCTGCTACGTCGGCTCCGTGAAAAATCTTCTGCGGTCACCGTTGTTTTGGGGACCGCAGCTGCAACGCGTGATAGTCGACACATGGATTTCATTTTGCTAGGAGATTAGCAGGGTTTTGGGAACATCGGATGGGGGAAAAGCGAGGAGGATAAGAAGATGAACGGCAGAGGGCGTTCACTATCGCGAACTCAAGTAATGATTTAATTCTAGTAATGTATTATGGATGTCGCAACTTCGTGCAAATAACTCGTTTCAAAGACTTTCAAATACTTTAGTTACAAACATAGTACACATCGTGATGTCCTCTATTCGTATTTAAATGTAATACAACGTTCTGGATAAAAAATAGAATTATGTTTACGAAGGAATCAGTAACCAGAATTCATCTGAATTTAATATGTGCTGGCTAACTAAAAACTCATTGCTGCTTTTGTAAAAGAACGAAGCGAAATAGAACAAAAGTAGTATTCATTTTTCGATATAGGTTTATTGATTCACTTTTGAAGCAGGCATATAAACACGTTTGTCTCACAATACATTCCGAAAAGTGAAAATCAGATACGGTAAGCGATTGGTTAAAATTGGAAATGTTCCCGATAATCTGTTTCGGCTCTCATGTTTTATAGAATTCTTAACATTGATATAAATTAACTACTTACAGTGTTATAAATATGGTAAGTAGAGTCAGATTTACTCTAATTAGAATTTAGCTTGCGTCTTGCTGTCAATATTGGGTTTAAAATGATTTAGGTAAATATTATTTAAAAAAATATGGACGTGTCTATTTTCTATTCACAAAACATTACTTTCATTGGAAAAGATCAAGCCCGAGTTGCCGTGAATAGTTAGTTATTCGTTCCTTCAACGCAGTTTTTTTACATGAATGAAAATATTTAAAAAAACAACTATAAATACGATTGTTTGTTTTTGTAGTATAAATCAATTCAATAAAATTGTACAAGACAGGGATGCCGTGTTGTGACTTGAAAATATATTTTACATTGGGAAATATTTTTAATACAAATGATAACGTTCTTACTCAGGACTATATTCACAATTTGTAAGTACAATTTGTAAGTATGTATTGTCTGACTTGATACCAAATTCGATTTACTGTGCAATTGAACAATATAAAGGATTTGCAAAGAAAATACTCGTGTTTTCTAGTTTAAAAAACTATTCTATTCACATTATAAATATTCACAGACAGCTTTTATTACGGTATTTAATTACAATTTTTCAGAATACTAATAGTTGCTGTGTAATTTTGAGTTAAATCGTTCCAATTTTCCACAAATACTTAAACAATTTTTCTCAAAAATACTTTTAATATTTTCTTTGAGCTTTTTCTTACAAACATAACTATGTTCATGAAAATTTTTGAATATTTAAAAATTAAAGGTGTTTATTACGTTTGATCGTATGAAATGTGTAGGGACCTTGCGTCATAATGTTTAATGCAGAGCTGACCACGTTTTCTCTCCCTGGGGCCACAACCGGTTGCTCCCCGCTCTCAGCGGGTGGCTGAGATCTAGCGAGAGCGCCAAGAGAAATTTAAAAACAAGGCATGAGAAATGAGAGTATGAGAAATCGTCGGTCAATCCACGCTGCCGCTATTTGCTCCACACTGTGACAATGTTTGGATCATAGATGCCACCCGTGGAGCCTACATGCTCTCATAACAAAGCATCTTTTATGATTGCCTTCTGATGGTATTTTTGCCCATTGTAACCCGAGATTACAATAAAGAAACCAGTATGTCTAGGAATATATTTCAACGACTATGACTACGATGGGTCACTGGCAAAAAGATTTCAGATAAAAAAGTTGAATTTGTTACTAATTGTGTAAATAAATTTATCGTAAAAATTATATTACAATTTATCCAAACGTACATAGTTGCATTCGGTGTGCGATTCTGGGTCTAATTCTCATTTATGAATTACTTGCAATATTATTTTCATCCTTTGAAAGAATCATGTGATACACTACATGATTAGAGAATTCCATATCTCACTAATCATATCCCGATTCATTTAGCTTCTGGATATAAATAACCTGACAAAGCTATAATTAACATAACAAGAAGAGCTTTTTCAAACTACTACAAACGCTGTGCATTCCTTTCAGGCGTGTCTCATATTCTGATGTATAATGAATCGTGTAATGTCTCTTTAGATTAAAATTTCAAACCGATTTAAAATTGAATGCCTACGAAAACATTTTACATACTGTCCAGTTTAAGAAGACTTAAGACAATTCTTTCCATTCAGTTTTAAATTCCAATGGACTATGAACGCCCCTGCCGATAGCTTCTTCTTGGGTGGTGTGCAGACTAACTGCGCAATGTCTCGCGTGAAATCGAGCACTCCGACGGTTCAACCCAAGCCTTCGCGTCCTTGCACAGTCACCACTCTTGCTACGAGTACTGCTCCCGCCTTCGCCTCCAACTGCTGCTGGCAGCTCTTTGCTCCTGATCCGCTTTTCTGATGAGTCATGGTTTTAGCGTGTTCGCCGCAGAAACATACGTTCACGAGTTCAAATCTTAGGTATTTCAAATCTTTTTGCGGGTTAGATTCACACTCGCAGAGGCAAATTATGTGTTAATAAGACTTAATAATGCGATCCGCAAGTTCATTGAACCCCTCACTGGCTCCGAAAACATCTGCAATCGAATTCACACGTGCGAAATTTTCTCGCGAAGGTTCAGTGAGTATTACAGCATTACATTACCGTTACAAATAGCCGTTACAAAATGCCGTTGTAGCTCAACACGTTGGCTTTGGAGGGAGCTTTAGTTGTAGCCCCATGAAATGTTTTTACCATTCAAATCCTCTAAAGGAATTACAAAGTAATATGAATTCAAGATGCTTCTATAAGAATATTAAAGATAGCTGAAATGGCTCCTTGCTTTGCTTCCAGACAAATGTAGCATCACTCTCTGAGATGTTTTCTTGAGGTACGGTTATGCTAGATCCTGAGAGAGTGTGGTATTTAGTTATTTCGTCAGCAAAACAATCAAATAGAATGTGAAACTCATTTTCTGGTGCAAATAGTTTTTTTAACATGAAAGCAAGTATGTTTTGAAAACAAATGATGCACGCAACACCCGTGACAACCTTTATTAACTTGGTGTCGTAAAATAGAGTGTAGGGATTTCGGAGCTCAAGAAAACTGCTCACTGTTAGACTATATTATCCAACCCCATGTGGCACATGCATATTTTACATTTCTCTCACGATGAAGGTAATATATAAAAAATCAAAAAAATAAATTCTAATACATCACTAATACATCATTTTACTGTAATGTAACTCCAAGCTATTCACAACCAGTTGAAGCTCAAATACTCTTTAACTTAGTCAAACGTCAGATTCAGTAACTTCTCAAGCACTTCAATGCAGCATATAGATAGGTATATAGAATGAAAATAACAGTGGCATTGAATTTTACAAGAATCCCACAGAGATGAGATGCGTTTTGTATCTGAATAAAGTAGGACCATGTGATTATACCCTTAAATTACTATTACTGATGTAGTTGAAACATTTGTTTAAAATGTATTTGTTGGTTGAAATTGTCAAACAGACGCTCTCTGACAGTTGCAGAAACATACCTAATTTGTAAACATAAGAGTTAATCAGATTGTGTGTAATATTTGGCAGTATTTATGCTATATTTTGTTTTGATGTATTGCTACTTTCTCAAAGCTGTGTTGCTAAATGTGCACATACGGTTTTACGAATTTGATTGTAAATATTTCTATTGAACTCCTGAATGTCAGGTAGCATTCTTTGTTTTGATTCGAAAAAAATGCGATACGAAACCCCAATAGCATTTACTGCAATGATTACATATTCCTGAATTCATTTTCTGCGTAACAAAAATACATAATTCCCTTCAAAAACTTGATACCGCTGCATTGATACAAAAATGACATAGAAGAGCACAATACTCCATTCTCTGGTCCCCACATTAGATTAAATTCGTAAAAATCTCAAACCCTTTGAAATATAGAGAAAAGAAATACATGATTTCTGTATTCCACGTATGATTCTTTTATATAATAATTTGAAGAAAAAAGGAAGAATATTTATGTTAAAAAGTCGCATCGTTGTAATGAATAATTTAATGATTATTTATAAATTAAAAAATAATTTAGCATCAGTATTGATAAATGAGTTACTAAGATTTTACGCCAAAATAAGATCTGTATTATTTGATTTTGCAGTAATTATTTGATCAATTTTAACATTAATTAAAATGGTCAATATTTACAGAGATTATAGTTCATATTTATAAACCTTACAATTAGAACGTGCTTTGGCCAACTAGTTTTTATAGTGCCTAATTTAATTTTTATTATTATTATTAGATTATTTCCATTCTTGAAGTTGTAGGCTTCCGCCACCAGTCATGTGCGTGATCTTGGCTGTCCGGGTGACGCCGCGTCGAAGGCTGTGTTGCCGACGTTTCGACCATCTTGTCGAAAGCACCCGGACAGCCAAGATCACGCTATTCCCATTCGTGCTGTTTATAGTATCTAATTTCTCATTTTATGTTTTGTGGTTCTAATACATATCGTTGGATTAATAGGAATAGTGTTGGCATTGTTATAAGGGATATTAACGACTAATAAAGAGATAGATATATTTCTGAATATCTTCAACTCTTTTTACACTGGTGACGTGATCAAAAAAATTAAAAAGGTGGGTCCTTAAAACATAATTTCGGGTGATAGATCGTTCAGAGATTTCAAAAATGCATATAACATCTTCCCACCCAAGCAGGAGAAAGACAGTAAAAATTAAGTTTACTTCCTGAAAAATCAGACGAAACTGGATGAAAATCCATAAGATCCAGACGAGGGTCAAGACTTGTTCACTTATGTTAGCTATCGGCAAAACAAGGTACTAAAATACATTTCTGAAAATGAAGGTCTAGTTACGTAGTCGATAACTCACGGACATTTCCCAGGAAATATTTCAGACAGTCCCGGATATCTTCCACGTTGAAAATTGATTTTCAAAGACGAGTTGTTATCAAAATTCACCGTTGTGGACAATTTAACATAAAATTGTGCAGTAGATATGTGTTTAAAATTAAATGTTATAAACCATCTGAGAATATAATTGATTTTCCTGTACACTTCCTGTGTTCATATCATAGTTTGCCGAGAGCAGTTAAAGAGCTAATTTGCAAAGTGTGTATCTCCATGAAACACGATTTTTCAGAAGGAGAGAGTATTCACATTCATTCGAATAGTTCAAGATACGATTTAACAAATTTCAGACATCGTTCAATATAGGACAGATAAAAAAAAAATTAACAGAATTTGACAGCATGATAGATAAGCGTCATAATATATTGAAAAGAAGACTACTGGTGCTACTACATCATCTATTTTCTCGCATTGTTTGTAACTTTTGCAATTCTCGTTGCAAATTAGAAGATTAGACAGAGTAGTTACATAGCGTAGAAAATTAAGAGTTCAACAGAAATTATACCTGCGCTGTTTTTAAGCAACCTTTTCTTTACGCGGGATGTTTTGTTGTTGAAAAATCACAATTTGCCTTTACTTAAAGCAAACATAACCCGAAAACTACTCGTAATATATATAATGCAGGATCTTTTTTAAGATCTAATTTGCCAGAAAATATTTTATTAAGAAAAATTCTGGATCATCAGTATTGTAAGGTTGCAATGTTAATTTTTTGCATTTTTCAAAAATTCAGAGAATTTATCAAAAATGAGACGTGCATCATTTTATATGTGTAGCTTATTCCATTCCAAAAAAGACTTAAAATAATGGAGCCGTTTTTCTTGTTTATTGGTTGAAATTTCCTATATTTCACCTAGAAAGACGCATGCATTACTCATATTTTCGAAAAATATATTGTCTTGTTTAAATAGAGGCCGAACCAATTTTCAAATTTTGCAATTTCCAAAAATTCAGAGAGTTAAAAAAATAGTCGTTAGCCTTTTTTAAATGTCATTTGCCCTATCGAAATTAAAATAATTAAAACATTGTAGCCATTTTAAAGAAATTTTGGAAACTGTTGATAATGCTTCTTGTAAAGTACTCCCAAAAGCAAAGTACCCGTTCTAAACATGCAAGGTTCTCAAGTTAGCCCAGGTCGATGACAGAGTATCAATTTTGGAGAAATTTGACTGAACGGTTTCGGTGCTAACGTTTACCAATGACGGACGAACATTATTCACTTTCACTTTCTCGCTTTACTTTTTTAAGAATCTTGTACATTCTTACGTACGTCTTATTCACGTCAGAATATATGTTTTGTGGGTCCTTGATACCGATAAATCGATTGATAGCAAAGCGTCTGTCCATCTTTCCGCTTTTTAATGGACAACGATATCGCTAAATCGTTCAGACTATTTTCTTCAAAACTAATATTACCCGGTCGATCTACACGAACTCACGCTCTCCGAATTGCAAAGGGAAGAATTTGGGGAGTATTTTACATGACGACAAAACACCTTTTTCTAAACTTTCTCTACAATAGCTCCCATTTTTTAGTTACCTTGTCCTCGAAGAGCGCAGAGAACGCATAAAGTGACACGTGTCACCTGTGTTAAAATCCCTGATTTTTCGAAAATTGCAAAAGTTGAAAATTTTTTTGGCGTTTTCATACTGCTACAATATTGAACAGAGATATTTTAAAGAATAAAAAAATGTAAAAAGAATATAATTGTCTCATAACAATAATTTTACTCTCTGATATCCTTGGTGATGGTCCATAAAGAAAAATGATACTCTATTGTAAAATTATTAGATTTTCTGTAAATGAAATATGATGTTCAACGAGAGATCTTGAAATAAGGTCAAGTACTATTTTTCGAAAATATGAGTAGTTTTCGCGTAATTTTGGGTGAAAGATTAACAATTTGTTAAACAATTATTTTCTGAGTGACTCTAAATATTTGCTGTACTTTTTTCTGCAGGTGGAGCAATCGACGCATAAACATTGCGCGGGTTTCACTTCCTTTTAACTCTGAATTTTTGAAAATTGCAAATGTCAGAAATAGTGCGAGAAAGTATGTCATCTTGAAACACGGCGAGTTTCAGTGCCAATCCCTCACTATACGAGCTTTTCCGACCACATTTATTTTAAAATTTCATTTTTGGCCAAAAAAAATTAAATTCGTGAAATAAGTTATATCTGCTTGTAGATTGAAGGTGAAACTACTTACGTAATTGTATGTTATGTATATTGCTTTCATCTTATTCGGTTTTGGCGCTTTGTTTCGGGATCAGATCATTCGATTACTCTATCGGGGGTTGCCTTTGACTTTGCACTGTGATTGGCAGGTGCAGATGAGGTTCGCATGTGTATAGGTGACGCCGCGACGTGATCCTGCTTTGTAACCTCTATTACTGTATCTCCACGTACGCGACTGTGCGTTGGCGCCGGCCAAACTAGGTAGCGCTCGTGGCATGCTTTTTATTGGCTCGCTTAAAATTAAATTTACTCGCCGCAGGAGTAATTTTTGGATTTTGCGTTGATGGTATATTGAAATACAATTTCAATTGGAAATATAATTCTTCTGTTCATTATATGAATGCCGTACATTAGTTGAAGTAATGTTTCGCATTTGGTACTTCCTACTAATTAAATGTTTATTAAAATTTATTCCAGTGACCAAATTAGGCTGTCAGTGTAATTGGTATCGGTGCAACTGTCACGGCCGGGTTACTCGCTATTAAATGTAAGCGCTGCACTGCGATTGAAATAAATCCCGTCTGCAGGAGAGGTGAAGTGGAGCGCAGGGAGTGGGAGGCGAGCCTTGGCTGCGGACCCGAGTGCACGGGGTCGCTGGGCCATCGGAGACACGCCGTCAAAAGCGCCGCAGGCCGCCTGAATGCCGTCTCTGATTTAACCCTGCAGCCATCACGGTATATCTCCGTCGCAGGTCTCATGCCCGTGCCCTGTCCTCCGTCATCCACTCTCGGTCGCTCTCCCGTCGCCCTCCGTCGCCCTCCCACTGCTCCTCCGTCCAGCTTTCCCGCGCCGTCGCAAACCTTCAGCCACTGCCTTAGATTCTCGGTTCGCTCCTTTTCACCTTTCTTTCCATACTCCCCTTGCCACTCGGTGCCACCGTCGACCTCACTCGTCTGCCTCCAAGATTTCTCCTTTTCGTTTCTCTTTCTCCATACCTTTTTATTCAGTTTTCACATACACCCTGAATCGGCCCCTTTGCTCTTCCTTCAGCATAGCCTCTCAACTCCTTTAATGATCACGTTCGTCGAATATTTCACTTTAAACTTCTTTGAAGTCACATCTTTGGGCTATTGTGTCTGTACAGCTTTTTATCTATTTTCTCCTTCTTCCTCTCCTCCTGTATGTTTCAGCTACACCACCTGTGAGCGTCCTTGCCCTACCCCATGCCGCGCGGCTTGCTGTCTCTCCCCGGCCCCACATGTCCTTCTGCCGTGCAGTCCCCGCTCTGCTAGGGGGTCGCCGGCGCCGGCGTCGCGCCGCGCCTTTTAGGACTTTTCTTTGCTTGGTGAAATCTCATTACATCTGGCTGGGACGTCGCGCTGCTCCTCGCGCGG
>BOPP01000004.1:8195431-8207567 GCA_017312745.1 Gryllus bimaculatus | reverse complement strand
GAATGCAGGGCGCACCTGCGCCCGCAGGGGAGCGGAGGGGCGGGTTTTGCGAACGGGAGTTTGGAAAGGCAGCTAGGCACTTCAATGTAATTTGCCGCAATGTAATATGCTCACCTTCAATTGCAAAAGGAAATAGCGGGGTTGCGGGCTTAATTTTGTCTTCCTTTTGAATTGTGTTTCCTTGGTATACAAATTCAATTCATATATTCAGAATATATGAATTACTGATCCTAGCAATATGAAGCTGCATAAGTTCCAATAATTGTGTTATTAATGCTTCTCTATTGCAGTAATTTGCTTCGTTGTATAGTATATTGAGTTCAACGCTCTTCACTAAGAAAAGAGAAGAAAAACACTGCAAATGTACGACTAAGAAGCGGCTAGATTCCACTGTTTTCTGCGGATCATTCATTCGTCCGGAACATCTCCGGCAAAGCTCAGTTAACAGCCTGTCTCTTAAGAGGCAGAGCGACCGTGGCAGATGCGCCGGCAGAGCCTCGGAACAAGGCGACTGTAAACAAAACAGACGTTCCCAGGTGAGACTGGCTGTAATCTTTTGCAGGGGATTAAAAGTTATAGAGGCAAATTAATTCGTCGTTGTAGGCGATGTGAGCCGCGTCCCACGGGTCTGATAAATTTACGAGGGGACGGCGAGGGCGACGTCGCTACATTCTCGGCCCTCCACCCCATGTACCCCCCCGTTCTGCTTCACCCCGGCCTCCCGCCCCTTCTCTCCCTCCCCTTCTTTCTTTTCTATCCTCTATCCTCCGTCCTCTTCGGCCCCAAATCTTTTCCACCCTCTGCGTCGTTCTCGACCAAACCAGGCAATGTAGCTTCATCCCCTGTTGGGGAGTTTCCTTCTCACTTACCACTTTTTTGTGAGAACGACTGGTGGGAGTTCCTCCGTTCTTCCACCGCCCTTCTTTCTTTGCTTTTCACTTTCGTTCGTCGTCTGCTCTTTGCTCTCCCAGGCTTCTTCACTGTGTGCGGACCGCGGTGCCTGTCGTTTTTTTCTGCGCCGTACTGCGTCTGTCGCTTCGCCTCCCCCTGCTCTGCCGAGGGTGACGTGACTGAGCAGATCGGAGCGGTACCGGGTGGGGAGGAGCGGCTGAAGAGTGGTGAGGTTAGGGCGGGGCGGGGCGCGGAGAGGCGAGACGGCGAACGTCCTCTACTCCCTGCCTGCGGCGCCGCTGAGCTCCGGCGCCAATTATTAAGTGACACCCGCGCAATTTACAGAGCGCCTGTTAATGGACAAGACGCGCCGCGGCCACGGCCCGGGACGCGACCTCCGCCTGCCGCTACTTCTGCGAGTCCCACTGGGCAGCGCCGCCGTCGCTCTGCCCCCTGTGACCGCCGCCGTCGCTCGCCCGCTGGTCGCAGTGGTCGCCGTCGTTTCTTTCTACGCTTTTTCCTTCGGTCGACACTCTCCGGACCCTGCAATTGCCGACCATATGATTCAATTCACGTATTATTCTCTTACATTTCCACGTATTTATTTGTGTGTATTGTGCCAGTTGTAGATCTCATTTACCCTTCTTTTTTCTCTTTCAGCGTCATGGGATCACTACGTGCAATAAATTTGTCGTCAAACCCGAAACTACCTCATGAAAACTAGTTTTAATTAATTCCGTTTGTGAAAAAGTATTATTAACGTCATAACTGTAATTGTCCAAGCTTCAGAGGAAAAACTAGTTTCAAAAATCTAAATAAACTTTAAGTTTTTAAAACATTTTTAACTGCGTCACTTCAGTTCAAACGTGTTTTAACTATTTATTAAACAATGTCAGTCAAATCTAGTCTTCTATCAAACTTGAGATTTTTTGTTCTGGCTAATGACTAATACGTAGTTTTCACGAAAACCCTTTCTTGAAACTAATTTTCATGAGCTCAAAGTAGTCTTAATTGAATTTCGATTTTGATGGTACACGATTATTATTATTATTTAGTGCAAAAATATTTTTAATTAAACCTTAAACATTTATTTAGTGCAAATGCGGGATTGAGAAAGAAAAGGTGCAGTTTATTAACATCTGGTAGTTTCATAAGTAAAGCTAAAAATGAATATATATATATAATATATATTTTATATATATATATATATATATATATATTATATATTAGATTAGTTTTTCTTGTATTTTTCCCTCAGATACTTTTTTCCTTTTGACTACGTTGTTAAATCTCCTCGTGCAGCCCTAACGTATTTCAGTAATTCTTTCAGTATCTGTAGTTTTTTCTACTTGCATTTTCTGAGATTGTTTTAAACACTGGCCACGTGTTTCACGTCCCCACACCTTTCTGTCGTCAGTCTCTCGTGCCTCCTCCTTCGCCTTCTCTGCGGATTTTTAGCGCTCTCAGCATCCTGCACTTTCTCCGGCTGAAGCCCGTGGGTTCGATAGCATCGCGGCGGTGCGGCTGCGTGGGTGTGCGCAAGTGGGCGTCGGCGGCGCGCAGCGTCTCGTCTCTTCTCGTCTCGCCCTGCGCGCGTCCGCTCCCGTCTGCGCGGCTCCACGCGCCACCGCTTCCTTCCATTTCCGATCCGGCGCGTGTGTGAGTCGAGGACGCCCGGATATGGCGCAACGGTTTGTTATGGATTACGCGACCGGCGCGCGCCACGCCGATACTTATCGGGCGCAGCGTAGTGCGACGCGGCCCGCGCACCACCACCGACGCCCTCCGCCTCGCCCGCCCGCGCCCCGCCGCCGTGTTTTTATGGCGCGCTCCGCGCACCGAATTGTGTTCAGACGCGCGACGCGAACGCCGCTTTGGGGAACAAACCGGGCGGTGGGCGGGCGGGGGCGGCGGCAGTCGAAAGGGCGCGGTGGTTATTCGATTCGCTGGGTGTCGCGAATCGCGCGCCGCCCTCCGCCCTGCCCCCACCGTTGACCTTCGGCCCTCACGCCCGCCGCCGCGCCGCGCCGTGTCGTTGCCTGCTTGCGGAGTCTCCGACGTTCGCTGTTAAAAGGCCGCGTTGGATCGGCCCAGCGCAGAAAGTGCGCCGTAGCGCCCCACGCCGTGAGAGGTTTTTATTCTGATGATGGTGATGATTAGGGGGCGGATTTGGATGACCTAAAACTTTGCCAAAATTCAATAAAATGCTCATAAAAGTTTTAAAATGCAGTAAAATCAAAGAAAAAAGAACGTAACATTTTTATCTAAACCACTTCAGATGAACAACTCAAGCTACTGGATGTTACTGATGTAATCGAGACTACTTCTTTTTGTTCAAGTGAACTCAGATTGCAAAGTTTTGGTTTGGACTGTGTTTTACAAGGAAATTTCTGTCTTTATTTATAGGCCGAACTGACAATGACGCCGATAGGCGTCACGGTGACCTTAGATTAAATAGCATTCACAGCGGCTGACATTACAATACATGAGTGAAGAAGTCGAATATTCCACTCAGAAATTATCTGGCAAATATTTGTTGCACTCATAAATATTGTTTGTAGCAAGTACCATTAAAATCATATTAAAATCGATGAAATCAGCGAAAAATGAATTAAAAATTATGTAAAACGGTAGAATGTGAGTAAATGGGTCATTTTCTTTTGTCATAACGTAAAATTAATTTCTATACTAAATGGAATTGTTCTAAATTTATTTATTTATATTTATTTATGTAACCGTATTTATATTGGTTAAAAGTACGGAAAATTTACCCTCCGGACAATTTGTACATCAATTTGCGCCACAGAAATCTATCAGGCCGTCGAGCCGTCTAGGCCCCCTTCCGCGGCCTCCTTGCTAGGCTCCTTGCTTCTTGATGGTTTTGTACGGGCCCTTCTGTAAACGACTTGAAACTGCTTACCCTTGACCTACATGCATTTCTGGCCTACTCAAAACACAATTTAGCTCATACACTGCAGCAAGGCACGCGAAATCCGCAATGTATAGCGAACACAGTTAGCCGGGGCGGCCGCCGCTGGGAATCACTCGCTCTTCTCTCCCGCCCTCCGTCCCTCCCTCCCGCGCCCACGCCGTGGAATTAAGATGGCGCTTGGCCGCGCCGCTCAACGCGCCCGCTCTCTTGTAAAGGCGGCCTGCCCGCTTCGCGCCAAAGGGTCCAGCCGGCGGCGGCGGCGGGCGAGGGGCGAACTTGTTTGCGAGATCGCAGCTAATGTGAAGGTTTCGGAGGCGGCGGCGTGCGCTTCCTGGGGTCGAATGGACTATCGATTATCGACAAGAGTCCACCAATTCCGGACACCGAGATACCACCAATTACATTAATTACGAACTCATCGTATTTCCTTCCGCGCCGTCGCCCGCGAGGGAGCCCTTAGAGGCGCATTTCCCTTCTGCCGGCGCGCCGCGCCTCGTCACGCTCCGCACTCCCCGCCACGACTCTTCACCGCGCCCTTCGCGCCGCTCTCCTTTCTGTCGCTGCCCCTCAGCGCGCCCTCCAATCCACAGTCCATCTGGAGGGGCTCTGCCGATCCCGCGTGCCGCTGCCCTCCGCTCCCCCGCTTTTCCTGCTCTCGTCTTGCCATTTCGCATCCTTCAGCTAGCCTTCACGGCTTTCTTCCCTTGCCTTTCTGCTATTGTAGCTTGTACAGTTAGAATGTTTCTCGTTTTTGTAGGCTCTGTTACTTTTCGTAGTTCTAGTTTGCTCTGGCTTATTGACATGAACTTTCTTAGCGTAATATTCTCCATCTTCCCCAACACCAGGCGAATTTCGGATAACTACTTTAACAAACAGTTCACGGACCGCGCGCGATCTTCCCTTCCTCTTCCTTGTCATATATTCACCTCTTACACATATTTACGCTCGCATGCACTACAGTACCACACATGTCGGAACACCAGTCGGGATACTAGAGCTTGTCCCAGCTGGAGCGGTGTCCCACTAGTGGGAGATACCTGGTTGGGGAAAACTTAGCAAGTCGTCGCCAGATCTCACCCTCCAGAGGGGGAAGATCATCGCTAACTCACGTGAAAAAACATGCGCTACATTTATGAGACCAATGGCCATAGCAGTTGATGCGCTGGGAGTCACTAATCAATCAATCAATTTATCTTTCCTCTCTACTTTCTTATTTGTTCTAATTTATGCACTCTTGTATTCCCTCTTATTCTGAACCTATACACTTGTTTCTTATTTAAATTATTTCTTGTTTCTAACTACCTAAATCGTCTGCGCCCTTTGTGTCATCAGTCCTACCGTTTTGGGGATGCGGTATTCTAAGTCTCTCTTTCGTACCGGGCTCTTCTTTCTTTTCTGTTAGCTGGCCACATCGCATTTCAAGGATCCGGTGTTCTTCTTTTACTACCCTTCAATTGCGTGGTTTTTGCACACACGACTAGCTTAAACGAGTACGTGTGTCTCGGGCATGTTGAAGTTGAACTCAATTTGCACCCCTTTTTCCCCGGAGATGCCTAATCTAGATGAAGCGTGCGCTATTGTATTAATGAAAATAAAGTGAGAGTGGAAAGTTATTTAAAAGTTCTCCCTCGTGGGATGAATGCGGGGGCTTAAGAGATCGTAATCTTGCCAGGTGCAAAAATAAAAAAAAAAGAGCGCCGTACTTCCGAGAGTTTACGTTCTTCTTCTGAGCCGAAAAGCCAATCAACCCGCCTGCACGCACTCCCAGTTTCAATCCTAAGCGCTGGCCGGAACCTCGTAAAACATTTAAAGCTTTCATCTCCATTACGTGACGCGAGCAGAGGCTTTCGACTGAAAGCTAATTGTTTAGAAAATGGTAACTCATTTTCCCTGTTTCACTTGTTTGATGCTGTGTGTTCTCGGTCTTCGTAAGCAAGAGTGGTTGCGATATGAGTGTTCGTTACTGCTTTCAGTGACCAATGTAGACATCCATTATGTGCTTCCTGATGATTTACTTATTTGGGTGTAGGTATTTTATATCATTAAAACTTGTTTCTATGACACAATCCGTTACATCACTCTTCTGTGTATATTCATTCCAAAAGTCATGGCATTAATGTTATATTTTAAAGAACGATTTTGCATCTGTTAGCTCGTTAACTTGTAAAAGTAGTCTGACCGTTTTGAAAACAGACATAACAATATTATATTTTCAAATAATTTATTGCTGGTTAATATTTCGACCCTAATTTGGATCGTTTTCAAAAAAATCTCAGCTCCAGGTTTGTGGGAGAGTTAGTAAAAAATTTCAATCAGGTAGCATTTTCCATACAAATTTGTGGGTATTATAGAAACCATGGTTATATAGATGCGTCTGGTTAAAATCACCTGGTCAACGTCAATAAATTATTTGAAAAAATAATATTAAAGTGTCTGTTTTTAAAAAGGTCAGAATATGCTTACGAATTAACTATATTATATATTCCAAATCAACAGAAATGTGATTAACATAAGTGGCAAAGCAAACACTCAAACTTATAAGAAGCTGTCGAATCGTGTGTGTGTGTGTGTGCATTGGGGGCTTGTGGACAGCACACGTAGTAGTTTGTATATCAGATAAATTCTAATACTCTATAAGTAAAGTGTAACAGCGACCATATAAGGAAATTGCATATTGGAAATGCTTGACAAACGGAACTAGAAGAAACATTTAGTGAAAGTGCCCTGCCTTATCACAAGGTTTCTCGCGGGGTGGAGACCTTTGTGCCACAACTGCTGGCAAACCGCTCAGTGGATTAGATGTGGTGGACATACAGGAATCGCAGACAACCGATGGTATTCAATTTCTCGTCGTTGGCAGAGATGTGTGGAGGCCGTGGAGAGTTCTTTAGAAGAGTAATAGCTGTGTTGTTGTACGTTGTTTCCTTTCGTGAGAAATGAAACAATTATTTTTATTTACACATCTTTCAATAACCGCTACTTGTTGATTGCTGTACTAGGAGCTAATTTGGTTTTAGCATTTGACTCCTAGCCTCCGAGCTCCTTCTCAGTGATCCTCAATCGCATACTGTGTATTTGGATTCCTGTTTGCAAGCCTGAAGTGATTTGGCGTAATGACTCTGCTGCCTTCCAAATGGTGTACGTATCATTTCTCTCTGCGCAGTATGATGTAGTACGTCTCAACCAACAAAATTGTATGAATTAGTTTTTTAAAGAGTAGATTAATGCTTTAGTATGTTTTGCCGAAAAATTAAATTGTCATAATGTGAACTTCTTTTCCATTTTCAGAGCTACCCTTTTCGTTCTTTGATACAATGAATTTTCATTGCACATTCACAATGACGTGCATTCTCTCCATTCGCTGCGGCTGGTGTTTACACGAGATGGAGTCTTGATTGCCGTGAGCAGCGACGCGTAACGGTCCATAATGGCCGTGAAGTGGAGCGCTTGTTGGGCCCAAATTGGTGTTGACCGGAGTCTGTATTCCTGTGGTTCCTGTCTCAGCCCAGCCTTGCCCGGGAGTTGTTTCGTAATTCGATTTCAGCAAGTTTGCTGTGGTTTTCGTGAACCGCGAGAACTAATGGAATACTTCAATCGATCCTGGAAACGCCCCTTCCAGCCCTCCTCCTCTACTTCCCCTGACCATCCCCGCAAGGCCTTGTGTTATTATATATGCAACGTTTCGGGCCATTGGCGACGTGAAGAATTAATTTATAGATAATAGAGCGATTGACTACGTAATAGAATGAAATTAAAACGGACTGTTTCGTTAAAAAGCATGATTTCCTTAATTATTTTTCTTGTTGTATCATTTCATAATATCCCAGTCTAAATATTAATGCTAAATAATCATCAATGTCTATTCATATAATAATTATGTGCTGATAAGAATAAAATATTTACCTTATTTTTTTCGGTCAGTACCTTTTCCCTCTTATTCGTGTTAATAATTTACGATGATCTAATTTGTGGCATTATTGATACAATGGAACAGTCACCAATGTGCACGACATTCAGTAGCTAAATAGTCAGGCAATCTCTGACAGTACTCATTCGTTATTGTTTTTGTATGTTTTTTGCAAGCTTGAGAAAGTGTCATAAACAGTGTATATTTAGCTAGTGACCCGGAGCAGCAAAACCTGCTTTTCTTCTCAGTGTCACAGTACAAATACTAAAAAATAATTATTTATGTTTTGTCCCATGATGCTCCAGCGAAGGTCGAGCCTTGGCCACCGATCCGCCACCCGAAAGTGTTGTAGTTTATCGCTTTTGTATAAGCTATGAATAAACTTCTAGATTTAAGTTCTTGTATTTTCATGTACGAGTAAATCCCTCACGTAAAATATTTCACTTAATATCAGATAAGACTGACTTAACATTTAAAGTATACTTCACTGGTTCACCGAGTTTATATGCGTTGAATAATTTAAAAAAATATAAATTGAATTGTCTAGCGGCAGTGAAACTATCCACAGGCTGAACCGGCTGGACCTGTTATTAGATTTTTCAGCTATAAAAAGAAACTTTTCATAGAATTTCTCATTTTTTTCGTCATTTTGAATAGATAACGAATGGAATGACACACTTTGAAACTTTTTAAATGCTACGATTCACTCGAAATGTTAATCCTTTACCGGAATTATATATACCGGGATTGCTGAGATAATTCTTCCTTGACGTAATAGCATTGTTATTTACCTATTTTATTCATGGTTATTGCATTGAAAATACTGTAAATATCACGAATGAATGCATTTCTGATTACAGTTTTTTATTTTCAAAATTAGTCGACCCATTTTCAGCACCGTTTTCGTTTTTTATCGTGAAAGTAATATTTCTTTTAATTTTTGTTTGGTGTGTGTGTGTTTTGTGTGGTTTTAATTAGTGATTGTTTTCCTCTCACCTTATCACGATTGACGTCGTTACTATGTTTATTTACAAACTAAAACTAATTGTGCTACATAAGCACATTCTGTCTCGCATCATTATTAACTTTTGCAAATTTTATTTCAATTTCAGATAGTTCAACGAAAGAGAGACCTGCTCATTTTTTAACTACTCTTCACTCTATATGAGGGGAGAAAATTAAAGGAAATATTGGGACGGTTTTTGCGAAAATAATTGTTTAAAAATTGACTATATTTCTCGAAAAGCTACTAATATTTTCGAAAAGCGCACACGATCTTATTTCAAGATCTGGTATTGAAGAACATATTTCATGAGGAAAAATTTATATTGTCAGTATTGTAGTACTAGGAAGGAGCCAACATTTTTTGAGGTTTTGGAATTTACGAAAATTAAGTGATTTTAAGGAAAATGACCTGTGTAATTTTTAAGCGTTCTTTACGGTATCAGAGGAAAAGTGTAATAAAAAGAATTTGGGACCATTTTTGAGAAACTTGTAGACGCTGCATTCAAGATTGCCCCCAAAACCAAATATCTGTTTCAAACTCGCAAGGCCTTGAGTTCGTCCTGATAGATCGGATAATATCAATTTTGGAAGTAATTGTCTAAACAGTGTAGGCGCTAGTGTTGTCCACCTACTGCCGGAAGAACCGATGGATCGACAGACGGACGGACGGACGGACGGACAGATAGACATAGATATACAGACAGATCGATATGCAGTAGGATCGAAATAGAGACAGATAGATATACAGACAGACGTATATACAGATGGAGACATACGGATAAACAGACAGACCTAGATAGATAGATAGGTAGATAGATAGGTAGATAGGTAGATAGATAGATAGATAGATAGATAGATAGATAGATAGATAGATAGATAGATAGGTAGATAGATAGATAGATAGATAGATAGATGATGGATGGATGAATGGATGGATGGATGGATGGATAAACGGTAGATAAGTAGATTAACAGATATGCATATAGACAGAGGGATGGATAAACAGACAGACCGATAAATGTTTTACGTCTATCCATTTTTCGGTATCAACCACCTACAAAAAAGTGGATTCTGACTGCATAACATTTTAGAGGAAGTAATTTATCTCAAGTGGGAATAAGATTTATCTGCTCTTTCATAACCAGGAACCCTAAATACTAGTTTTTTCTGACGAAAGAGCGCAGGTTTCGGTCGCAGCATTCCCATAATTTCTATTTACGAGAAAGTATTAGTGATTAAGGAGCACTCAAAAATAAACTCTTATCTCTTTTTTTTCAGACGTTGCTGATTTAAATTCGCATCGCCAAAGGAAACTCCAACACGGTATTCTCCTAGAGAATCATGGTATAACAGCAGGGCTGTCTGGTGACAATCATTCGGTAAGTACCGCATTGTAGAATACTATGGGTGAGAATTATTTGTTATTGAGTTGCAAAAGGCTTGTGCAAACTACAAGACTGCCGTAAAGTGGGTTTACTTGAATATTGGGTGAATATTTCATATTTCGAGTCTCGCGTCGCGTGTATGAGACCGGGAAAGCAATTTAACAGCCCTAAGAAATTTAATCGGGAAAGAAATTTAACCGTTAAACATTTTCAAATCCCCCGCCACCAAGGGACCGCCATCTGAGGCTGTTGTGCAGCCACTGTATTCGCCAGAGGCGATTTTTTTATGGTTTCCTGCGCTCTATCCGTGCTTTCCGACAATTGTGCCTGGTAGAGCGAATAAACTCCTACGACCAGCAATTGCTGGTAATTATTCTTGTTGGCTTTAATGAAAGTTTGATCTTTGCGCAACGTTTACGTGAAGTATGTGAACATAGAAGATAAAGAAGACGTAATCTGCCAGCAAGGCTTACGTCATCTGCAAGAAGTCTTCCCGTGCAGAGATGACAAAGAGACAGAAGTCAGCAGTGGTGAATTTTCTCTTCGCAATTCGATCACGAAGGATATTCGAAGCTGTAACATGTCGTTCGATGAGGATTCGAACGGGACAGAGACACTTGGTGCTCCATCCCATTGAGGTTTTCACATACCAGCAACAATTCCAATGATGAGTGTATAGATGCTTTCAAAGTGGACGATTGTGTGGTGACCAAGCACCAGGGCATGCTTTTCCCCGGAGAACTGACTGACACCCAACCCGACGGATTCATGGTGATCGTACAGAATCCAACGAAGATTCATTGGATGGCCAGTCCATCCCGATGAAATATTATAATCTATGATCAATCTTGCAATTC
Source organism: Gryllus bimaculatus (assembly GCA_017312745.1). NCBI lineage: Eukaryota > Metazoa > Arthropoda > Insecta > Orthoptera > Gryllidae > Gryllus > Gryllus bimaculatus. Next base: position 8,196,590 of record BOPP01000004.1, on the reverse strand, counting down.
ATTGGCCCTCTGGAGCCAGTGGGGTACCGATGGCTATTCAGAATTTACATTATACTGCCGAAATGTTAAATCTGAATGGTCCATACGGGTGTGCTCTATGCCAAAATTCAAACCTGAGACTTTGCCAATGAGCAGCCCAAAGATTTTTAGTATTTAGTTAATGAAAATGGGTTTCTTGATGGCAAAACAACATTGCACACTGTAAATAAAAGTTATGCATGCTAACATATGACACTAATGTTTATCGTGCATTTAAGGTCGAAATAAAACTATTCACAAGGCAGTACCATGTAAATAATTAATGTTGAAGACATTTTTAGTATGAGTACGCTATTATTATCCATGCTCAGAGGCAATGACCGAGTTTCGGTGTATGGCAGTAGCGCGGTATTTGGCAACAGGTCGGCGGTCACAAGAAGCCTGCAGCAACTGCCGGGCCCTTTAACGGGAAGCTTCGTAGTAGAGAAGAAAGGGACACAGAGAAATACGAGCTTATCGCACTGTTGGTGCAAATCCTGTGTCATCACGCGCCGTGTGCGCCCTGAGTGTACACAAACGCATTTGAGTCGTATCTAAGAGTTATCTTCTATTAAAAAACCTGTTTTAGTGCTTATTATATTCTGCTTATAGGGTTTCAGTTTTGCTGTCATGTCCATGCGTAAATGCATGTTAATCGATGCATCAAAGAAAACAAGATAAAGTAACATACTTAGATTAGATTTAGATTTAGATTTATTCAGTAAAAAAAATAGTAAAAACTGTATGTGACGTAGGGGGGAGAAAATTATCTGCGCACGTTTTCTTGAGTTCCAGAATCCGTTCCCGTCATTTTAACTATAAATGGTTGAAAGATGAGTTAACGTTTAACATAAATATTTTTTTTAAATTTAAAATTAATTGTAAAAATACATTTTAAAAATCGACAGATTAGCAATATTTGAAAAATAGTCATTTTCGTTTCAGAGTTTTAGAAGCTTAACTTGCATCGGTACATGAATTGCAAGTATGATTTTCCTGCATTGCTAGCAAAATAGCAACTCGCCCTTACCTCTACTCTTACCATTACAAGCAAAAGGAGAATTCAACAAAACGAGGCTGAATCCAATTATGGGACGACAGAAGTCGAGTGTTTGGCTCTAATTTGGGGCTTAGATAAACT
>BOPP01000004.1:8175643-8195406 GCA_017312745.1 Gryllus bimaculatus | reverse complement strand
CTCAAATTATACTTTCGACGGTGGCAGCCACGATTGATCAACTTTGAAACCTTGCCCAATCCCTAGTTTGGTTACGGTAAACGGCGGGCTAAGATCCAGATTGATTACGACTCTGGTGGCTGTTTATATATGTATTGCAAGTTCGTTGACTTAAGAATGCATACACAAAAGGGGTTCTGAGAATGTAAACTGCCGATGCGCTTTAGTCGTGTAGCGATGAAGTAAATTGAGGATCTTTGGACAGGTGTGAGAGAACTCACAGGTTCGTGACAACTGTTATCAATGTCGGAAATTTGATGTAATAATTGTAAACTCTAAGGGTCAAATTTTCATTTTTGTTCTTGTGTTATTTGACGTTTTCAATATGTACTCTCTTTCTCTCCAACGAGCTCAGAACGGCTTTTTTTTAATCTTTCGAGCGACTAAAACACGGGCAGCATTTAATGCCTCGAGGGTGCCCCGAGGCGGTCCAGGGTTGTGAGACAGAGGAGGAGCGAAGAAGGAGAGAGATTCACATCATGAAATACAATACACAATCAACATGCAAAAAAAATGATATATAGCCTACCTGGAATTTACCAGATTACTTCAAGAATCAGAGGGTGTATATATTTGTTGTGCTTACTTTCAATAAAGGTACCGACGAGCATATCCCAAGTTAGATTTTCTCTTATTTCGCCATTCACGGGAATTTTCACGACCATTTTTATACAGTGGTTACGTTTTTAGAATCTGTATAAAAGGAAAGAATCATTGTTTGTTAATTGTTTTGTTTTTTTGGTTTGTGATAGGTTGTGTGATATTGTTATGTGGGTTCTTCTATTCTAACTGTCATAAGATCAAAATTTAGATTCATACACGTAATTTCTCTAGTGAATTGGTGGTGAGTTGTCACTGCAATTATACTCTTATCCCGGAGTAACGGGAAAGTTGGCGCATCGGCGTGTTTTCAACTTACTCGAACCCTTTTGCTTGTGTATCGATGGGTCTCGTTCTAGTTATTACTTATTCTATCGAAAACCGTATAAAACTTAATTATGGTGGGCCCGTATAAATGGATAAAATGACCAGGACGAAATTGGCATAGATGCTGACATAAAGGCACCAGTGTCAAATATTTTCAAGACTAGAGGAGAACTCCAAGTCGAGCCAAGTCATGTTCGGGGTAATTTATTGGACAATTTATTATTTCAAATTGTATCAGACAGAAGCAGTTAAGCAGAAAGGAGAAAATTTCTTTTAAGTTTGATCTTCTCTGCTGCTCATGTTTTGATTCTTTTGATATCTTAATTTACTCGTAGTCCATAACATCTTATATTATGGGGCTGTTTTGTGTGGTTGTAAAATTAGGTAGTAATGTCGGTAATTTATTTTGTGGGGGTTACTGTTTTTTATTTTTGCTGTTATATTGAAGAGCATAAGACTTGATTCTGTGGATTGAATATGGTACCGTAATAACTTTTCGAAAAGCTACTATCAAGCCAGCTTGTTACTTATCGGTTAGCCAAAATAGGGGAGTTTTTGTGGCTCAGCTGTTCGAGGGGAAAGACATATATAAAGCCGCACACAACAGACAGAATAGAACAGACACGAAAAGAGGAATATCTTAGAACTATTCTCACGAAAATTAATTTTCAAGACTATTGAGTCTTAAATGAGAGAAAACATTTGTTCAATCGATTCAGAGGAAAAGAATGTAATAAATTGGTCAGTATATTCAGGTCAATCGATATGACAAGAGATGCAGACATTCATGATACATCAATCCACAAATCACTATTATCATGTGCCAAAAAGAATCAACAAAATAACATTACGATAACCAAAATTTGATTATATTTTCTGAAAGATTCGTACAGGCTTGGGCCCCGTCGAGATATCAATTTCTGAGTTTCTAAGCTCAATTAAGCCAAAGCACTTTCGCTATCTGTCGTACCATGTCAAATGGGACTTTAGGCCTTCGTTGTTGTTAACTTCTCCTTTTGCTTTGTAAATGGTAAAGTAAAGAGGCTTAAGGCGGAGTTTTGCTTAATATTTGCTAGCAATGCAGCGAAAATATACTTTGGCAAGTTACATGACCTCTATAGGATGCAAGTTAAGGCTCGTCTAACCGGAGCTCGAAACGAAAATTGACTATTTTTCAAACTATATTGCCTAACTGTCGATTTTTTAAAAATGTATTTTTTGCATTTAATTTTAGATTAAAAAAATAGTTATGTTAAAACGTCTTAACTCTTATATAGGGTGTCAACCCATTTATAAGGCGATTCTTCCGAGTCCAACATTTGGGAGGTTTATTGAATTTTTACGATTTAAGTGATTTCTTAGAAAGGGAAAATGAACCTGTGCATTTTTAAGCGTTCTTTCACGGTATCGAGGAAAAGTGTAAAAAGTCATTATATTGGACCATCTTTTATTATATGAAAAAAATATTTAATGCGTAATCATGTGATACGATTGGACGGGAAAACGCTGTTAGAAGCTGAATTCTGCGAACTGAACACAAGAGAACGTGCGCAGGAATATTATTCTCCCTCCTCGGTCACAAAGTCTATACAGTTTTACTATCTATGTTGATTATTACGCTGAATAAAGCTCCGTAAATCTAAATTAATCTCAAAGTATGTTTTAGTTACAATACCAAAAACCCCCTAATATGTATCTTGTGTTTGTCTCTTTTTCATAGATTGCACTCGATTTATAACGCATGCATTTTACGTCATGTGACATGACCATGCGCACGAACTCAGAAACGCCAATAGGGGGCAGAAGTATATCTCAAGCACTAAAAAGCAGGTTTTTTTAATCGAAGGATGTAATATTAGATACGACTCAAATGCGTTTGTGTACACTCAGGTTTGCACGCAAGGGTTCGCGGGTGGAGTGCACACAGGACATTTGCCCAACGATGTGAAATAAGCTCGTATTTCTCTGTGTCCCTTTCTTCAGCTCTACTACGAAGCTTCTGCTCGTTTAAAGGGCCCGGCAGTTGCTGCAGGCTTCTTGTGACGCCGCGACTGTTTGCGCAAGTAGCGCTACTTGCGTATTGACCGGAACTCGTCATCGGCACTACCTGAGTCAACCGCCCGAGCGCAAACTCCCGGATGTTCAGGCTCAACCCCTTCCTTCCCCCGCAGCGTACTTTCACCGACCTAACGGTTCTGTCCCTCGTGTTAACGACGCCACACTACATTCACATCCAGATGCAATACAAGGGGCCATCTCAGCATTTGCTCAATGGGTCAGGGAAACTGGACAAAAAACTGATGGAGATGAAGGTCCGGGAGCTAAAGTACATTATTTATTACAAACATTTTAAGTCTTGTAAAAATATTATAAAATACAAATGTAAACTATTTCTTTATATATCATTGTTTTGTTAAAATAAACATTATTTTTCTTTTTGATAATACTTACAAAACAAAAACTTACGTAATTATAATACAAATTTAACATAAGTATTAGGACCACTTATTATTGTTAGACCAGATTTGTTCATCAGTCAAGTGTTCAGTGATAAAAATATCTCATATAATAAAATGTTGAATAACAGTATACGAAATTGGCAGTAGATTTGCGGAGGTCAGGAAATAAGTTTTTTTTTCCCGTGGCTTCTTTTTGGTGGTGTCGAACTGTTGACAGAAAGTGGCATTAACAATTCATAGCAATTGCCTGAAAAATGTTAAAATTATTCAGGCAACCTAAACAATGAGACTAATTTAAAAGTTCTGTGAAAAATGAATATTATCCAACAACTGGATGACGCGTATAAAATTTCTACTTGTAAACATTAGAAACTTGATTCACAAATATATGTGTTGTAAGTCGCATACTCTTAAATGTTGCAATAAAATTAGTTTTTATTGCATCACGGAAATCACGGAATTTCACAGAAGCGAATTTTTTCTTCTCAATTCTCGAGAAAAATGCTCGTTTTGTCCAGATTTGTACATCAATCAAGGGTTCAGTTCATAGTTCAATTTGTAAGTGAGTTAGGGATCCCAAAATATATAAGAAAACGTGAACAGGATACGCGTAGTACGTTAAACACAGTTTTAATATTGTGTTTGAAGTTAAATAAATTAATTAAAATGTTGCGGGGAGTTTGAATTAGCTTTGCACGGTCATGTCGAAAGAAAGGAGTCAAATATCTCGGTCATTGTGAAGGTACTTGTTGTTTCAAAGTCAGCTCTTGATAACAATTGAAAATATAATTTGGAATGTGCAATGTCGTTTTAAGGAATTTCAAACACTATTCAAAATAATTTTCAAACCTTTTCAAAATCGAATTACAGATGATATACATACTGCTGAATATATCTCTGTCCAGTCTGGTGAGACGACCGGTACTTCATGCTAGACACACTTGTTATTCATTTTAGGATAACAAGCGGACGGCATTATTCACAAAAGACTAATTGCCTTAGCTGTGCTCCAATAGGGAAGAAAAAAATATCGATGCATGGCATTCGAGACGTCAATTCTCAAGTGATCAAAGTGTTCGTATGAAGTAAAGGTTAGAGAATTAAATTACCACACAAAACCTAAGTATGTTAGGTATGTTGAGAGTTGTAAATGCATGTAATTTTATTTCTTAAGTTCTGTGACCCCAAGCCCCACACTGGAGCTATCGCTGATTTTGACATTGATTTATTACTCCGCACTTTCACGGAAGTAGTGTGCCAACGTACCCCCTGCTAGTGCCCACATACTTCAAGGCCTTGCATTGACCTTTTTTAATTCTCTAAAAGTTCGACAGTCAAACATTCATGAATGAAAATATACCTTAAGATAACTAAATAATATAGCTTTCATTGATACACTGCACGTTTTCAAATCTAAATCGAAATTGCGTAAATTACCAACTGATCCCAATCTGCGCCGATCTTTCAGTTTGTTCATAGTTGATTTTAATCGATTTTAAATTATTATAGTTGTTTGAAAAAGATTGTTAAACGTTTAATTGGAAGTGTTCGTTTTGTTCTTTCGTGCTAGATTCAATCATTAATAAAGTCAGTGTGTAAATAACCATAATGAACTAGCATATTTGCTTCGTGCTTCTCACGACAGTGCCAGAACTTTTCAAAGTTAGAAAATTAAGCATCGAAAGTGACTCTCATACTTCACTAGTCATGGAGATTTTGAGCATCATTTCTGTATTACATTTCAGTATTTTCCCTTTGTGATAACCAGCATTCAATAGTTTTAGTATTGTTTCTGTGAACATTTTAAATTGCCATATTGTGGGAGTTTGAATCACGCAAGTTGATAGTATTCTAGGGTGAAATCCGAAGACGTTACATGACAGGGAAGAGTGGAATATCCAATACATGTCTATTTTAGATAATTTTATACAAAAAATTCATATTTTATAATTAAAAACGAATGAAATTAACATTTACGCATAGATTGTAAAAATCTTGTGAATTTCCTTGTTGAAAATGTGTAGCCTTTTGTATAAAGTATTCTTCTGTATCGATAATAAAATATAATAGTGTTAAAATTTCAAGAAAATAGGTTGTAGGCGAAAGGAGTGATCCCTTTAAAAGTAGTACCATTCTCTCTCTTTCTACGGAAGGTGTCGGGTATCAAGTAAGGTGAGCTTGCGCTCGAGGCGGAGCGCGAAAATAGTAAATGTGAGAAAATTCTTTCTTAGATAAAAGGTGCTCCGATTTACTCCAAGGTAGATGTTTCAATTTGCAATAGAAAACTTGCAAATTTAATCGGATCGTAAAGGTTTTATTTATAATTTTTTATATTGCTTATATTTTTTACTTCAGTTTTTCTTTATTTTATTATTTTTCATTATCGCTGTTATTTACTTTTATTCTTTATTATTTTTCTTTAATTATTATAGTGTAATAAAATATCTTTCTCAGAGCTACAATACTGATATTTTCTTATACGTGTACATTTTAATCTTCTTTATGCACAAGAGTTGAAATAAATTGTGAGGGAACCCACTCATGGTATTGTGAGAGCCTAATAGATTTAATGCCTTTTTGTGGCTTCAAAATCGTGATGCATTGCATTCGGTAATTTTCTTTGTTTTGATAGTCTCATTTCATAGTAACAATTCTCAAGTATATTACAAACGATGGAAATTACTCCTTTAATTTTCTTAAATCAACATTTAAAACGAAACTTTTAAAGTAGCACAGTATGTGTACTGTATCATTTTCTCTGTAGTGCTTGCAAATTGACGATTGAGCGATTGGATGGAGATCAACCAGTCATGTGTAGATGAATATTTTCCAGTATTAGGTATTAAGATTGAATATGTAGTGCTTGTAATTAAAATTAAAATCCCCAGATTAAATAATTTATTTGGAAAAAGACTAGGAATACACGAGTTATTTGCATTCACGTCGAGACACTTCATCAGTATTTAAGTTAATGCTGCCAGCCTCGGAAAAGTATGAATGTGACAATTGCGTGATAAATTTAGCTCATTTAGCTCTTAATATTTTTTACTGGCCACCATGATACACATAACGAATGACAAGGGAGGAGGTACGCTGTTTTCATTAACATCCCGCCACCAGTGAATACCGGATTTCACGTAATTAATGCAGCGCTATTGGGTGCATACTCCGCACATCGAGTACTGCACGAGAGCGAGCCTGTCCGGGGATAACTGAAAATGGACCTGTCAATGGACCCACTTGGCATTCGCACTTCAGAGGTAGTGTAATTAAATGCTCACTCGGTGATTGTCGAGCGGGCGCCAGCGGCGGGCGCTCGCATGGTGCAGCCGGAGGATGCAGCTGCCAAACAATAAGCAGCGCCGCCCCGCACTGTGCTAACGCGGGCCGGGTGGGGAGGGGGAAGGGCGGCGGAGCGGGGCCGGGCGGGAGGATCGGAGCTGCTTCTGCATCGCAGGGCGCGGGTGGCGGCGCGAGCATAATGGGGGCGCGGACGGGCGCGGGGGCGGGCAACCGCCGTTTGTTTGGCCGCACGTGCTGAAGCCGCGAAGAAACGCCGGGTCCGCAGTTGATGCCAATCTGCGAAACCCGCTGCGCGTTGTCCATTAGCGGAAGAGGATTACTGGTTGACGGGGCTGGCAACAACTTCGCGGACTGGCCCAGCGATTCGCCATTGGTGTGATTCGGCCACAAATGATGGACAGGCCTCGCGTCGCATGTCTCGGCATTTGTGTGCGGCCGGGAAGGAAGTTGCGGGGGATGGGAGTGGATTTCGTTCTTCCCCGGCTTTCCCGTCGAGGCTCCTCGCGAAGCGGGGTGGCGTTTTGAAGTCCAAATAGGCTACAAAAGTAACACTTTTGAACGTTTCGAACTTTCTTTCACGCAATTAAATAATAATACATGGTTAGTTTATAAAAAGAAATGGTGCCTTATTTGCAAACAGTTTAAATAAGTGAGCGATTTCATAGGGTTTTTTAACCATTGTAAAACTAGTAGGGTTGCCGTCTGTTTAAAATTGGTCTCTTTCAATGGAAATATATTTTCTCTGGAAACATAATCACCAAGAAGAAAATCTTTTAATTGTAAATAAGTTGTTGAGATCTCATTTGTATTCTGATAATGATTTAAAACAGTTGAACGAAAGTTTATCCATGTTAATTCTTAATTATTTTGTTTTGCCTGTAATGTTGAAACTGTACGCAGTGAGAAATCTACCCTAGTGGTGAATTACAGTGGCAGTGAAATTATATTGTAGAAAATCGGTATAAAAGTCAGTTGATGGCCACAACATTGCCTCTCGAATTTTTCAAATGAATTACCTCTACATGTGAGGGCTATTCCACTATCAGTGATTTCCAAGACGTGACCAAAACTTTCCGTAATTTTTCTCGTCATTGGTGGAGAGCGCTATTGTTTAAACATTAGGACTTGCGTTGATATATTTACTTCATTTGATGAAAAACTCATTTGCAAACAAATAAATTGTTCTTAATCCACAACGTGCTTTGCCATCAGAGGTGTATACTGTTTGTAATGTACGTGTAACGTATTAGCCAGCGTGCCTACATGGCATCTATTTGGGGAAACGCTTGGTTGCGGATTAGTCTCGCCACAGGAAAAGGGTTTTTCCGTAAAGGGAAAGAACGCGGAGACGGGAGAACACAAGGCTTTTGGTGTCTTATAGAAGCTTTTCACTGTTATAACAAGCGAGGGGGTGGCGTGACGTAGTGGTCACGTGGGCCTCGGCCTATATAAAGAGTGTACGGAGCCGCAGTAGGCAGGTTCCTGGAAGACGGTGGGGAACCTCGTGCGTGTGCACAAGAAAACTTGGCGCCAAAGACGGTGCTATATGCGAGCCAGGCTCGCGAGCTGGAGTCATTAGTTTGACGAAGCCTCGCGGACTTTATGTTCCTTGGGTGACTGCGGTCACGGGGGAGCGATGCTGTGGTGAGTGGCTTGCGAGGTGAAGAGTGGTTGAGTGCCACGATTCACGCCGATTCTCATCGGATAAGATCGCTCCTGCGATCGAGGCAAACCAGCCGTTGGTGCGCGCAAGAAGCGGACTTTGTGCGCCCCAGCGTGACAAATACCGGTCAGCGGAAGCTAAGGCTTTGTGCGCGCTTTCAAAAGTAAGGAGTGGGCGAATGCCACAATCAAACCATCTCCCATTCGGGGTTTTGGATTCGCTCCCGCCGATCAAGGGATAGTAGGTCTATCAGAGCTAGGGTGTAAGTAGATTGATTAAGTGTATATATTTGTTTTGTTTCTTGTTAATAAATATATTTGTTATACGAAAGCTGCCGTGTCCTGTGGTCGCTGTGAGTTTAATCCATGACGTCACAGTAAAGATTAGATTAGGTAAGTTAAAACAGGTAATGGTAAATGGATTTGGGTGAACTTGCTTATATTGGGGGAAACAAAAAAGACTAGTATACAGGGGTGTCACATAAGACACATCCCTAAACAGTTTTTATCTCCGCAATTGTGGAGCTTTGAGGTGACATTATTCTTTTTTTTATAAGTCAGTAATTATTTGGAGTTGAAAATGTATTGAATATTATTATGTGTTGCCCATTTCAGGGTTGTTGATGAAAAACCCAAACGAAAACCTGGAGTATTGCTACCAATATGGAAAGTGAAAATGAAGAAATGCACGAGTGAAATGAATGAACATGGCTCTAAAACCGAATAACAATGGATAATACATTTTATTATATGTTCATATTAAAGTAACTTCAAGTTTTCTAATGCTTTCTATTCCAATCCATAAGTTGGTTTAGCTGTGGGAGAAAGAATGAATAAAATCGCGATCGGGTTCGAATTAGAAAAGGAATATCAGAAGAGCGCCTACATACATAGTGGCATGGTCTGCCAGTTTTAATGTGTACTAGTCGACTCATACCTTTTTAAGTAAACGCTTTTCTTTTGCAACTTGCATTTAAGCCCTACATTCTTTTAAGCCGGATGAAGGAAAATTAGTTGTTACCGTAAACGGTGGGTTTTGAATTTGCACTTTGAAAGAAGGGTATCCTCTGTTGTTATTATTGGAAGGCATACAATGTAAGGATGATCGGTTGTTCTGCAATAGTTATTTCAATCATACAGCATCATTTTATTTCAATTAAAATGTCATTCGAGGGGGTCCCGTTTCATTACACACGAATTACGATGTTCTCAATATCTAATTGTTTAATTTTTATTCATACAAATATATTAAGAATTAAGAAAACTTTGCAGCAGTATTTAACACAAAAATGTTCCTGGAAGTACAGTAATACCTTGTTAATACGATGTCCAAGGGACTGAAATAAATCGGTGTTCCTTAACAACAATTCCGTGTGTATATATAATATAATATATATATATATATATATATATAATATATATATTATTAATTGTAAATAGTAAACTGATTTGTAGTTTTGTTGAATGAAAGCGCATTTTTGCTTATTATTTTTCATTGGATGGTAAATGGAAAAAGTAATAAAGTAGGAACGTGCTGGCGTCCGTGGTGGTATACGCATCGCGTGCCCGGGGTAAAATTCCTGAGGGCGGGGCAGCGTGTTGGGCGAGGGCGGGAGTGGCGGGGACGAGGGCAGGGGCGGATTCGTGCGGACGATGACGGGGGGGGGTGGCGAAGCGAGGCTAGCGTCGGAGAGTGAAATTTTTATGTAGGTAAAACGTCCATGGCGCACTAATTTATTCATGACGAACTTCCTGTACACGAGCAGGTAACTGCTTCCACATCCGGCGCCGGTCAGTCATTAACTGATAGCCGCCCTTTCCTACATTAAAATGCCGGCTGGCGACCGGTCTCTCGTCGGCGAAAATATCGCGATCTCCAGCAGCGGACTGCCGGAATCTGCGTGTATTTTTCTTCGTCGTCAGTCTTCGAAGCTCACCGCACGTATTGTGGGTCTTTAGCCAATTAGAAGGTACATCTAAAAATGTCGCTCTTAAAGAATATATTTTGACATATATAACTTATGTATTATTTAGCGACAGAAACATTAAAAACCGATTGTGACGTATGGTATAAAACTATATTATGCGTACGTTCTCTTGACCTACAGAATTCCTACTCCAGATAAAATAAAATACACGTGTCGCGGAAATGTCGCAAGGTAGTTCGGGGGTCGGATACTTTGATGATTAGTCTTGATTGGTTATTAGTTGAAAAACATAGGAAAGAACAAGAATTCGGAAAATAATAAAGTTCTTTCATATTGTTATAAAGTGATTTCATATCGTTTCATTAGTGATTTTGGGCGCAACAATGGTAAAATCATTAATCCCGTAAGTGAAATGTATGTTTTATAGCGAGCTGGGAGATGATCTTCCCCGGCTGGCTGGCAAGGTCCCGCGCCGTGGTACGTCTGCTTGTGGTGATTTTCCCCTACCAGATGTCTCGCACCAGCGTGACATCATCCCAGCCGGGGCAAACTCTAAGCTGGTCTCCTGACCAGTGTAATAGTGTAGTGCATGCGAGTGTGTGTTTAAGTAGGGGTGAGGATAGTACAAGGAAGAGAAAGGAAAGATCGCTTGCGGTCCGTGGTCCGTTGGTTTGTGTACTGCTCCGGCATTCGCCTCGTGTTGACCGGAGAGGCCTCGGAAAACTACCCATCACAGCAGCCGGCCGATAGAATTTTTCTCCAGACAGCGGCTGAATTAGACCTAGCTTGCGTCGAAAATCCTGTCACCGTCGAGAGAACCCCGGACCTCCCGGAGGTGATATCCGGTCCCTCTATTCAACGTTTAGTGGAGATTCTTTTCGGACGAACTAGTGAAGTATAGCAGAAAACACAGAAAGCGGATCGTGTATGGGACAAGTCGGAGAGTTCATTGGACGACGACCAAGGGAGAGAGGGGTACGGCATTCGTGAGAGGAGCAGTAGAGAAGGTCGGATCGAACGGACGGCGACCAGCGACTTGAGGGAGCGGTGCGACGGGGCACCGCGCCGCAGGGCTCAAGGGTTGGGGAGGCGAAGGGGCGACCGCGATGGGAGGGGTGCAGGGGCGGAGAGAGTGGGGCCCCAGTGGGGTGAGTGGGGCTGGGCCGGAACAAGCGAGCGGGGACGCGCCGCGACCGGCAGGTGGCGCCGGCCGCGACGGCCCGCGGCGGCGGAGGCGGAAGCCCGCAGCCTCCATTCCCTCTCCGTCGCAGCGGCGTGTCGCGTATTAATTTAGTGCAGGACGCACTCAGCGCGGGCCCGGCTGCGTCGCGTGGCGCCCGATGTCGCCGCAGGCCGCCGTAATTTGCGTATCGGTTATGTCGCATTGCTCATGGCTGCGCCCTCTGCGGTTCCCTGAAATCACGGATGGCCTCTGCGGCGGCGGCGGTGGCGGGGCCCTGCGAGCGCGGGCGGGGTCGCGGGCGCCGCGATTTTGCACAGCTGTTGAAGTCAACGCGCGTGAAAGGCGAGCGGGATTGGGGCGGCTGCGGACGAGAGCGCTTCGGTTAGTGCGCTGGCTAGTTTTTATCCTGGCGTCTCGTGTTTGGCGCTAATGGCAAAGTGAAGGGTCTTGCCGTTCTCACCTGATGAGATATGATGCTGTATTGTTGATTCCATAGTTATTAATAGGAAGGTGAGATGTAACTAGGAAAGGTGTTGGCCGATGAATCCAATACAAAATTGGTAATTTATTTAATTCTGCTTGATGAATCTTTAGAATTGAATTTACTCATCAAGGGGCTCAAACGAGCGTTTCCACTTCCGAATTGTATCCTGTTGTCCTTAACTCGCCGAATTCGTGCATTACATTCAATGAATTTTTACATGATATCAGATTGATATTCGCGTAAATGATTCGAAACCATTTCTAGAGATTTCTCCGTGAGTTTATTAAAAGGGAAAGTACATTTTTTTTTACTTTCTCGCGCTTACATCGTTAGTGAAAGTAATTTAATCGGTGCACCGGGAAAAGACGCATTTTCGGCGGAAAATCTCTTATTGACGAGCCCTGATAAGGAAAAAGTGGATTAATCTTATTCCTATACACAGTAGAATGCCTCTAACACGTGGTGTAGCCAAAATACCGGTTTTGTGAGTCCTTGATACCAAAAAATCGATTGACGGCAAAACGTCTCTCTGCCCATTTCTGTTCGTCTGGTTGTCCGTCTGTCCATCCGTCTGTGGTCAACGCTAGCCCGTAAACCGTTTAGCCGATTTCTCCAAAATGGATATTCCCCGATCGATCTGAAAGATAATTTAGGTGTTTCAAACGATATTTTGATACTTGAGCGTACTTTACTAGAAGCCTCAAAAACATTTTCTAAAAGATGGCTCCAAATTTTTGACTAAACTCTTGGATACCGTAATAACACTTCAAAGAATGGTACAGGTCTCATATTTGTTGAATTCCCTGATCTTTCGAAAATTGCAAAAGTGCAATTATTGTTGTGCTTTTTCCTACAACTGTTATATTGTAGATAGAAATTATTTACTTAATTATATCTCTTCTTTAGAGACAGATCTTGAAATAAGGTCATGTTCAGTTTTTTGAAAATGGGTAGTTTTCGCGTGGACTAATTTGTGCGAAATGTAGGTAATTTTTTATTTTTTCTCAATAAGCGCTCCAACTTTTTTCTTTAAATTTTCTTCTTATGTTTACCAAGAGTCGCAAAAAAATATTGTGCTAGTCCCATTTTCGGCAAGCTCTCAGTATTTTCAAAAATTGCAAAAAAGGTAACCTTTCAAAACTACAAAATTGAAGATACAGATTTTTACCTTGGACACAGTCTGTTGTAAAAAATCAGCTCTTTACAAAAAGGTCATGTACAATTTTTTTTTAAATACTAGTAGATTTCACAAAATTTGTGTCTGCAATTTATGCTATTCCTAAAAAAAATAATTTCTCAAACACGGCGCCAAATTTGTTCATTTAATATTTTCCTCGCATGTAACGACGGACGGTAAATAATATGCTGTGAGCCTCATTTTCGGCAAGTTCGTCGTACTTTCGAAAATTGCAAATATTGCGTGTTGCAAATATTGGGTTCAGACAATTACATTTTTAAGCATCGGCCCGAGTTCCAAACTCACGGCAGGCCTATAGAGTAGTGGTGGACAGACGACGAGTTAACTCGGAGAATTTGTGTTCAAGTGTCGATGCGGAAATTAATTTTTCTGTTTGAAAACATTTTTCATGTTTATTTAGATGTATAATATAGCGGAGCAGTTATAAATAATGCGAGAAAGTATGTACTGTTATTGCGTCACTAGTTACTATCTCATTCGTGACTTCTTGCAGAGTTACAGCTATTTTTTGTGGAATTTGTTGGTAGATCTTGACTTGAAGACTCTTAAACGACTAAAAAGGTCAACAGTCCACGCATTCACGAATAAAAGAAGTATCATACCTAATAAATGTAATATTCATTGATACAATAAATCTTGTCAAACTAAAACTGAGTTGCTGAAATAATAAAAATACCAGTCGATGCCAACCAGCCCCAATCTTTCTTGTTGCTTTTTTGTTATCGCTCATATTTTGCATTTTGTTCATGCAGAATAGGCACTTCAACTATGATCATATAATGGGTATCGCAAATCACGCGTGATGACGTGCTTTATTTCGGAGCAGAGAGCAGGTTAATTTCCGGATTAATATATTCGGTCATTTTTATTTGATAGCCAGTCAAACACAGGGCTTTTCCCAATAGACCTGATTTTTATTACGCAGTATAACGTGTTAATGAATGTCAATATTATTCACGTTATTTTAATATGGTGCATTTTTATCGATGTAGCGAAGATGAAGTATTACGATATATGAGTATAATAATCAAGTGATTGACTAGTTTGCTTTCTGTGTTTGACAGTCACTTGTTATCTTGATAATGCACATTATGAAGGCGAAATGTGAGACACGTGGCATTGTTTAGTCAGCAAATGCTCGAATAGTTCATAAATAATTATACGTGAATAGATATCGTAGTCATTACATTGAGAGAACGCAGAAGTGAAAAAAAAATGGACGTTGTAGATATTGTTTTGTTTGGGGGAAAAGGCACTTTAATGCGAGAATCTTTTGTTCGATTCTATCTTTGAGACACATGCATAGTAAACAGTAAATGTTTTTCTTCTTCCTTTGCTCAAAATGTACATTATTTGGCTCATGAATGGATATTCTATTCTGAAGGAAGAAATAAGACGATCTTGGCATTTATCTTTCGTTCTCTATTATCTGATTACTTTATCTCTAGAAGGCAAGTGCAGGACTGTTATTTTCTTGGCGAAATATATTTTAAGGGACGTTACTGATTTTTTATCTCGATATATGTATTACCACAAAATGGATATTAAATTACCAAAAAAAATTGATATTCAGTTCTTTGTTCATCTACTTGAATCCGCGAGCACGCACAATGGGAATAATAACCTTGTTGGAATGTACTTTTTGGTAGATTTTTTTAGATTGTAATTTTAAACGAAGAGATTTTAAACATTTTCTTGATGTTTTTATTTTACGTGTACCATAATCAGTTAAATAGTACATTGATTGTACTCTTCTTCTCAAATTTTGCTTCAATAACATTACTCGTAACAGAAAAATCGCTTTTTCGATAACTAAAGCATTCTGAGTCCATTATATCGTGACCGTGACCGCAACTGGATTGAAAGTCCTTCTAAACTACACAAAAACGAGTTACTTTTTCACCAGATTGAACGGTTGCCAGTTGTCATCGCGACGACTTGCACCTAAACCTGTCGCTCGCAAAAAAACACTCAACTATTTTTCATTTTTGCTTAGAATAGAAAATGGTTAAGAGCTCGGATTTGAAATTTCCTTGACCAAACAATCGCTATTTTGAGTGATAGCACTTTTCTACCCTATACAAAATAATTGGATCGAAGCTTGCCAAAGTTTGGATGAGAATTCTAGATCAGATGGATTTGGTGTGATCGGTCGATTCTGTATTTTCCTCCAATCAGTTCCAGATGGATGGCAAGTGGTCCCTTAAACAACGGTCACGGATCGCGCGCGATTTTTCTTTCACCAGCCTGATCCCTTTCCCACACTAGCGCATTTTACTGACCTGAGTCTCTCGTTTCATTGACGTCCATCCTCCATGATCTGGAAAGGCTTTGACTGTTCAGTGAGTACTCATATGATAGGCTAAGGGCAAAAACAACAGTAGTGACTTCAGAGAGAAAGTAAAGAATTGATTTTTAGTATGTTTATTGTGTTGCTTAGTACATGAGCAACTTTAGTTGATACATGCCTCTAGTTACGATGAATTATTTTTATATACATTGAAATGCATTGGAGAGAAATGTATGGAAATACGAAGAGAAAAGTTCGTAATATATTCAGTGTCAATATATTGACAAACGTCAATCTGTCATCGTCACTGTCAGAGAAGGCAACAACAGATATCGTTGAGTCCTTGTTGATCGAAACTGAGCAATTATCACCAGATGAGCTTCGCACACTCTATATCCAGTACGTATGTGTGTATCAATTACTCCCTCGCGAACAAGTTTCGTGTGCTGTGGTTGGGTGTGTCTGCAAGAGAGGAAACAGAAAGGAAGTTTCTTTTAATGAAGTACAGGCAGATGGCGCGTCTGTTTTCCTTTCCCCCAGGGAAAAAAAGAGAAGTGAGTGATTCAGGCGCAGCGGAAGGCGTGTGAAATTTCAGAGGCATCTGCTGAGGCTCCGCGGCGGGTGGGGTGGGGGGTGGGGGGACGAGCGAAGGGAGAAGATGCGAGGGATGGTCAAGGGGGGAGGTGGTGGAGCGGGCGTTGTGAGCGGCGACGGCATAATTCACATCGCTACTAAACAAATCGGAATGGGCTTCCCGCCAGCCAATCAGTGGGAGGGGACTGCTCTTGGCAAGATGATCTAATATTTCTTTCCACAGTCAGTCCACAGAGGTCTATCAACAGAAAGAGGGACATTTTTACATGGCGGTCAATCTTTTCACAATGGAAACTGCACACATCAAAAAACATTTTCATTCACCAAGCGTAAAAGAGAACGAAAATAAAATCACCAAACATCCTCAATAAAGCACTGAATTCCCTTAAAAATTTCCGGAAATTGTTCATCTTGACGCGCAAATTAATAAAATTAAGAGGCGTATGTGCAGTCATCTCTTCAGACGAAGACAATCCTGGTTTTCCTCCACGTTCCTTAAAGGTAGCAAGTAGTGACGATCTAAGCGCGCTACGTTGACAATCGGTTGCCTTATCATTGTAACGTTAAAGTCCTAAAATGCACAGATCGTTTGCTTAAATCCAGAAAATGAACGAATAAAAAGGAATCTTCTAAATATTGATGGATAGGAACACACGGACTGTATGCAGGTTCTTGCCTTGCTTTGTTACACTCCCTTAAGGTAAGCTGCCTAGCTAGCAAATCGGAGTTAAAGAGAACTCGAACTCTGCTCGTCAGGCATGATTGATTAAAAACAAAAACATCAAAAGTACTGCAAAATCGCAATTAGTGAGTGACTTTAAGTAAATATAATTCTAATATATGATAAGTAATTTCCGATTATTAGGTGGTTACACAAATTTGAAAAACGCGTTTAGAGCGACCTCCCACTCGACGGAACGAGATATTTGATCATTGCCCCAACAGCAGCCTCTACTCAGCTACAAGTGCTGCAGCGATTAGCTGGCTGGAATACCGTCTCGTTTTGAATGGTAACAATGTGGATTATGCTCTGCGTCTACGCGCACTGTGCGCTCTTGCAACGGCTCACGACATTACGTCACGTCTATTCATCTCCGGCCGTCCTCTGACCTTACTGTGGGAACAGTCTGTCACTCGTTCAAATTCTCATCACTCTACAGAATTAAGTACATGAACATTGTACTTACTTTTCTCTCTTCTTTTACACCACCACAATGATACCGACTTTTTCATCCCATTTTCAATTTCTGAAAAGTATGTTTCATGTAAAGTGAAAATATTTAGTCTTTTAATGTATCCACTTTTTCAGCAAGTTGCACAGCTTATTTATTGTTTCTCTCTCTCTCTCTCTCTCTCTCTCTCTCTCTCTTTGACATTTTTATTCACTTTCACCTGCCGCAATATCTACTTCGGAGTACACCTCCCCGCCCGTTTACAAAATTCCAATTTGCCTCTTGAACGCCCTAATCCTCACGCATCTGCTGACATCTCATAGTGGCTCTGATACACGCCTGCCCAGTGGCCTTTCCTGTAGGTTTAACGTCCATGCCATCACCTTCCCCGTCGCGCATCGCCTGCAGGCCATCGCCCTCCCACTCGCTTCGCCCTCGCGCCATCGACTGCCGCGCCCCGGACGGAGAGAAATGAGCGGCCGTGACGTGGCTGCACCATCTTGCAGCCGGAAGCGCACGTCGCGGGCGGTGCGGACGGCCCATCCGGCGGGGCGGCGGGCGGGCGGCGCGGGCGGCGCGGGCGGCGCGAACGAGCGGGCAAGCGAGCGAGCGGCACGACGCTAACAAATTGGCGGCGTTGTCGCCCTCACTGCGATTAGTGCTCGCGGCCATTAATAGGCACAGGCCCGTCTAATTGTTCCTCTAGCGCCGTCTATTACCGCTGATGCTCTTTCTTGTATAATGCATCGGACCGCGCCTGCTATTTCCTGTTTTGAATGTGGGCGCTGGCGGGCGAACCCAATTATTCGGGACCGCCACCTCCCTGGACCCCGCGCGCCCAGCGCTGACGCTCCGTCCCCTCCCCCGGCCGCGCCCTTGGCCGCTGGGCTGGCCAGAGGGCACCGGGTTTGGGTCCAGTCACTTCGCCCCAGCAATTCTAGCTTGATTATTTCGAAGCCAATTAAAAACACCATGAAAGACACTATGAAATGGCATTGCTTCTACTGATTTTCATTTTACATTTTAGTCTGTCGAACCATCTCCGCATTCTATTTATTATGTTATCTGTAACATCAGCATTAGTTTGAACAGACAAAACGTTTTGATGTGTTATTCCATATGGTTCACATTGCGTAAAATGCAACATTAAATGTAATGTAAAATGTAACCTTTGTTTTGAAAGATGCCATTTGATGGTTTTGTCTTTTATTTCTCGTACAAATAAAAAAAGGTTCTTTCAATTTATAGATGCTTTTTTATCAAGAAACGCGAACGCAATGGACGGCTTTGCCGTTTGAACGCAGATGCATTTGGCTGTTACCTTTTATGTTTGTGTAATTAAAAATTTGTTGAGGATGCCTTACTTTGTCAGGAAAAGAATTCCCTTATCGCTGACATCATCGATGATAGCATGTAGTACTGCTACATAAATGCTGATTTCATTTTTCTCGTATACCAATGATTAAAATGTAGGAAGACCACGACTCTATAACGACCAAGATGACTACTGGAAACCAGCGAATTCTCGCATCTTTCGTCGGCATTGCAGGCGTTAAATTATGTTTTCCTTATAAAATCATTTCCAGGATTGCGCTAACAAAACTTGAACTAATCAACGTATTTCTAGAAATATTTAATGTAGTCATGCGATGATGACACCAGAAATGGCCAGTTGATCAAAACTTCCAGATGGACCATACCACAAATAAGAGAAGAAAAGACTTACCAATATCTTGTAGGATGTATTTTAACCTATTAAAACTGGCATAAATGAAATATTAAAAAAATGGAGGAATAGTTAAATTTATCATATTGTAACTTGTAGGAGACAATATATAGGAATCCTTGTTTCAATTCTCATTTTCTGGAAATTAATAATTGTGCATTAAAAACCTGCCCTTTCGGTCAGATTTCAAGAATTTGTATCTCGTCACAGGACAAAATAAAAATAAAAATTAATTTATTTATAAAATTAAATATTATAATGCGAGAAAGTATGTGCTACCACAGCAATATTATTTAACATTGTTTACGATCTGACCTCCTTAGCCAAGTCCGACTTTCCCACATTTCTTTTCAGTTTCCCTGATTTCTTTCGCTGGTTTCTGCACTTCATAATGTCTACTCGTACACATTTGATATAGAAGACATGGAAAATATTTGTGGTGTGGCTAAGTATTCATATTTATGGCATATCTGGGCGACTTTATAGAGCGAAATGTACCTCTAACTTCTTGACGAATTTGAATTTGCCAACTTTCCATTTCAATGCCTCTCGGCCAGAAATTGGGGTAAAAAATAGTAGCAACGAATTGAACGTTTTAGAATCATGCTTACAAGCCTTCAATCGTTCATTACACTGACCCCAAATCTTTAATTCTCAACAAAATATGCGAATTGCGAATATTTTAATAATATGTTTATATATGTTTCGAATTATATTATTTTATTATTATGTTTTAAAAATATTAATAATATGTTTATATATATATATATATATATATATATATATATATATTGTGAC
>BOPP01000004.1:8134955-8164694 GCA_017312745.1 Gryllus bimaculatus | reverse complement strand
CGCAGGGCCGGCGAGGGGGCCTTGCGGTGGCTTCGCGTGACGCGTTGTGCGGTTGGGCGTGACGAAGTGCGATGGAGAGAATGTGGAGGGGGCGAGAAATTCGATGAGTGGTAACCTGTTGAACCGATAAAATGAAATATAAGTTGTTTTTTTTTTTCTTTTGGTTTTTGAAGACATCAAGAGTGGTCTCTGTGACAACAGTTGCGACTGAAGGCATGAATTTTGAATAAAACAAGTTGAAGCTTTCCATTTGCTTGTAACATGCAGAATGTATGGCTTATGTTTTCTGGTGGCGAGGTGTAGAACGAAAATAGGTTAATATTTCTCCTTTCTCTTCTACATAAAGAAAAAGTTACAAGCATCTTCTTAATATTGGAATTACAATAATGTTACTGACATGGTACTTTTTTTGACTTAAAGTATCTCAACACGTTCAGGGTGTTGAATATCGATTGGCCATTACTGAGACTAGTCCGATGATTACCACAATTTCTGCAATTTTGAAGTGGTCAGCATTGTATCAAAATGGGATGTTTGAAATTAATTAATAACATACAGAATGAATTGAAAAGGATCATTTTTAGGCAAGAGACATACTCAGAAGGAGGTATGCTAATGTCTCATTAAGTTTCACATAACGAATTTAGTTCTGTATCCCAAGAATTTTAGAAAATCTTCAAAATTTTCTTAAATATTGCTATTACTGGTGCGTTTATTTTAGTTGTTATGAATAAACAACAAAGATATTTACATTGTAGCGCAATGGAGCGCCTGGAGTTTGTGATCGTTCGTGAGGTATTGCATATCGTAGCTATACATGATGAACGCCATAATTAATGACGTAAAATTACAAAAAAAGTATATTTTTAATCATATAGTATAGTAAGACACAAAGTTTGTCCTTTTGGGCATATAATGTAATCGTGGAAAATTGAGGTTTTTGAATTGGTGTGTGGAGGACGTAATTCATGAGACACATGAAGAATAATAGCAAGACTCTAAGAGTAGTAATGGATGTCTAAGTTTGTGTGTAGTAAAAGTGTAAAGAAGACTTTAAAAGAAACGCAGTGCTCGAACGAGTGAATAATGCTTTTTTTTTCTTTTGACTACGATACAATTTAATTTTTAGTCTAACTGATCTCTCCCAAACCCACACCAGTGAACCTCAAGACAGTCGAAAAGTCAGCGGTCGTGTGCAACGGAACGTTGGACCAGCAGGCCCGAAGTCAGCAAAAGCACATTGATGCTGAAGATCTGTTAACGAAGTACGTGTGGATGGGGGCTGCGCGAGAATGGAAGACTAAGTATTGTGGGCGCAGCGTTGAGCGTGGAGTGCGTAGAGGCGGGGAGGGGGAATGGGGAAGGGGTGGTCTCCGATGCGCCGGGACCGAGCTTGCACCGGCAGCGTGTTACACGTCCCCGGCGGGCCTTTGCGTCGACGCTTCCATCTCCACCCTCATCCCCGCCACGCCCCCGCATTCGCTTCCTCCCTCACCTCCACATCCGCCCCCGCCTCCGCCCCTCGTGCACTCAGCGTATGCAATCTGCACCGTCCCCTACCTTCCGCCGAGACCGGCCGAAACTACGCTCAGATTTACGGGAACAATGGATTGTGCCCGCTCATCTACATGATGTCTCCGTGTATTGGACTGGAATGATTTTCTAAACAGTGGGGCGATTTACCATAAAGTAATGTGTGAGTATTATTATATCGCATGTTTTGTGAAATAAAATGCTTATAAAAGATAAATCTTCTAATATGGAATGTTTCTTAATTTACTGAAAAATTCCTCACATAGTGGGTTCAATTATTCGGTAACCTAGTATATTTCGACTAAACAAGAAAACATTTTCTTTCTGTGTAATGCATGAGGAAATTATTGAAAACAATTTAAAAATTATTATAAATATACATAATAATAAAAATTATTTTTTAACGTTTTAAATTACTGTTTTATTGCGAGAATATTAAGCTTTGGCTTTTATTAAGAAATTATTTGCATTTCATTGATTTATTTTATCGTGTTTTTAGTCGCGTCAACTGCTATGATCATTTTTATCCCGTAAGTATGGTGCAGTGCATGATTTTATCACGAGAGGTAGCGGCGTTCCTCCCAACCTACCCCGTTGCATGACGACGGCGCGGTCCTGCACGTCGTCAGCATGCGGGGTTTTTCTCATCCAGATATTTCCCACCAGCTCCTGGCGGTACAAGCTCTAAGCTCTCGACTGGTGTCCGCACATGTGTGGTAATGGAGTGCATGTAAGTGTGTGCTACTGCTCTGAGGCACCGCAGTGGTGTCAATTGATGCCTTGAGCCACTCATTTGTTGATTGTTAATCATCAAATTAAAATTAAAATAAAAAATAAAAAATAAGTAACATTAAAACAAGGGGAATATGTTTCACTGGTTGAAATAGGTAATTACAACTACCTCAAATAAAATATAAAATGCGACGTAGGATTCAAGTGTTTGCAAACTATGCCCTTTATGATTCGGAATTCATGAAAGCGTCCTAGTCCCCTCAGGTTCAGGTAGTTTGTTTGGGTGTCCGGAATAATTGGTTTGCATCCTATGCGAGTTATGCACTGCTTCGACATTGTCAGTACGTGACTTTAGAAATTAATTACAATGGATTGTGCGCTATAGTATTCACTTAATATTATAGTATCATTTATGTTGTTAAGGAAATGGAATTGCCGCTAATAGCATGTCAGTATAGGTATGATTTGTTAATAATGTTTGTATTTTGTTCACGAGGAAAACAAATCACAAATTACTTGCGCTATTATTAAACAATTCTTCTCTTTGCGGCTGGTTTGTACTTCTATGCATGCGCGTCCTACCCAAGGACGTACGAATATGAGATGACACCTAAAATCATAATACCTGCTTTGGAGGTGAGTGTTGCCCAGCTATTTGTTCTTCATCCAGTATTTAGGATGTTCAGGTGTTGCGTCTCAGGGTTTGACAACCATCACCCCATATTATAACTGAATTTCCGTTTCCTGTATCTACAATTCTAAAAGGGTATTTCATAGAATTTTACTACCTATTTCTGATTCTCTTTCAAATTTCCTGAAATGATCACCACATACTGCCTTATTCACCACAGTAATATTTTACATATTAAGCAATAATGATCTGTGAAAGTCTGAAATCGTTGTCTGCGTTAAATTGCTCGAGTTATTAGGACTAATGGAATTGTGTAAACGGAAGGGATTGCATCGCGTAAAACTCGTTTTGAGTATAAAGAGTAAGTGATACTGAGACGACATTGCAAATATGGGAAGTGATCGCGAAGTACATGTTGTGGGTTTCATTCAAGAGGCAAATAAATTTACAGAACGATGGAATTCAATTCATTTTAGAAGATATATTATATTTAATTGATTTCTGTGTGAGGATGAACGTAGGAAACACATTAAAATATATTTATTTCGACGAATCGTTTAAACTTTGTATTTTTTAAATTTTCCTTCTGTCTTCACAGTTGTAAAAGACATATAGTAGACAAGAAGTTTAAGAATTTAAAAATTAATGATAAACATTGCCTTTAAAAATTGTATTTTATTCCCGTTTTATAAACCAATCATGCCATACGCGTGGGCAGAAATCGTAGAGAAACTCTATTGAAGAAACCAATTTTTCAATTTTCGGCATAAAAGAATGGGATAAAGCTTTGGAAGAACATGGTAAAAATATGCATATATTCGTGGAAATATCTCGGGGACATTGTCTTCTCTTCCTTAAAATACACGAAACGAAATACTGAGAATCGGTACTTTTTTATTTGTCTTCCCAGTTTCCGGTTGTCACACGCGGCGAAAAAGACATGATTTAATGATTTCTCTGAATCCTTTATTCTCGAAATGCTTCTTCAAGGCAATGTCGTTTCAGGTTTTTCCCTTTGATTTTTCCCTCGTTTTTCCTTTTCTAATAATGTTTTGCAAGACAGTATCTGACGACTGTCACTGTTTCTCTCTCTGTAATTTCCGGTGGTTATAGTTTCCAGGTAGTCTGTGCGATGACACAATATTGTCGATATTGATATAAAAGGCTTTCAAAATACTTTGCATATCGTCTCGGAAGGACTCGTTATAAAAGTCTAGTTGGCGATGGCACAAATAAAAAAAATAGTAAATGGAGACGAACATACAAAAGGCCAACATTCACATTGTTTGTGACAAAATAAATGACATTTCTTGAGCATACTTTGGATATCTGGAGTTTCTAAGTTACGTCAGTATATGTTAAATTGGGATTGGTTTATTTTGTATGTACATTTTGGATTTTGTTATATTATGAAGGCATTAATTATTCTCTTTACTACATTTATACTTTACAAAAGAATTCAAATTTAAACGCATAATGAAAAATAAACGCTATAAGAAACGAATTAAGCATAACTCTTTAGTATGGAAATATGAAATAAAAGAAAGAAGATATTGATGACAAACTATAGAGGAAACTAGTTAAGTTGTCTATATTCACATTTTGTTTTAATAATTTGTCGTTTTTAATTGTGAAAAATACAGCCCATTTTATCGAAAAAAAAAACGTTCAAAAGAATAAGCAAATTTACTTATCCTATTCATTTTGGAAATTGCGCGACAAGTTTTCACGGGATATACTTATATTTCATTCGTCAGTATACTCCATCTTTGTCACCTCCTTTCTTCACTTTCCACTCTGTATCGTAATAATTAAATAACAAAATAAACCCTGCTTAACGAGAGACGAAACATCATTAGAAGTTTCTTCACAGAGTAAGCGGTATATAGCGCTAATACCCTTTTCATTACCAAGACGTAGGACATTTCTTGTCAATAGAGCCCGAATGTTTATGATCTAAATATGTTAGAAATATGCAAGCATTTATGACTTAAAAATATGAAAATATGACCATAAATGTCACTTTAAAATATTTTGGTTGTATTTGTAAAACCTTCACAATCTTGTCGTTGTTTAAAAAAACATATTGAAAATATACTTTTAAAATCTGGCATATTTACAATTCTGCTCTTTTCATTTTGAAGACAATTCTACTTGCTAAAAGTATTTAGAGAAGCGGTTGACTTTGGCACAAAACCTGACAAAACTAAATTAAGACTTCCTTCGAGCCTGGTGCTTTCTACGATTTTTTCTCGTTCTTTGTAGCTTATCCTTCCAATTCACAATATACAAATTAGATAACAATTAGGAGAGGTGAAAAATCTATTAGAGAATATTGCCAGTAAGTATGAGAAAATGGAATAAAAAATGAAAATATGACAAAAAGTACGATAATTCATGGAAAAATATGACCATAATATAACATTTTAACGGTTAATGATGAAGGGTTAAAAAGCCAAAATATGAATTGTATATGACAAGCGAAAATTGAATCATTTTAGTTGTTGTAGTAATTATTCTTAAATTATATTTTCAATGGAAATGGCACAAAGAAAAAAGATGACATGTTATAAACACATACACATCCGGCTCTACTTATCACCAAATACAGCAATTAGGTCGCTCTGGTCTACCGTGAGTAACTCGTTGCTATCTGTATTCATAATTCAACCGCGTGTAGTAAAAGAGAAACGTTAAGGACGCTGGAGTTGAAAACTTTCCCAGAATGTCTTTCTCCCATACTTCACTTACAGTGTTTTTCTTTTTGGACGATAAATAATGAAAATGTAAATTAAAGTACTCATTGATTGAACTTGGGATACCTCCGAGCGTATAGCACATTACTAGGCCCTACTCCGTCCATCTCCCAATGCAGGTTGGAATATGCGTAAGTGCCCGCTTCTTCTTTTTTATGTTTCATTGCTTATTAATCGTAATCATAGTAAGTTTGAACTCAGTGTTATCAAAATAAGCTATTGTAACTCCTAAGATAAATAGCTAATTGTTTCGCTACATAGCGCTCAAGTACCAAAACACTCGGCGACTATAGAACAAAGAACATAAAATATTTCAGACATGAATGGTCATTGACGTATATGCACTATATCTCCCTAACTAGTAGATCATTCTGTGTCGTTATTTTTTATTATTTATTTATTTATATATACTTACTATTTATATTTTAAACTAGGGCAGCCTATTGGTGCCTCCGACGCAAAGACTTGGGAGAAGCGAATGTGGCTCTCGCAATGGGCTTGCGTTTTAGAGAGGTCGAAAGGAATACGGCATAACGTGCAGAATTTATACTGAATGTAACACGGTATTCCGTTATAAGCAGCCTACCCAGGAAGCATGTTGCCCTTACGGTGAACGTATTACAAACCACATATTTGAAAATGCTAGTGCGCTTTAGTGTGTATGCTTGTATGTGTGTGTGTGTGTGTGTGTGAGAGAGAGAGAGAGAGGGAGAGAGAGAGAGGTAGAGAGGTAACAGATAGAGTGGCGAGTGTAATGGCGGAGTAGCGAGTATAGGTCAAGGGATGGGAAGGAGTTAGTCTAGTTCACGAGGTGTGAGTGGACATGGGAGTGTGAGAGAGGAGAGAGGGGAGGACGAGAGACGGGGAAGAGGAGAGAGGGAGAGAGAGGGACAGCACGACGCACGACGCCGCGCGAGGAGAGAGGGGAAGAGATGAGGGAATAGACGAGAAGCGACGAGCCGTCGGAGAGATGAGAGGGGCGAGAAGAGAGAGGGAGAACGAGCAGAGAGGAGAGGGATGGCGAGGGAATTGAGAGAGAAGAGAGAGGAAGAGAAGCGAGGGAGAGAGGACGGGAGGAGGACGCAGAGAGAGATGGGAGAGGCGTACGAGAGAAGTAGAGAGAGAGAGAGAGCATGAGAGAGAGAGTAGAGTAGTTCAGAGAGAAGGGGAGAGAGAGAGAGCAGAGTATCAGGAGAAGAAGAATGACGGTGAGCTAATGGTATGCGCGCACATGTATGAGATTAGCATTCTGGCTGATAGTCGAATGACTGGTCAATAGCACGAGCATATCGGATGAAGATGGCGCCTCTAACTCCATTCCCTGCCGGTTGCGACGTTCGGTCTGTGATAAGGCGTTTCAACGCAAAAACATGACGCCGAACGAAATACTATAACTGTGTCAATTCTGTGGACCGGGCATAATGAGCAAGCAGATGGTGCATTGTTCCAGGAGGGAATTCTCAGGTCGGCAAAATGCAAAATGATGGAGAGAGCAGTGGACGGCCATCCAATGTCACGGACGATCTTGTAGAGTAAGTGCAGCAGGGCATTGCGGAGAACCGTCGTTTCACGATTGTGGAATTCAGTGGCCATCCGTTCCTTATTACAGGGCATTTTCACGAAACATTTATTGTTTAAGAAAGTGGGTGCCGAAGCAACTGGACCCACCAACACAAAATAAAACCCAGAGATCATTGGCATTTCTGGCGCGTTACCACGATGATGCCGGCGGCTTTCTGAATTGTATTGTTAAATGCGATGAAACGTCAGTAGCACACTTTTTTAAAAGTTTGTAATTTTAGAAATTTCGTAAGTATTACTGAAAATAGGACTTGGACTGTTTTAATGAGCGTCTTTGCTTTTTTCCCACAGAGAAAACAAAAAAATAATTTATGTCAGTTTTGATAAAATGTTGAAATTATAGTAGCTGTATGTAGAGAACTCCCAAAAAGTAACAGATCCATTTCAAATGTGAGAGGCCGGAACATCAATAAATTTAATCG
Organism: Gryllus bimaculatus; assembly: GCA_017312745.1. NCBI lineage: Eukaryota > Metazoa > Arthropoda > Insecta > Orthoptera > Gryllidae > Gryllus > Gryllus bimaculatus. Next base: position 8,157,039 of record BOPP01000004.1, on the reverse strand, counting down.
GGGAATATTCATTGATGGATTTAGGCACTAATATTGTTTTCTGACTAGCGTTTTGAGTATCGGTATCTTCCACCTTCAAAACATGTATTTTTACTATATTATGGATAACAACACGTAATATACACGTTTAGGAGAATGATAAAATACTTAATTGGTATCAAAGGCCAACAAAACGTGCTTTACTGTCAAAATCACTTTGTCCTCCAGCATTACATTACTTTGTTCAGAATATACGAGAAAGTAAAAATGTAAAAATGTACGCAAATCATAGGAGACTGTCTTTGGCGCACTTATTTCAAACTTCCGGAATTTAGTTCTGTATACTTCTCATTAGGTGATAGTTTATTCGAAACAAAAAGACTCACATTTTACGCTAGTTATAACAACGAGTATTGAATGTTTTTATTTCTATCGATCTTTTATAATGTTCGTTGCTGAGTGACTATTCAATGGAAAAGCGCGGTTTGTTTGCTTTGATCCTAAGACTTTGGGAACTGAGTATGTTAAGTCGCAGAGACATTGTGAAATACTACATGAAAGGCATAGTGGGACGGTCCCCACGAAAGTTTTCCCGCAGAGATCTGACTGAGAACGACCTGCCACCAGAGACGACGATTGCACTAGTTGGCGACTATCAGCGTGCCCTACGAGATTCGCAAGGTGCCCTGCTGCCGGCGAGAGGAGTTCGAGTGGCGAGAAGACTTTTGGAACTCGCAGCAAGATTTCGGGCGGAGAATGTACGTGGGCCGACCCCGGCCCCGGCCCCCGCCCTCGCCCCATCCGAAGGGGCGGAGTTGTTCAGTTGCGGGCCGAGTTGTTTCCGCGACGCGATTCCGAAGGCCCTGATCCGCGAACTTAGGCGGGCGGGAATGCCGGTGTCAGGGGCCGGTGCCATGTTCCCTTGCCAAGGGATAGGCGACGAGTTCACCCCATCTTCCTGGCCCCGGGAAAGCGGTCGGACGGCGAGAGAGGCGATGAGTTGGTAAGGGTTGATTGGCTGCAGGGATTGGTGGGGACAGCGGACTCAACTGTAAGAGGTTGGAGTGAGGAAAGACTGATAGCGGTTGATTTCGTATCTAATCTACTTTCATTAGGTGGTAGTGGATTAAACGAACGATATAAAGTTCGAAGAATTACTATTAAGAAAGATAAGTTTTTTTTCATTAGTTTCTTAAAATGGGCGGAAAATCAAAGAATTAAAGAATGATTTGAAAGGAATGAATTTACTTCAAGACTGTCTATGACTGAAATCAACTTGCACTAAATGTGGCATGTTCAATTGTAGTGAAAATAAGTGTTAACCGTTTGAGTAGAATCAGGTATGACTGAACAGTGATTCATCTGAATCAACGAGTTTGGCAACAAAAGACGTAAATAAAGAATTCTCAGATGGAACTTAGAAGGAGCTAGGAATGATCAAAGTGGTATAGAGGACAGATTTTTACAGTGAAACGCTAATATAAACTAGCTACTACAAAGTTGCTGTAAACTAGCGAATGAACACTACGGGCGATTGGAGCAACCAGACGAAATTTAATTCGTCTGACGATTGAGGATAACACCGGCTCAGTGGTATACGAAGAAATCTCATCGGGTCACATGAGATGTGGAGAGCAGGGAGGTGGTGCGGAGGCACGAGAGTCGGAGCCGTAAGTAAAAAGGTGCGAATTGTCCCATCCAGTCAGTGTCGGCAGCTGCGGCGGCGAGAGAAAGCTGGAAACGAGAAAGCCCCGGCAAGCGGCACCTGAATAATGTCCTGTACGGCCGGCTTGGAAAGGGAGTTCGACGGCGTATTCGTATTGAAATATGGAAGCGAAGGTAAGGGCGTAATCGCGGGCGATCAGTTCTACTCGTCCCTCGCACGTGAATATCTCGGCGTGAGCTGCCCGCCCGACCCGGCCGCCTCCCGTTTTCGGGAAATAGTGTGCTACGGGGAGAGGTGTTGGTGCGGACACGTGATACATCTGTGAAGGCTGAGTGGGTGATACTAGAATGAAAATTCGGCCCCGAATCGATTGCTCCGTGACAGTAGCGCTCTCCAATTTATCGCTTCGAGTCCAGAGTGGAAAAGGAGGTTAAAAATCGAGGTGAGCGGAGGTGCTGTGGTCGTGGTAGTGGGGCAGGGTCGAAGAATTTGGCACTTTCGGAAGTCGGCCGTATCTCGCTGGCAAGGATGGATGTAGTAAACTTTGGTTTCACCTCTATCAATCATTGTAAGTTCCCTCGTGAGTAAAGAAAATATTAAGGACCGATTTATTGTGAGTTAAAATATTGAGGAGATATAGTGATTGATCATGATACTAAAAGAAATATAAACAGAGAGTTATACACAATTCGTGTAAAAAAATGAAAAATGACCTGTTGTGATTAACTGATTATTTCAGATTAATTCATATATTTTTGAAATGTTGCAAATATCCACGTGAAACAAAATATTGTCGTTGTGCAGGCAATGTGACATCTCAAAAATTGTTATTGTACAGATGAACGGTTTTATTTTGAGATGAAGTTTATTTTGCATGAATATAGCAATTTATTGTGATTTTCTTCATGAATTTTGTACTAGTAAAATACAGTAAACATATTTCTTTATTTAACAAAAAATGGAATTCACTCTTCTTTCACATGTTTTTGATCTCTTTTATCGTTCTGTTAGTTGCAATGCCATCTCTCAAACTAACATTAATTTCCCTTATATTTACTTCTATGCCTCGTAACTATGACGGCAGTTCTCCACCGACACTACAGTAATTACAAACAAGGTTATTGTCCGTACATCTTACCTAACTTCGCTTGCCTTTCACCACTGAGGTCCCGGATTCGATTCCCGTGGAACCACGTAAAACCTCATGTGAAATTTGTTACGAAAAAACGAGTTGCCTGCTATACAGAGGCTACTCCAACCCCCTGTGAAGTGCCTTAAACCTTACCCCTATCCTTATTCGTTCCCAATTCTGAGTACATGGCGCAGGACGCGAGCGCGAAGACGCTACGTGTCGGAGATTCCCTGACTTGACTGACTGACGTGACTACGACTACTCAGCGGCCCCTGGAAGATGCTTGTAACAGAGGATCACCCAAAAACATAAACCGTTGGAGTATACCAGATCCATGATACTGTAACAAGTTTCCTTGCTACAGTAACATGGATCTGGTATACTCCAACGGTTCTTTTTTTCGGTGATCATATAATTGTATATGTTAACAGAGGATTACTCCATAGTGCGTTCAACGCTTCCTAAGGAGCTAGGAGACGCGTTGAATGTATACCGAGGCAATTTAAAAACAAACAAACAAAAACTGCTTTCGTTTGCAATATAAGCATCTGACCTCACTGAGGCTGTGTATATCTCTTCTTCCTGTTCTGTCGTTTTCCAACCCCCTCTGCTTGTTCTTCGTGCCTCCTCCCCTGGTGATCCTCCCGCCCTTATATCCGCCCCTAACGTCGCTTGCTGCTCTGCCTTCACCCTCGTCCCGCTCTCGTTCCCGCGTCCGCTTCCGCTGCAGCCCCCGCTGCAGCATCCTCCGCCATCCCGCCCGCGCCCCCGCCAACCCGCCCGCCTCACCGGCCGGAAATCCTAAAGACGCCCTGCGGCCCGGAATTCGCCAATGAAATGACATTTGCAGAGATATGCGCCCTCTGCCGCACCAGCCCGAAATAAAATTTGCTGGCGCCGGCTATCGCTTTACCTCCAAGCAGAGGAGCAGCTTTTTGAAATGACAGCTTTATCTAGCCTTTCACAACGTTAAGGCACAATAAGGTGAGCACGTGGCCTTCGGTTGCCCCAACGAAACGGAAGGGAAGGACGCCTGAGGATTCAAGATGCCCCGTGGAAAGAATAGTCTGGTTTGGGCTTGTTTGCCGGAAGCGGAGGAGTTACTTTTCAACTTATGCAATGCGAGGAACGTGACGAGCTTGTGCCAGCTACATAGCATGTTCCAAAAGATGAGTTGGTAGTCGTCTTGGTTGCGTATTTGTGTACGTATTCCGGGACTACACGACCGGTATAATTGCTTATTATGGACCTTTTGTATCTGAAAATTTTGCGCGTACTTGCGATAGCTAATGAAGCGATTCGTAGATGATAATACAAACTATCTTGGATCAAATAGGATTTACGAGAGTCGGGGAATCCTGGTGAAACGAAGCGCTAATCCGGTTTGCCCACTGTGAATTCCACGAAGTGTGACCGGTATTTGAAATATGGAGGTTGGAAGCAATCGCACTGACCGCTGCCACAGCGTTAGTGTAGGATGATCCGGCAATGTACGGCTATCTTCCGTTCGTAGTGCCGCTTGCATAGGTATCTCCAAAAAATATCTTTCCCGAGCCGACGCATTGTCGACGCCAACCCGTCTGAGTACACGTATTAAACTTTTGTATTTCCTCACTGCGCGGTTGCTCCCAAGGCCCGTGTGTAGATTTCGTAGGGAGGATCCCGGGTGCTTGGGGAGAGACATGTCCGCTGCCGTGCAGATAGTTCTCTGGCCACTTTATGTGACCTGTTCTGAAGTAATCAGCTTGCGAGGATTTGTTTGCTTTGCCACATCCACGGTTGAGCATTGCCGCTCATGTGATTCATATGAAGTTGCTCCTGAAGCGCGCAGATAATTGGTATTATCAGCAAGTTTTCATAGCGTGGGCTTGGGTGGCTATAAGGTTCGACTGCGGCAGAGAATATGGACGTGACGTCAAGACATGTCGTCGCCTGTGTTTTGAGAGTTCATCCAACTGTCGCAAATGTGCTGACATGTCCGTGGCCACGTGTGGAAACAGCGCGTCAAATTGTCAGAGATGCTTGTACGCTGCCAGGAGGGTCGTGGCTGCGAGAGGCCGGGGGCGGCAGCGAGATCGTCGCCTCTCCCGCCGGGGGCGGCTGCTGCGTATGCGCTGCTGGAGGTGGCGGCGCAGACGGAGAGGGAGGATCGAGGGCGAAAATGGCGGTTGAGAGGCGAGTTTGCCCTACGCAAGGCATTAAGTAAACCGCGGAAGTAAATGGATAGAACGAGCGAAGGAAAAGAACTTCAGGATAACGAGTTTAAAATGTTGATAATGAAGTTTGAATAGAATAAGAAGAAAAATTGAAACTGGAGGGTAGGGAGAATGAAAAGGGTAAAGAGAGAAAATTAACTGATAAAGAAGACTGGGAAACGTAAATATGGAACGAAAATTAACGTGGCGATTGTAAGGAAAATTGATGAATTATTTGAAGAAAGAATGTAAAAATGGTGAAAGCGAGAGAAAATGTTTCTTCCCAAATGTTCTCGTAAAAAAAAGTACGAACGAGAAAAAAAAAGACCCGCGGGCAACTCAAGAGCAATGAGACGCCAAATGACAAAGAAAAGAAACGAAAAGAGATCGGGAACGATATGAAGTTAATGAAGGAACAATAGATGCAATGCACAGCGCCGAAAGTGAAGGAAAACTGCTGGGGCGCGAGCGCGTCGGCATGGCGCCACCGGAGCTAAACGCGACTCCCCTTATCAGCGTCTCGGGACTGGAACTAGCGGACGTGGAAGGCGCCTTCCGATAGCACAACTTAACCGCCGGAGAAGTGCCTTCTAAATATTCATAAAGCAGATTAAAGTATCGTCTTATCAAAGCTTGCAACTTCAAAACCCGGACGAAATACCCTAAAGAAAACGAGCGACACGGAAGAAAAAACAACGGGATGCTGAGTAAAATTAGTATGGTAACGGCAGGGAGAATAATTAAGTTTGTATACATACTGGTGGAACCGGAAAAGCCCTAGTAAAAGAAATATAATACATCTTGGGATTAATATCTAAGTAACTTGGTGGCTCTGAACAAATTGTTTCTTATTTTTACTTTCCTGTCAGGTTAGATATAAATTGAAAAAAACAGCGTACTGTAGATACAGTTTTCAACGCTTCACCTCTAAGGAGACTATCTTCTAAACGTCATGTTAGTAAAAATGTTTTATTCTGTTTTATTCAGTTCAAGAAACTTTAATAAGAACAGTAATGACTTGGTTATTTTATCAACTGTTTTGTATTTGGAGGTTGTCTGTTCGAATATTTCCGTTTAGTAATACAGAAAATTCATTCCTTTGTTTTATATAATTCTTCAGAAAACCCGACATTGCAGAAGATGATGAGTTGTTGTTAACTGTTGTGCCAAATTCGCAATGGGGTAGAGTGCCATATATAAAGCAGCGAGAAGGAAAATGAATAATCAGGATATATGGATACTCTTTTTACTAAACCTAAATGAGGTAGAATAAATATTCACAAAATGTTCATCCTTAAATGTCAATGAAATTGTGTTAGAAGGCTTTACTGCTCAGAAACCCCGATGTGTTTAAAATCGATCTTTAATGGTATGTTGCTGGTTGATGCCGATATTCTTATAAAAAAGTAAGAGTGATTACGAACTTCTCCGGTGCTTACTTGTGATTTATTGCAGAATATGGTCAATCTTTAAGAAAACAAAGTTTTTAGTTCATCGTGAGGAGAAATAAATTACGGGAGGACGCACAGAAATTCCCGACTGATATTTGACTTGAAACGAATTTGCTTGCGTCGAGTGCCTAGATTGTATTATTATTATTATTATTATTATTATTATTATTATTATTATTATTATTTTAAAACGTCTATTCGGGTAAGGAAGGGAAAATATTTTGCGTGGTAAGAAATTGCAATGACGTCGGTATTGCAATGTTTATTGACTAGTAAAAAATTACCGACTAATCTTTCAGTAACATCCCATAAAGAATACCTGCATACCTAACGTAAGTGTCTCAAGTTTTAATTGAAGAGCGAAAACATGATTAATATGATTTAAATCAACGTGATGCCGCATTGTGTTCAATGCAGCTCAGCGCACTTCGCCATTTGATGAGGTTCCTCGATCCACGCTATTCCCGATAGATTCAGCGCAGATAGAATGGCAGTGACCAGTCCCATCATCGCGGAGTAGCGATGCGACATCGATTTCTTGAAGCAAATGTTTTTTAACATGTATATTTTGAGCTTAAAGTTTTTAGTTGGTTTGAAAATTGATTTTGAAATGAAAAAAATATAATAATAAAAAATCAATAATTTTAAGACAACCATAATTTGAAATTTTTTCAGACCACAAGTGACCTACAGTGAGTGAGTTAGTCGATTTTTTATTAATAAATGTAGTGTATTATTTTTGTAATATGCAATAAGATAGTAAACGCTCTGTTAATTGTTCTGATATTTTTTTCCATTTCTTTGTCTCAGCTAAATCTCAATTATATCAACATGACCACCATGACATACAGCGCTCTCCTAAGTCAATAAAATACTTTTAAAAACATCGATGATTAAATCATAGATGGTTATGGGTCGATGCATTTTTTTAAATCGATTTTTAAAATTTGAACATCGATGTTTAGTTGTCGATTGGCGCCTCGCGATTGGCGAAGGGCGGACGGGACCCCGAGGTGGCCGCTCGCCACCCACTCAGCTCCTCCCGCGAAAAGCGTCGCCTCTCGAAGGCTGAGCGGCGAGCAGAGTGGCCGGTCACTTCGCCTTCTCGCTTCTTTCTCGTCTTCGTAACTGCCTTTCGAGGGGGGATCTCGTGCGACGCGAACAAACGACAGGGTACGCTTGGAGCGTCCCTTGTATCGACACTTCCAGCGCAAGCAGGCGATGATTCGTGGTTTACAACTTTTGCTGGAAATAAAATTCTCGCAGGAGGAGAAAGTGAATTTCGAAGTTGGGAAACTGCGTGTTATTTCCCTCAGAGATTGATGGAAAGTTATTTTCTTTGATTTTTTAAAATTAGCGTTCTAATTATAATTTGCAATTAGTTCACCGCCGATTCATTTTCTCTCGTTCTCGATTGCATCTTCTTAATCAAAAAGATATGTTCTGTCTGACTGTTGTTTCAGATTCACGACTATCAGTAGAGTTTGGCTGCTGGAAAAATATTATGACGCCTTAAAAACTGGTATTCAAAAATATATGTTTTGTTAGCAAAGAACACACACGCTATGATCATGCACATTTCTGTACTCCAGTTGTGTATTGGAATTAATTTTTCATTAGAAGTTCATGTATCTTATTTCTACTGTACAAGACGCTTCCATGTTTAAGACGCACGTTTTGGACCCCGAAATTTGAAAAAAAGGGTATTACATAAGTTATTGAATCTAGGTTTATTCATTATAAATTTCAAGTAATTATGAGGAGTTGCCGGTATCGAAACTCCCATCCTTTAGCTTGTCATCACTGTGAGATAACGCATAAACAGGTAAGGCCTACTTAAGGGCCCATTGATAAATTACGTGAGGGGAGGGGGTCAAGGCGAATCTTACCTAATATACTTAGGGGACAGGTGGCCTCGGCAAATATCACGTATTTTTTTCGCTAAAAACTGCTAAATTGCGAGAAAACTGAGTCACGTTAAGCAATACACGTTTATATACTAAGATAGGGCTAAATCTTGCACAATAATTTTTATCGCGGTTATGTGAATGCTACAATAAGTAGCATAGAATACTGAGAAAAATAAGATAACAAAAATTGCCAAACTTTTCATCATTAATGATATAAATCGTATTAGAAAAATTGCCGACAATAAATTATTGCACCATTTTTAGAACTCACTCTATTTTCTAAATACTAGTCATATCTAGACATATATAATTGAGCAAAATATGTTTTTTTAAATAAATCCCAATGCAATATCAATCACAAAATAACGTGTTTACATTAAAATACGCATTTCGAAAAATCTCAGTTGAGATTAGAAGGCGGAGGGGTCGAGCGAAATCTCACGACATATCACCTTAGAAGGGGGGAGGGGAAGTCAAAAAATTGCCTATATCGGCTCACATAATTTATAGACGGTCCCTAAGAATCGGTCTGGTCTCATGCTAAAAAATTACCTAAATCATATCTTCAGCCTATTTGGATTCATCCAACTCTTGTAATGAACGTAACCAATCAGGGTCAATTATGATCTAACAACTTTTAGCATTGTTTTAGTATTGGAAATACGCATAGGATGCATCTTAATTCCGTCGGTACAAGCTATAACATGTGTGAAATATGTATTTTCATGCTTATTTTCACAGTGATGATGAGAAAGCTCACTTCGCAGGTTGAGAAGACCAGAATACAGCGTAGAGATGGCTATGTGCCGATCACACGAACCCATGGCCGCAAGACTGGGACGCTGCTGCTTGGCCTTAGCTCGTAAAGAGCTGCTGTGCCAAAGTACATTCACACATACTTGTTTTGACAGAAACAATTTCACTCTCTTTGTATTAACAGTTTTCTTATTTGATTAATAAGATTAAATTCAAGCAGGACTTTGCCCTGTTTTGCAAATTGTTCCAGTTCTAGTAACTGATGTGTTTTCCTACAGTGAATGAAAACATATTACCGTTACAAAATCTGGGAATCTCACTTCCCTGTTCAAGTAATGGTTACCGGTATAATACAGCCTATGTCAAAATTATGTGGTCGAGCGTGGCTCTCCTAATGTTAAAAAAAAATAAATGCTTTGGTTAATTTGTTTAAAATCTGGAGATGGGAATAAATAACTTCCGAAACGTCGTTTTGAAGAAAAAATACTAAATAAAAAATGTGAATTATACTTATAGATTTCTGCTGGGTTTTATATGGATGATTTCTTCAATCCATTTCGATTGTTCTAAATATGTGAACGTATAGGTTATTAGTATTTAAATCTATTGTATTTTCGAGTTTGAAGCAAATTTGTCAAGAGACATGGCGTCGTCGCACTATAGTGAAAGTACCTGAAGCCTCATGATAGTGGTATTGCGGGGATTTGGCTACAATGGTTACTGTGGGTTGCTAGCATAATTCTTTCTGTTTGGTAACGAGTAAAATTCTCATTGAATAAAATTCTTAGATAAATTGTGAGATCGTTCAACTGCGGTAGAAAGTACACAAAGATTTACATGTGGTAATAATTTAAAGAATTTACTTTTGTCTTTCAAGTCGTCCCTGTGTCACACGTGGTATGAGAAAGTTTCTAAACATTTGTAAAACTCTTGTGGAACAATTTTCAACTCTACCATGTTTTAACCGCTGCGGGGGTATGCATTTATGTAACTATATTACTCGGCCCCGACAGGCGACAGAGTCTGACCCAGCCAGGAAGTTAACTGTTGTCATGCGGCGACAACGTACTTGGACATTCACGTCCCGAGCACGCGGGTGCACAACCGCGTCTCATTGCTGTTAAATATATCTCAAAATGAGAAAGGAAGCCGTATATTCAAAAAACATAATTAAGTAGAACAAGGGAGCATGTGATGATGAACTCGAAAATCAGGCTTGTTTATTTAAGTTGGAAATAAAAAAGAATACTTTAAGACTACAAATTATGAAGAAAAGGGAAAATTATCATTGTGAAAATTTAAGTTGAACTACGATACTGTAGATCACTTGTTTTTGTTTCCTTGTGTCTTCGAAATTGCTCAAAATAATCCATACTTTCTAAAGCAATGGCGTGCATATTCTGCTTCGATGAAAATTCCATAAATTTGACACAAAATAATTTCTCGCTAATAATGAACTAAGCGATGTTGATAACTGCTTTGAAACGTTTCATGTCATTTTTAATGTCTAACAGTATTAACATCCGGAGATTGTTCGACAATTCTTGTTAATATGAAAAAAACATTGAATACATTGCGTTCTCCGGATGTAATTCAAATTCGTGCAGACGTGTAAGCATTATTAATACGTATGTGGAGTTCGTCAAATAATTGCGGAAGGGGAAGGAAGTGTTGTAGAAGACGGGAACATGTTGGGATCGGATATTTTCTTTTAATTTTTTTTTACATAGCCTGGGTCGTTATCCGCAGTTTCATTATCGAGTCATAATCTTCTCACATCACATTTCGCACATAGATCCTAATTCGCCTGCTTACAGACCAACTCCAAATTTATATTGATTATGTGTTCTAACTCTTTCCAGTATACGTTTTGTTCGCTTGTTTCTTTTAATTTCAACCGGGTTTAAGACGTTACTCTCGGCCTCCTTACATAACTGTCTTCAGTTTCGCTTCAACCATTATTCATTACCTTTTCTTTCGCCCGACATGGATAAGTAAACGAACCTTTGGGTGTTTGTTTACATATCCACGATATTTCATTTTAATTTATTTTCTCTGTCCGATATCTTTGATTTACGCGATACTCGCCCGTATGCACGCGTTTTTGTACACTCCTCCACACTCCGTCCTTGAACCTATCTTCCCGCAAGACGTTTTATTACGTCACGCTGCCCCTCGCGAATGCACGCGTCCGTCGTCTCGATCACGCATCCATCCACCCAACCCTCGACCCTCCCGCCGTCAATTCATCCATAAATCCATCCATCCATCCACTCAACCACCCAACCATCCTCTCAGCCATCCCCCCATCCATCCATACACTCATTCACCCATTCATCCACGCCGCTATTTGCCCGCTCACCGGCCTGCCTTCCCGACGCGACCCGGCATTCTCCTGGCACGTTCGTCCGCCGGCGCGAAGGAGATAAACCGGCGATTTGCTCGAGGGCCGCACGGGCTGCGCCGAGCGGCGGCCTTCAAGAGGGCGAGTGGAGGATTGGGGCTCCGAGCCGCGCGCAGCCGAACCTCCCCGTCCCAGCCCGTCCCAGCCCGTCCCACCCTATCCCGCTCCGTCCTACCCCTCCGCCCCGCGATGACAACATAACGCTGCGCGGAGGACGGAGCGGCGCGGCGCGCTCCCCGGGAGATAACGGCAAGGGGATTCCCGAAACGCGCGAGGGCGGCAGGCGGAGCAGACGAACGGTTCCGGTGGGGAGGCCGGGAGGGGAAGAGGAAGGGAGCGGGCGCAGCCACTCCGCCCCGGAAGTGTCATCTGGCAGGACGCTGCGCGCGCTCTCGGGGCGGCAAGTGCTGCGTCCGGAAACTTTATCGAGGCGAATATAGATGAAGGCACCCATTCTGTTTCTTAATAAATTGCTCTGGTCGTCAGCCGGAAGGACGTTTTCGTGCATGATTCAGGTTATATTTAATTTAAATATTCCCTCCTACAATTTGGAGGCCAAAGCCTTGGCAAAGCTCGGTTCCTCAAGATTATTGTTCGTGATCGATGTAAATTTTATTACCCCTTCCTTGAATACGAAGAAGTTACAGTAACACGGACTCCCGGAAAATCATTTAAATATTTTTCTAGATATTGAAGGTAACGCAAAATAATTAAAATAAACCATCGGAATGTTACAATACTTGCGAACGTTTAAATTGTCGGTGTGGAGATCTTATTGAGTTGAAAATAAAAAACAAAGAAACATCAATCTTTCATTGCATATATGTTTATTCCTTGATAAGCATAATGTAAATTAATAAGTGTCCGCCTACATGTGTCATCTACAATCATTCCATGTAGTTTCTCTAAAATTCATCATATGCTGCCAACGAAGTATCAAATAATCACAGCCGCACTTTGAGAGGATCTTCTGATTTCGTTTCATATCCGTGACAATGTTATCACGTGCCCGAAAGCGTATTCTACGCCGTAAGTTGATCAGACAACCATTCAAGAATTACGACCTACGTATCTTTTCGGGTAGATGTTAGTGATTTACATATAAATGGAGGACTACATTCTTGCTCCATTTTTCATCTAACAACGCACATATCAAGTTATTCAAAATTATTGCATTAGTGGTTAGCTTGTATCGTGACATTCCAATTGAATATTTTAAAATTATCTAGTTTGCTTTGCAGTATCATAGGTAATAGCGCATAAGAAATAATTGAAAATCTACAAGTCGCCTAGCAATGAGTGGATTTATTTGAGAATTTCCATGAACGAGTAGTACTCGTATTTTCATGAATGATAAAATAATTATCCTTACTGGTAATAATTAATCTTCATTTTAGCAATACATCAAAGTAATTTTGTTAAAGTATATGAGGACTTCATGTTACGAAGACTTCGAGTTACAACTTCAGGATTCATGGACTTACACATATGAGGACTTCAGGATTCGAAGACTTCGGAATGAGTGTCTTAGGTATTCGGTGACATCGGGATATCGAGACTTCGCGTGATCATGTTTCCGGACTCGTCGATGAAACGAAACGATAAAATTGCATGCGTAAAGTACCTCTGATTGGACTAAAATTTTCAAATTTTTAAATTTTATTTGTGGACATTTCATAAGTTGTATCATCGTGGAAATAAATAGGTGCAATGTATTTTGTGGCAATGTTCATATTTTTCTGAAAACGTACTGTTAGTTGAATAGTTTTGATAACTCAGCACATATCTGCTCAGTAGATGGGATTAATCAGTGGATGGCATATTGGAAGCCAGTTTCAAAATTCTTTGTGGTTTCTCTATCATTGTCAACCGACAGTTGCAACCGATACTGACATTTTATATTTGATGATTTGTTATTTGATGAGGGTCTCTCAGTTGCATCATGCAAATGAATGGAGAAATGACGATCGCAGATACCTAAATAGATTAACAAAACGTTTTATAATTTGTTGTTTGTACCCGAGATCTGGAAACTTGTCCATTGGACCACAATTCATGTGAGCGAAGCTGTTGGGAAATTTCGAATGTTTCGCTATATGGGCTCCCATCAATACCTGCTAGTTTTTGACTCTAATGTCCGCGCCAAGGACAGACCCAATAGTGTCAGTCATAATGTTACTTGCGTCGTGCCCTGGCTGAGCGGATAGGGAATCTGATTAGGTCGGAATTGTGGGATGATCGAATTTTGCCGGGCATTTAGCAAGAGTTCTTTTACGAGCCGAGAGCGTGACGTGACGCTCTGAAATTTTCTGCCCTTTAAAAGTCCACTACCACAGCCTGGATTGAATGTATTGGCTCGGATTTTGGAAGCCAATGTGCTAACACATTTATCTGTCGGTCGGACGTCGGCTAAATTTAATATATATTTATATAATGAAATACGAATAATAATTCAATGAAGCTACCTCAAAACTTTAATTTTCCATAAATATGCGTTGATTCAACTTAATTACTTGCTTTAAAATTATTGTGGTTAAATAGATATCCGTCGCATATCCTAGAATGGAGAGAACTTCCAGGAACTTTGAGATATCTACACAATGCATTTATTAGGAATTCCATTGTTCGAATGTTGGTTATGAATGGTATATTTTCAGTTCTCAACTTTTCACATCTTTCTCTGAAATCGTAGTAAAATTCAAGAAAATTGGCTAATTTAAATGGTGTTTTCTCAGCACTTCGATGTTTTAATCAGTGGACATAGGTTACCAAGTAACAGACTCAAACTAGATGCAATGCTATCCGCTTGGTTGTACAGAGGAGTTCTCATAGCTGCTGGAACTTGCATTCTGTGAACTTCTGTTCAATTAACGATTGTTATTCCGAAGTTCAACAACGAACATTCAGGAAATTGAAGTTGGGAATACCTGTACTGCTGTAGAGGGTTTGAAACCTGTAGCAAGCGGTCATTAATATTTAATTAAGGTAACAAGAGCTAGAGCTACTGAATCTCCGGTATTTAGGGCTCGAATCCACCTACAAGAGTACTAGTTGCCCGTTACATAGCGCCCCCCACCCTTGGAAATGAATTAGTGGTTAATCTTAGTGAACGAGAGATTAGCTGGTGGTACATTTTTCGTGCCTTGAATACTTGTGATCTTCGTAGATTCTGCTGTTTTATTTTGTAATTGATGGTATAAATTATTAGTTCATCATTCATCATTCTTTAAAGAAGATATAATCTCTAAGAGCTGGCAGGCGAGCGACAACAGCATTCCCTCTGGCTTCTCTCTAGCGCTTTTTATTGGCCTGGTGCTTTGAGTACACCTGAAGGCGTCTGGTTTCTCGTTTAACGTATCCTTAAACGCGGCAATTTCGTTGCAGTTTCATGCAATGTAAAATTAAAGTGACGCGTATTCCTCCTCAAAAGCATAATGTAATAAAATCATATTCGACAAGAATGAACTTGCTGAGTATTTATTAAAAGGAAATTCGTGTTTAAACATTTATTATTATTATTTTTATTATCATTGTTCTTATAGTTATGGTTTCATAATCATACACCACTTTTCATTTACACATTGAGTTCAAGAAGGAAGAATATATTGATACTAGGTTTTATGTTATTCTCGAGAATCTGTAATATCATTGGTTCTTAAAGTTGTTTAAATATGTGATGAATTATAATGAAATTATTCTTGGGTCCAGTTCCTCCATATCGATTATGGATATCGTCCAGTTTCCCGGCAATCCTGAGAGCAAATGCTGAGATGGTCCTTTGAGTCTGGAACGTATTTGCATGTTTACTATTCTTCAAAGAGAAACCGATTATAAGCTCAATTTTGACCCCATGATGTAAAAAACTTATACAGTTATGGTACAACTGTGTACCTACAGAACAATTTGCAATTGACCCACATGTGTAATCTTTGCCCTTAATTACTTTCGGCGGCGGATTAGTTTGTTTTTCCGTCACACATTATTTTCCACAAAAGCTCTACGCTATCGCTTCCCTTTAAACCGCCCCTACCTACCATCACGCCTTCGCAAAACGTTACGGTCAACATTCCAGCGGCTGCACCTGCAAACGGCCGCACAACAGCATCGCAGCACTACAGCCCTGCATTGTAATTTCTCGCCAACCACCTCCATCTCTCCTGTACTTCGCACCACTTCGGTAACCACTTTCACGGTTTCTCTCGCCGCACCTCTCTACCGCTTAGCCTCGCCCTCGCCAACCGCCCCACTCCGCCGCAGCGGCGCCGCCGAAGCCGCCCTCACGCGCTGCGGCGCGACTGCGCACACGCCGGTTATTATAGATCGTCTCTTTCCAGTTTGCCACTCCATCGGCCCTTTTGCAAAATCTGCGTGCAAATTAATTCCGCTCCGTCTCAAGCTTAATTATTATCGAACATGCAGCTCGAGAAGGCTACCTCGTGATAAATGCTGGACGCGCAGCACCGATGGCTCCCCCCGCGGCTCCTGCGGCAGCTTCTCTCCCGCCCGTCCGCTCGGCTTCGCGCCCCCCCACTTGGCCCCCCGCCCCGCCCCCCCCTCCCCGCCCTGCCCGGCTCCCCGCCCGCGAGCGAGGCCCGACCCGACCGCGCACGCTGCGCCAGCGCCGTTCCCACGCAGCCAGTCTGCAGACGCCAGAAACCAGAAAAGACCTTTACACGGACGTAGAAAGCTTTATTAGCAATAGGACAATCGAGCGGATTATTGGCTGGCATTCTCCCATAACTTCTAAAAATTTCTTGTGGAACTCATACTATGAGGAGTGGAGTTCTGGATTCATTTTACCTGCAATTATAAAAAAATTGAATAATTCAGATAAGCTATTTTTTAGTGTCTCATAAAACATTATATTCACTTAAATAATTACCAAAATTGCAAGCGTTTAAAATATGTAACCAAACACTGAAAACTCATAATCAAAATGATTATTCCTTTTTGTTTCACTTTTTCCAATCCAACCGTTTAAGTTTGTATTTTATCATTATTTATTGTTTTATTTATTTACAATGATAACTATATATTAGCACATTCCGCCAGGACGACGAGTATTAACGTGCAAATTCCAAATCCCAATCTATCAATCTCTGGATTGGACCTCATCTCTCAAACGTATCCATCTAGGCAATGTCAGTAAAATGGCAGTATTTACCTGGCGAGGAAAAAAAATAAGGAAGATAGCCTGCCTGAAGGTCAAACAATCTAGCATTTCACCTAAATTTGCTCTACACTAATTGATTGACACTTTGTGTCGCCGTCATTTTGGTCCTAATTGCGTAACTCTCTTTTTTTCAAACATCGTAAAGCACCTTAAATTAAATAATGAACAGTTATAAGTTTACAGTTTGAATACACAAACCTATGTACCTATTCATCACTCTACACCCGCGCGCGCGCCGTCGCTTACACACCAGCACACACACACACCACACAAACACACACACCTTTCTCACACTTGCTCACAACTTTGACTATTGACAATACCAAAACAATAGAAGTTTCTAATCTCTTGCTTTCTATTTTTCCTCTAGAACAAAAATTAATAATGTTTGTATGCGAAATCCCCCGCGCGAACGTAATGTGTATTTTTGTCAATGTGTATATTCAATACTATATATATACAGTATATACAGATGCATACTAATTACAGAGTTCTGGTTTCGATTCATAATCCCTGTCATTTTGTGAAAAACTTGCGAAAGAATTTGCCGCTTCATATATTGCAACACATCTTATACTCAATGCTAAGTTGTGGCTGAGTTTTAATTCGTTTGTCCAGAAATTAATTATTTTATAAGATTTAGAATAATGCAGGTCAATAATGGCTGTGGACGCCTGACAAATAAATGAGTGAATAAAATAAGCGAAAGAATAACTAAGAAATATTGGTATTTTCAAACACTCTTTCACACCATGGCGTAACATAACTCACTGTCAAATTCGAGCTTCAAAGTCTTTGGATGTTACGAGGAAAAGTACTATAGGCTCATTCTACTCTCAATAGCACTATTGATGAGCAAACATAACAATGTTGTAAGATAATAATAGTATGCAATATTTTGTGTCGTAAGCTTTTGAATATCACAAACCAAGCGAACAATCATTACAGAGCATCCATTTTCAGAATTTTCACGTTCCCTACATGTCGTCATTGCAGCAGCCGCTTTCTCGTCCAGTTGAAAACTTTCAACCATCTCGCCTCACTCTGTGTCCATGCAACGACAAAAGAACAAAAACTGAAGCGGTGAGAGGCGGCAACACGCACGCGAGAGCGTGGAGTCTGCGTCGGTTTAACGGAAGCTACGCGGTGGCGGCTGGCTGCGGGCAGGTGGGGCAGTATAGTGGACAGGAGAAGGGGGAGTGGGTGGGGTGCGCGGGAGGAAGGACGGTGGGCGGCGGGAGCGGAAAGGCACCGGGCCGGGCTTCGCGGAGCGCCAGCTGCGCCGGCCTTTGCGCCGGCGCGACCTGCCGTCCCCGCTGGGGCCCCACCCAAAAAAATCAGCCCGCCCTCGTCCTCATATTTCAAACCCGCGATCGCCTCCGGAAATTCTCGGCTTTCGCGGTGGATGAGGCGGCGCGCGCCAGCGGCGACTCCGCGAAGTGGCTTTTTAGTATCGCCTTGTTGTTGCAATCACGTTAACTCTCGAAGTACGGCGGGCCGCTTCGAATACCCCTCTCTCGATAAAAAGCGACTCCACGGGAAATGGCTCGGTAAGGCGAGAGCCACTTGGGGCAGTGTGGCGCGGCGTGGCGCACCGAAGAGAACAGGGCGCTGGGGCATGGGCAGAACGTGGGAGATGACGAAGCGATAGGCAAACAGAGACTACAAAGTTTGGCCAGGACAAAAAATATCGGTTGTCACTAATATACTGAACTGCGTCTGGACATCAATGAACATGAGAGGAGCATGGAAAAGTTGAGAGGACGTAAAGAGCAAATACCGAAGAAGAAGAATTAGAGGATGGATAATTGTAGGGGTGAAAACATCGTTCCAGAAGCTGGCTCTTAGAATATACAGGACGCCTTGTTATAGAATGAACGGGGTCGTAGGCAGGTCAAGAATCATAACGAGCGTAGTGGGAATGTAATGTATTAAATATATGAAAATAAATAGGATGGGCTGTGCGTGATCAGGAAATTGCGTGCGCGTGCTAACAGGGGTGGCGTGAACGCGAAGAAAGTGGGTGTTTGTGTACAGCAAGGAAAGTGGGGCGCAAGGGCGAAGGGTATATGGTGAGGCCGACGCGTGGATGTGGCGTAGCTGGACCCCGTGAGAGATGTCGTCGTGGGGGAAGCGCACGGGGTCGACGGGTGGCTGGGCTCCAGGGCGCAAGGCCCGGCTTGGCGAACGTTCTCTGCAGCTCGGCAGACCAGGACGAGCCACGTGATTGTTCTGGTGTTGCACCGTGTCCTCGTATTTTACTCCAATTGTGTTAATTAATTCTTAATATGAGAGAAGTTGAAACATTTTAATGAGCTTTCAAGTTGCCTTGACAGCAATTTAATTTTCCGGAATCGCTTCCCTCGCCCATAATTTTCCTAGAAAATTCTTGGAGACAATTTTGCGACAGTTGGAGCTGCCCAATGCGGTTAGGGGATTTCAACGTCTTATTTATAATGGCACTGAAAAGCATACAAGCGTTCTTGCATACGGCGAGTCCGAGTTTCAGGTTTTATCGGTATTTTGTATGCTGTTGTTGTATCGTAAGCCAGTATTCGTATCACACTACGTACTCTGTTTTTAAACACACATATTTCGTCAAATAGTGATGTATTTCAGGAAATGTTCGATGTTTCAGTAATAAAATGGTATGAAAACATGCGCTGACACTCGGGGGCTTTGGAGCCAAGCCCACCATGCAACATGTTTTTGTAATTTTACGGAATTTATTTTTGAAAAAACTCATATTGATCGCAACACATACAAAATTACCGTTAAGTTCCAGCGAAAAGCATTGCAAGAAAAATACACATTTCAAAAGTTTTATTTTAAGTGAACAAATTTATGAGAGGACCAGACAGAAATCGCCCGCCCTAAAATATTTTCTATTTCCGGTGGTCAGTGAAATTAAGGAATTTATTAAAATGAAGCAGTTTTCGAGCTTTTCTTTTAATTCACTAATATGTGCGAAACCTTTTTCGTGTGTACTACATTTGATTGTGATGAAAATTACCATGAAGTAGTATTAACATCTCGAACGAGAAATTATACATTTGTATCAAATTAAAGTGCATTGAAAAAAAGAAATTAACAATTTCATTAATGTTTTTGACATAAGAACTGACCAAATTGTAGGTTTGACATATTGAGGGTTTTTACTCGCAATACGATGTTGCGTCACCACACACCAGGTTTTTGAAGATTTCTCTGCTCCTGTTTAAAAGTTTGTGCTTAAAGGGAGTCGTAGGGCTGGATATTTTCTAAGTAAACCAAAGAAAAAATCTTCTTTCTTCGAAGATAAACAACTAAAAATGAAAATATGTGAATCGACGGAATTTGGAGTACATGCTACTATAGTCCTGTATTGTGAGAGGCCATGCAATTGCGCCACACATTAAGACATCAAAAACGTAGCCTGTCAGCATTCCGTCAGATTTCTTGTGCATTTACTGTTTTCAAATTACTCTAATGACCTTGCGAGTCTACAACAGCGCTTTGAGTCTCGAAAACGCGCCCAAAGTGTTATAGTGACAGACTGCCACGATATTGGTAATTTAAAAAATAATTCTAAGGGAATCTGTTCTTCTGATACCAAATAAGTGAATGAATTGTTTATTGGAAATATTATAAGGAATACGCGGTTGCGTGTTCTTTTTTTGCATACTAGGCGAATGCTGGAGTAGTATCCTAACAAACAGGCCACGGACCGCGTGCGTGAGCTTGTCCTAGCTCAGGCGGTGTTCCGCTGGTGGGAGATATCTGGTCGAGGAAAATCGCGCTCACAGACGGTAGGGCGGCGCCAGACCTCACCATCTAGAGGGAGAAAATAAACGCCACATACTGAGGAAAAATCATGCACTACACATACCGTACCAATGACCTTACCAGTTGACGCTCCCAGAATCACTAATCAATCATTTTTGCCTGAAAAACATTTATGATAGACATTTCTCAAAGAGAAAACATTCATTTATGGGTATATGCAAACAAAAATCTATATATTTAAAACACCAAGGGTTTTCAATTTGGTAGGAGTTCGATCTTTCTGTTCAACTAAATTTCGTGAATTATTTCTTAAATGAAAGATAGTGAACTGAAGATGTGTTATCACTTGTTTTTAATGGCAGGTTTTATATTATAAACATTGAACTGAATAATATCTTTAAATTAATAGAATGAACGCGTATCTACGAAACATCGTTTCGTTGTGAGAGTTGCAATCGATGTATAAAAAACAGTCGACGTTTCGTCGTTTTGCGCGTGCTAGCGTATGAGTATGAGGTTATAGTTAACATGGTGAAGGTAATGAGTTTTTTATGTTCGAGAATTTAGGGTTTTTAAATACAAATGTTAGTGAGTATATAAACGCAATGTCCAGCAATCATACATGTGTCACGTTACAAAATAAATCAGTGGGCATAATTATAAGCGATTCATTAGGTTTTTAATTTAAAGTGGATATGAGAATTACCTGCTCCAGTTGACTACAACTTATATCTACAGATATTGCTACATATACTTAAAAATAAAAAAAAACTTTTTAATACATTTTTAGAAGTTTGTTAAATTCTGTGTTCACAGTGAATAGTGATTGTATTGTTCCAAAATTTGTAAACCTCTTACTTAATTTGTCTTCGAGTGTAAGTGCTGGCGACATAAAACAATATTTTGGGGATTTTCAATTTTCCTTACATAGCGTATATTGTACTTTTCTGTCGTCACATTTCTACCGTTCTTTCTTTCGTGTGATATAATCGCAAGGGTTCAGTTAGTATTGATTTATGCTTCTTGGGTTTGAAAGCAGAACTTAAAAGTTTACTCCTCTTCGTTAGCTCTTTAGCGTTGTCACTTGAACAAACTCATTTGTTCCCACTTCATGAACACAATTACACTCGGCACAAGACCACATTAGTTTGTTGCAAGGTAAGGATGTCGGTTTTCGCTTAGTGGATTAAAATGTATTCTTTCTGCAAATGTACTGATCTGCAGATAATCAAAAATGATAACTCTTTCTTCCCTACTCTCAATGTCAGACAAGAGAAACGTATTAGTTTTCACTTTAGAATAAGTAATGTAGCAACAGCGGATCTGTATTTATATCTGTGAGAACTCGAAACGGTTTGCATCGTGATTTGATATGTACGTGGCTGCGAGACAACCGGTCATGAGTGCGAGACGTTGACTCAAGAGTCCAAAGAACGTGAGTCGTAACTTCCGGTAGGTTAGTTATGGGCAGCCCGCAGTGTTTGCGTAGTCACTGTGTCAAGGATCTTTTGTTCCATCGTCAATGGCGAAGTAGCTCGCGAAAGATAGAAGAACGCCTGTCAGTCACCCACTTCCCTCCCGCGCTATAATTCCATCGGCGGTGTCTTCTTTACCTTGCCCTGCTCTCTCCCCTGCAGTACGTTCGTCGCTGCT
>BOPP01000004.1:8118014-8134879 GCA_017312745.1 Gryllus bimaculatus | reverse complement strand
ACGTCGGCTGATGGCGTGGGACCCCTCTCCCTCACTCACACACACATCCATTCTTCCATACATACACACACAGCGTTGCAGGCTCGCCTTCCTGTCTCACATGCCCTCGGTTCGCTCCTCCTTTCCCCTCGATTCTGCTATCGCGCGCGCAGCGTTGAAATATTTATAGTCGCCGTTGCGCCTGTATTTTGCTTCTCGCGGTAGCCTGCCTCGAAGATAAAATACGAGGCCGCGGAATGTGCGGATACATATGAAGAGGTTTCGCATTACGACGCAGGAGTCGTTAGCCAGCTAAACGAGAAGACCGGCGCGGGAAGCCGTCGGCGCCGAGTCATTCGATAGCGCGTCGACGCTCGGTCCGACCTCGCCCTCACCCGCGCCCTCTGCCTCCGCCGACATCCCCGCCCTCATCCTCGCCCTCTTTGTAGCTCTTCAACTGCATTAAGCGCCCGCTCTAGCAAATGTAAACAGTGAATTAAAAGTGTTTGGTGGGAGGAAATCGAGTTCCAATGTTTGAAGTGATCAGAGAATGTGTGCTAGTATACTGCTTCTGTATTTCTTTTTCGTGCTGGTGAGAATAAATGATTCGTAGCTGTTTTTGTAATGAATTCTGATACTTTGGTGATAATATTTATGTGAAGAACAATTGCATTATTTATTGGTTAAAGGTCTTCAGTTCATGTAACATAATATATGATTCTAGAATTTAACCCAGGTTTTGTGCTGAAATAATTATTATCAGTTTCTAAAAATCTAAATACAGTAAATACAGTACTTTCTACAAACTTCTAACTCGTATCTGGAGCAGTAGAAGACGAGTTAATTGAAAGCGGTCCTACATAAACGCGGTAATTATATGAAAAATAATTCGATATAGTATCATAAATATTGGTCAATAATATTTTATTTTATGCATATTTTATTCCATTGTATTGTGATATATGTCTCTATTGTCTTGTTTTATGCACCTTGAAAGTTTTAATGTTTCACTGCCCTGCATGTGCTTAAACGTTTCCTCATGTCAGATTCATTTAATATTAACACAAAGACAGTCGATGGGTCGTATTATCATTGCATACGGCACCTCGTCGCAG
This sequence comes from Gryllus bimaculatus, assembly GCA_017312745.1. NCBI lineage: Eukaryota > Metazoa > Arthropoda > Insecta > Orthoptera > Gryllidae > Gryllus > Gryllus bimaculatus. The sequence continues at coordinate 8,133,785 of BOPP01000004.1, read as the reverse complement.
AGCGAGCTTTCTGGCACATGTCCGGATAATTTGGGAAATTTTCGAGTCCCCAGCAGGCAATCTCGAAAAGTGCATAGTCCTAAACGCGTCCTCTCCAGAATCGTAGTTACTACACGGCGCGGACAACCAATTGGGGCGAGCCTCATATTACGGAGCAGGTGGTATTGAGCGTTCGGCTGCGCCAGGAAATTTCACGAGGTAGGTGGAGGACAGAGGTGCTGGGGGAGGGGGCAAGGGGAGGGAGCGGCCAACGCAATGAGAGCAGCTCAGGGTGCGGGGAGGGGGGAACAGAACCTCCGTCTCCCCTCAGGTCTCCCGGCGGTTCTCGCGACCACACTCACGCCATCCTCAGCAAACGTCCTGCCCTCACAAACGCCCTGCTCTCTATCGCCGCCCTCGACCTCACGGGTCGTGATCAGGAGAGGACGTGTCGGAAATCGGGTTTCTTTCAGCTTACAGAAAGTCCGCCGCCGGCTCCGCGTTGCAGCTGACATGCGGTTCAGCATCCGCCGAGGGGCCTGGGGCACCACTGACCCTACAGCCCTCCCTTCAAGTTCCACATCCCTAATCTCCTCCTTTGTCTCTGCTTGATGGGACATTTTTTATGTTTATTTTTCACAATAGCTAACAATCTTCGATTAATATTGAGTTTGGTATTGTTACGAAGTTACAGTCGTATTATTAGTATTGCATTTCGCGAAACTATTTCTTGTTAATTTTTAATACAAAACACAATAAAATTGTTAATGATCTGAATTATTTGTTTCAGGTAAGTGTACAGATCCTAAGTGCAGCGTTATAGGCAAGCAAGGTTCGTAAGTATTTACTTTCTATTGTTTCTTTTGAAAATTGGTGTATATAACTTTCCGAAGCTTGATTCTAGGTTATATATTTCTGGTTCAACGATGCGGAATTCGAGGTGCATCGTTATAACTTTCACTAACATAATCAATTCGGAAGCTATGTGTTCTCTTGAAGAGCAAAGTTTCCCTTTTCCCGTTTACTGATAAGAGGTCATTACGTCGTTCCTTTGACCATTAAGTCCATCCATTATAAAACCATCAAATATGTACGAGTGGGTAATGAGTAAACCTCAAACACTCGACCTCGAGTTTTGAATTGAATAGGCAGCTACAGCTTTCCCGCGGCCTTTTCCTTGTTATCTCCAGAGAAATACTCGCTTGGAACATTTTAGAAGCAAGCCAGAATGCTTTCACCTTCTCATATTTCCTGTCAACTCTCCATCACGTTTTCGTGTGTCTCAAGTCAGGGTGGAAGTTTTTTTTTTTTGTAATGACACGGACACTGCAATGACGTGGATGACTTTGCACGTAGCAGCCAAAGGCTTGGCACAAGGAATGAGCTTCTGTGGTTCTAGGCATGTGGCAGCAGAATTTTGTTAGTTGGAGGCTGACGAGCTCTTCACTTTGGCGACTATGGCTATAATAGCATTAATTTCGAAACTGAACGTGAACTTATGAAGACATAAGAATAAAATAGAGCATTTTGGTACTGTTTTAAATAGTGTGCAAAATGCAAAACAAAACTACCGCAATATCTAATTTTTGAAATATTTATCAATATTTAATATATAACATTTAATTGAATAGCTATTATATGATAGTTTTGTTTTGCTATTTTGCATGAAACCCGCAAGCTGTAATACCATAAAGCTTTAAATATAGAGCTAAAATCGAGGGTATCGAACACTAATTTCCCGATCAAAGTATTTGAAGTGCAGCTTAGATCTAGTGCCCTGCAATTCCCTTGTGCTAGTCCGCTGTAGTTGCTTCGGTTACCCATCCGTCGTTACCCGCCCGCTCCGGATGGATGAGAACCGCACGTTCGCAGGCGAGTTCTCGTCGGGAGCTCGGACTTGCGGCGTGAGGCGGGGCGGCGCAGGACGGGGCGCGGTGGCGCGGGGCGGGGCGGTGCGGGTCGGGATCCAGGCAGCGTCACGCGGCGCGGCGAGGGTAATCTTGCGGCGTGCTCCTCGGGGACCGGCCGACGGGTTGTATATGCCGGTGCATAAATTTTCGAATGCAGTCGGATCGAATAGGGCCGGGCGAGGGGAGTGGGGAGGCGAGCGGGCGGACGGGAAGAGCGCGCCAACGCCGCGCCAACGCCGCGCCAACGCCGCGCCAACTTGGCGCCGCCGGCCCGCGCGGGTGGCCGCTCGTGCCGCGGCGACCGCATGTGCGCGCGCCACCCCGTGCTATGAACGCTGCGCAGACTGGAGCTAAGCTAAGGACAAGTCGTTTCTAATAGCCCGTGCTCATTGCTTTCAATTACAGTTCTCTGGTTCTCCCCCGGAAATCTCCGCTGCTACACTCCCACACTTGAAACACAGATATTACTTTAATAGTTTCATAAATTCCCCAGTTGTTAGTAGTATTCATGAAGAATTATGATGACTTCATTATATTATGAAAATGGTCCATAAATTCTGACAAACCAATAAAGTGTCCCGAAAACATGCCCTAAAGTTTAAACGGAAATTAGTTATTTTATGCACCGTTGGCTTTATAAGTGTTCTAATGATCGAGCGGCGAAAAAACGCCCAAAGGTTTTTAGCTCGAGAGCTTTCCGTCGCCAGAAATAAATAGAACGTATTAACGTCCGTAGTACACACAAGATTTTATTTTTGGACCAATTTTAATGAATCAGAATTACTTATTTACTAATTCATTGGATGTTAACTTGCCTGGATGTGTCTTTTCATATTTCCCTTCCCTAATTCCCTATCAATTCGCTCCGTAAGGGAACGTGTAGCATCATTCAACTTTTCATATTTCCTGCGTAACCACGACCCTCTCGATCCAGGTAATTATTCAGCGTTTATCAAGCACCGTATCGATAGCAATAACAAGTAATAACGTATCAGTAAAAACTAAATATCTTGTCTTCATTAGGAAATAGTAAGAACATAGAAGTACCACTCTTAAAATATTTTAGGCTTTTAATGATAACATTTTGGTTGCGATCACCGCATTAAAAATAGTCCATTCTGCCATTGTTGCGATGTTTTCCAGTGTCAGATAGGAAAGGCAGAACATATTTAAATACATGAAAACTAGTTATAATAGTAGAGAGAAAATTTGTTTGTTTTGATAAAATGTTATTGAATGGATTGACGTTACACTATATGTTTTCTGTAAATATTATTAAAAAACAAAGAACATTTTTGTGCTAAAATCATTTGAATGCAAGCATCTTTGTGAATATTAATGTATTGTTTTGTTTTACATCTGTTTTGATCATGTGCGCATCACATCAAGTGAGTAGAATTATTCAATTTCGTGTTTCCGTCTATTTGTCTAATATCAATTAAAAAAGACAACCGTACAAATATCCCAGAGATTTTTCGGTGGACCAACCGTGTGCGAACAATTCGTTGAAGTCTTATTTTCATCTGAATTTAACGAATGTTTCCTGTCCGACGAATGAGTGTTCGTCACTCTTCTGAACTTCACTACCAATCTCGACAAATGCACTTCAACTCTAAGTGTGTATCGTTGTTTTGGGAAAAATTATTTGCAATATGAAGTTCGCTCTGCCCAATTTGTGGAGTGACGTATTACGTTTGGAATTACCTGGATAGGCGTCGCTTTCTGCTGGGTTAAATGCAGTGTACATATCACTGTGGTATTTTAATTGGACGAGAGGTTTTCAGAGTCAAGAGGCGTGAATTTATCAGTTCTGGAAATAGACATTTCATCGTGTAAATGTAACTGTGTGCTTTTGCTGGGCTCGTAAACGTTTGAACTCTTCCAGTCTTTGTGGAATGTCATTTGTCCCCGTTTCACATTTTAACAAGTTTCACTTGAGCAATACAAGGAACTTCAAATTAGACATTTGCTCTCGATATTTTTCATGAACCTTGTTTTATATAGAACTTTAAAAGTAAATGTTCTTTATTTGCATTTTTATTCCGCGTTTTGTTGAATTACTAAGGTTTAGAGTATTTCATATTGCCTCTTATAATGAAAACGGTTGGAAAATTGAACGGCGTATTTATTGCAACTAGAAACGTACTTTCTAAAATATAATATTCACGGACTTTTCTCTCCCAACTTTTAGGGAAATAGTTTCACAGCATATGATTTTACAACAATTATAATTTCAATTTTTTCCATAAACATGTTGTTTTTTAACATTTTACAAGGATCTGCTGCATAAGCAGACATGTTCAATCTCTACTTAGTATTCCGAATTTATATAGACTCATTAGCCTATGTGTACTTTATTTCATTTCTGATGATTGCGTCGAAAGTATGATTAAGTTGCTGTATAAGAAGTATGTTAAGAAGATAAAGTCGCTGGGCGCTTCTTAGGTTTACTATAAATGTTAGTACTATAAATATGGTCCTTTATATTTATAGACAATCAAATTATTCTGGGTAAAAAAATTAGGAAAATCAGGTAAAATATTTTCCTTAATATCACTACATTTCAGGAATCTCTTATTCCCATCAGTAGGTACTATAAAAACATACGAAGTCATGTACTATTATATAAATACAGTTCTATTTATTTGAATATCATGACAGATAATGATGGTGCTCACGTCAATAGTATAAAGTTTATCTCTGATTAATCTTTACGTGTTATTATTTTTGTATAATTTAATTTTTTGTAAACATTTTGTATAAATTGATATGACTTAGTTAACACGTCATACCAGTACGACTGCATTATTGTTTTTTAATTTTCCCCAAGTTCCTGGATATATTACGAAAATATAGACACCTCTCATATGGCCAGACGTTGCATCGTTTCCGTTCAGTTTCTGCGTACATTGGAAATTTGGAATGTACATTCTGAGATTATCACAGGCATGAAAGTCTGCGGAAAGGGACGATTCATTAATACACATATTTTAATGTACGCTAATAATTAATGGCTTATGGCTTCTTGTTGAGAATCTGACCTTGGACGACGAGAATAATATGACAAACTGAGTTATTAACGGGAGAAGCATTCAAGTAATCTTGTATGCACTCCCGACCTTCAGAAAATCTAGGTAGAAACGTACGTAAGGAGATTATGCGAACATTGTTGTGATCCCAAAGGAGTACCATTGACGTTGTCTTATTTGACGTAACTTTCTGAAACAACCGAATCACGACACAGGAAGTTTTGCTGCGCGTACGCAAAACTGAGCGCGTGTTGCGCGAAAAACCAGCGTTGCAGCCCTGCCTCGCGGGAGCTCGCGAAAGGCAGCTGCCGTACCTGGCGTAATCTTGTACTTAGTCTGGAGAGGAGGAGGCCGGCAAAACAGAAGGGCGGGCCCTCACGATTCTCAGAAGCTCCCGCAGGGTTGCAAATCTCCGCTGCGGTTCGGAGGCCTCTTCGAACTCCGGGAAAACACACAAGTGCAGGGGAGGGGGGGGGGCGCGGAGCCACGTCAAGTCGCGCCCTGCCTCGCGGACGTTTGCCGCCTGTTTTTACGCATCTTCTGTTCTTGCGTTCGAACAAAGGTCTCCGGTGTCGAGAGTACTTCTGGCGTTCGAGCCGTTTGATTTATGAGAGCCCTTGACAGAACTTGGCATTTACGATTTTATATATTTTAACGAAGCGTTTTTCTTGCTGTTTCTCTCTTCGAGTGCTCTTCAGTTTGAATGCGAATGACATCGCTTAAATAAATATTTGCATCATAGCCGTTATTGATTAGTTTATTGAATTTGGGGACATTTTTTCGTTGAAGTAAATATGGTTTTCAAGGTCTTGTATTACTTTTTCTGTAGATGTTATTGATAAATTTCACAGTAATATACAAAACGCCGTTCTGTTTATAATATGGTTTATACATACATTTACATACCAGCCCATACCAGCCCTAAGGAAGACCACGACAGGATGGTCGAAACGTCGGCAACTCAGCCTTCGACGCGGCGTCACCGGACAGCCCAGATCACCCACAGGACTCTGGTCGCGGAAGCCTACGACTTCAATTATACATTTACATAGTATATAAATATATTTAAAGATGGAGTGCTTTATTTGTTGAAGAGCAATGACTTCATTGTGTGCTTGTATCCCAGATGTTGATTTTGTTATACAGTTTAGATTGATTTTAAGTTATCCTTCAATTGATTTGAAGTGGAATAATTGAAGTATATTCTTTTAACTTACCGTAAAACTAGAAAAATAACCAGTCGTTTGATTTTTTACTTCCAACATTTTAAAATAAGCGATAGTATTGTGGGATAAAATTTGTCTCGAGTTTTTTGCGAAATGTGTGCACGAGATGTGGTCAGAAAATGGACTGCGAGCCACAGCCAAATCCTTTAAGGCAATGTCCATTCTGTTCCTATTGAAATACTTTTATTGACCGAAAACATCCAACAATTACCGACTGAAAAGAATAAAAACATTAGAACATAACCAATCATCATATTTTTTCCTCTTACTACGTTTCTCGTTTTGTAATCCGTATCTCATTTCAAATTTTAAACATATTATATGCTTGTATGTGGTTATGCCGAGAGCCTACAAACCATAACACAATTTACTCAACATTTCTGAGCTGTCGACCCTGATATTCAGGGAAATGCATCAAAGCCATGTATCGACCCCATATGTTGGAGAAGGGAAACTCTCTGAAGGTAAAAAAAAACTGCCGTCTGGAAACGAATACACTGTAATATAATTTTTTCCTAAATTAATTATAATCAATAAAACACGGGACGAGGACGTTGTGTGTTCACCCCTCATAGAACAAGCAATGTAATGGAAATCGACTTAGAATTGAAAAATTCTTACAATCACACAACGAAAGGTGTAGGCACAGAAATGACCAATAGAAACTGAGCAAAACGCTAGATATTATATGTCATTATAATGAACTCAAAGTGACCGAGTAAATAGTAGATGTGAATGCCATTTTCACCTCCACTTGTGTACTATCGGACACGTAGGCCTAGTTTTCCTCTTCGGCCTATCTTCCTTTTCAGCAAACCCAGCTTGGCAAATGTAGTAGTTTGTTTTTCATTTACGTATTTATCAGTTTGTTTTAACTCGTTTTTTTTGCCTTGTCTAATTTTCTCTGTCTCTGTTTTTAGTCTCTGATTTAATGTGAAATTTGCTTATGGTTGTTTATTTTAAGGAGCATTGGGGGTCTGAAATAATATTTATGGAAAGCATGAAAATATCCTTATTTTTGAATTTGCGGATTCGCCAAGGATGATAGTGGTGTCGCAACGTAAAAATTGTCGTTTTGAATAAAATGGAGTAATTTTGAGACGAATTCGGCGATAGAAGCTATTGACAATACTTGTAACTAGACTATTGCTAATGATCCAAGCTGCTTTAAGAAATTAATTTAGCCCATCTTTTACTTATTTAATATGACTCAGTGCTGCGTTTTGGCAGATAGTGGAGGTATATGTTTATTTAGGACTAATTATTGACAAGTATATTACAGAGCAATTTTTGAATCTAGGTTTTGATTTGTAGTCGTTGAGAGGGTAAATCTACTTAATCTTAAAAATTAAATAACGTGAATACAAACTCTTGTTGTGAGTAGAGATGGTCGTAATGTGATCTCGTAATAGCAAAGGCAGTGGTGTAGCATGGGTGTCAGCAGCCCAGGGCGGAGGAAACTTTCTCTGCTCCCCTTATTCAGGTATTTCCATTTACAAGTCTAGAATATACCGAAATTCGAAAGAACTTTTCGGCAACAACAATCATCATTATTGTGTATTTTACAAGTTAAAAATAAAAAAGTCATGCATATATGTTTTACAATATAGTAATCACTATACTTTCATTTAAAGAAGTCGTTACAGAATAAGTATAATTAAAGTTTCCGTGTTCGTTTCAATTGGCTCGATTCGTATTAATCGCTCGTTTCAATCCGACAAAGATATTAAATGAATTGGTTCAAACTTTTACAATATTATTATTGTTATTATTATTATTATTATTATTATTATTATTATTATTATTATTATTATTATTATTATTATTATTATTATTGTTGTTGTTGTTATTATTATTATTATTATTAATATTATTATTTATTGTGAAGTTATACCGCCCCATAAAAGTGTCCCCAGGGCCGGCCGCCCCTGCTGTTCCCACTATGCTTCGTCACTGAGAAAGGCTTGTGGATCAAGCACCAGGGGAGGCAAACTTTTTTCCTCGTTCACATTTAATACAACGTAATTTATTGGTTGGTTGTTAGTGATTCGGTCGCGCCAACTACTGAGGTCATTAGTCCCGTATGTGTAGTGTTTGTTTTTTTCCTCGGGCGGTGGCAGTGATCTTTCCCGCTCATGGCGAGATCCGGCGCCGACATACCGTCGGCTGGCGGTGTTTCCCTTCAATCAGGTATCTTCAACCAGCGGGGCATCGCCCCTGCCGGCATAAGCTCTATGCTATCAACCGGTCTCCCGGAATGTGTGGTAATGTAATGCACATTAATGTGTGTAAGAAAGAGCTGAGAGTAGGTAAGGAAGGGGGAGGATAGTTCTCGTGCGGTCGGTGGCCCGATTGTTAGGATACTGCTCCGGCATTCGCCTGGCGTTGATCGGAGTAACCACGGGAAACTACCGATCAGAGCAGCCGTCCGCTAGGATTCTCCTGCAGATAGTGAATGAATAGGACCTAGCTGACGAACTAGTGTCGAAAATCTTGTCTTTGAGGGGACTCGATCCTCGGACATTCCAGTCAGAGGCAGTGCAATTACATCAGTTGGTCCCGGTGACATAACATGAAAAACACGGGATAGAAGCATAACGGAATATGATTGTGGCATTTATTTACTGCATTTGTAGTTTTTTCTAGGGCAGTTTTTTTACCCTCGATTCTTGGAGCCACGAGCCGCTTCTGATTTTACATACCCGTTTCAAACAATACGAAAAAACTAATGTAATATTATAGCAAATCAAGTCAGCTGTTCGGTCGAGGAGAAGGGTGTCTCTTATGACCGCGAGAAACACTTCCCTGTGGCGAACCGGCCGCTGGTCAGGTGCGCGTGATGTCCACGAGACAACGAGCGGAAGAGCGTGGAGCTGGCTGCGCGCAGATTGAGTGCGGTTATCGGTGCGCGGACCGAACGTGACGGGCATGGCCCAGCAGCGCTCACCCACACCTCGTGGCCCGATGACCCGATGGCCCGGCGCCCTGCCTGGCGTCGCGGCGCGCCGTCCTCCCTTGCCCGGCCACGTCCAATCCAACTCTAATCTAAGGCATTTCGCAATGCAATGTAATTTTTCTAGCAGCTCTTTTGCAATATGGGAGTGTCAGGATGTTGGAAGACTTTTTAATTTCAATTATGAGAAAACGGATAACCCATAACTCATTGGTTCTGATAAAACGCAGAAAAAGCGAAAATTTCACCGAAGGTGTAAACGCGGCTTATTAACGAGGTTCTATATCCGTGATGATAGGGCAGTTTTGGTAGCTTAAGCCTGAACACAATCCATGTTATATGAATTTACCCTTAAATTGGTTCATTTTAGTGTTTTTTCAGATTTCCTGTTACTTAATTTCCAATTCAGAATAAATTATTAACGTGGTTCCAAGAAGTAAATAATCATTATGTACTTAGGAATATTATATATTGGTTTAAATATATACCATTTGTTTTAACAGACTGGGAAGTCGTAATCAAAATAACACATTATCATACAAATTGTATGGCATTTAATTATTAAATAATAAGACTACAGCAGTCGAAAGCAAATAGACTCATTAAAAGGCGACCGATTACCCGATTTAAATAGGAGTACATGTGTTTAAATTTATTTCTGTTGTCGGGGTTAATTTTTAAAAAAAATACAAGTCTTCAGTTGATCGCCGTACTCACCCTTACGTCGTGGTACATACCAATACAGTTCTCGTATATTGCAAACTTGACGGTAAATCGTTAAACGTTACATCAAGAAAGAAAAAAAAACGTGTATGTATCGAAGTACAGAAACTGGGCGAGTTGTTTGAGGTGCGACCTAGTGGGTAGGTACACCTTGTATGACACAAAACAAAACATCACTATTTGTGCTTTGATATGTTAACAGTGAAGTGTTCTGAAAAATGTGTGACCCTCTGGGAAAATGTGCTTAAATACGGGAAATGTACACAATGTTGTATACAGGAAATTAAAATAGATCTGTTGAAGGCATTGTGGTTGCATATACCCTCGCTGACAGCTTCAACATTTTAGGCTGACTGATATATCCTGAAAGCATAGTATTGAAATATTTGCACTTAATATTTAATTGAAAAATGTTGGTAGCAGACTTCAACTCTGTGCCTGTGCCGTTGAGAGAGCTTATGATTGATTTATTGATTGATTAGTGTTTCCTGCGTCAAGTGCTAAGGTCATTACACCCGTAGGTGTAGTGCATGATTTTTATCACGGGAGGCGACGATGATATCCAGCTGGTTAGTGAGATCCGGCGCCGACATACACGCTGACTATCGGGTTTTCCTCAAAAAGGTATCTTCCACGAGCAGGGCACCGCCCCAGCCGGGACAAGCTGTATACTCTAGACTGATGTCCCAATATTTGTGGTACTGTTATGCAAGTGAATATAAGTGTGTATAACTAAGGGGTGTGGATAGGGCAGGGAAGAGAAAAAGAAAAGTTTGCGCGCGGTTCATGGCCCGTTTGTTTGGGTACTGCTTCAGCAATTGCGTGATATTGATCGGAGAAATCACGGAAAACGACCGATCAGATAAGCCAGCCCCTAGAATTTTGTTCCAAACAGCGCTTGAATTCGAGTGGTCACCAATCATAGTGTCGAAAATTCTGTCGTCGTCGGGACTCGAAACATAGGCCCTCCCGGTCAGAAGCAGCGATATCTGTGGATGCCCTGAGCCACCTAAGCCGGTCCGCCCAGAAGCGTCTCGCGTCAGTCCGTGTCTGGCCCTGCCTCCTGCTGGCGCCTGATAGCCCGCTTCTCGCGTGGGGTCGCCGCGCCCAGAACACTAGGGCCGTTGGCCGCGTGACGGGGCGCGCGGCGGGGGTGGCAGTGAGTGTATAGCGGGCTCTGCGGAGCCCCGGCCCCGCCCCCGCAGCGACGCGCGCGTTAGCAGTGTTTGCCGATGGAATTTCCGCCTTTATTCACGTCGCTCCCCGGCAAACGTGGAATATTAATACGCGAGTGCCAACGGGGCCGGGCGGGGCGCGGCGGGGGCCCGCCGGCCGCCCTCCTCTCACGGCAATCTCTCGACAACACGGGCCTCTCATCTCTACGCGCCTTTGCCTCAATTTCGACTTTGTGCCATATTTCATATATGTACGCTTATGCATAGTTCACTTCTATATACAATAACTATACGCATCCTTACTTTTTTGCGCCAGTGCTATAGACCCCATACGCGAGATGAGCGTACTGATGGCATATGGCCGGGAACATCGGAATCCTCCCCCGACCCCCCCGGCGGCCCCCCGCCCGTTGCCCACTCGCGTAGAATAGTCCACGTTCCGGGAGCACGTCAATAAAGCCGAAATTACCATCGGCCAAAAACACTCTAAAACGCGCCCGGCTACGCCTGCGGGGGCCGGGCCGCGCTCCCCCCAACACCCGCCATTACACTCACTGCCACCCCCGCCGCGCCCCCCGTCACGCTGCCAAACCCGCATAGTGTTCTGCCTGGCGACCCCACGCGAAAGCGGGCTAATCAGCGCCAGCAGCGAGCAGCGCAGACACGAATACGCCCGAGACGACCTTACTGGCGGACCGGCTTAGCTAGCGCTCATGGCATCCACAATATCGCTGCTTCTGACGGACCTATGTTTCGCAGTCCCCCGACCGAACGACAGAATTTTCGACCTATATGCATTGATACACTCGCATTCAAGCGCTAGTATCTACTCGGCACCAACAAATAATTCTAGGGCTGGCTTATCTGAATCGAGGTCCGAGTATCCTGTTCACTATCATACGAATCTATATTATGTCTACGCATATTGCTGATCACCAGTACCCAAGACAAACTGCGACCACTATCAACCCGCCGCACACACCCCTGCCCCGCACGGGATGCCCTGAGCTCGTGACTGAGCCCCCATATCCACACCCCTTAGCTCTCACTACACACTTATAGCACTTGCATAACAACTACACAAATAATTCCGGACATCAGTCTAATATACACGTCCCGCTGGGGCGGTCCCTAAGCTCGTCGGAAGATACTATATGCATGGAAAACCCCGATAGCAGCGTTATGTCGGCCGGCGATCTCACTAACCAGCTAGGATATCATAACTCGTCCTCCTTGATAAAAATCAATATCACTTACACCTACAGGCGGGGTGGTAATGACCTTAGCCCACTTGCCACGCAGAAACATCTAATCAATCAATTAAATCAATCCATAAGCGCTCTCAACGCCACAGCCCACCAAAGTGAAGTCTCCTACAACATTTTCCAAATAAATATTAAGTGCAAATATTCTAAACTAGCTTTCAAATATCAGTCAGCCCAAAGATTTGCAAGCTTCAGCGAGCAGGTATATCATCAACCACAATGCCTTCAACACATCTATTTTAATTCCTAGTATACAAACTTGTGCTACATTTCCGCTATATCAAGCCACATTATCCCAGGACAGGGTCACACATTTTCAGCAACACTTCACTGTATAACATAATCAAAGCACTAAATACTGATTTAGTTATTGATCATACAAGTTACCCTACCCACTATAGTCGCCACTCAAACAACTCGCCCCAGTTCTATACTTCCATACATACACGTTTTTTTTCTTTCTTATGTAACGTATAACATTCACCCGTCAAGTTGCAATATACGCAGACTGCTATTGACTGCTACCACGCAAAACGTAAGTTTGGAGGACCGACTGATCAACTGAACTCTGTATTTTTTTAAAAATAACCCCAGACAACAGAAATAAATTAAACACATGCTACTCCATATAAATCGGGTAATCGGCGGCCTTTTAATCAGTCTATTTGCCTTTCGACTCCTGAGTCTATTCTCCATTATTTAATAATTAATGCCCATACAATTTGATGATAATGTGTTATTTAATCTTCCCGACTCCCCAGATAGTATAAAACACAAGCATATATAGTAAAACCACAACATACTAATATTACCTAAGTAACAAAATGCAATACTTTACTTACCTTAGGAACACTACTTCTCCCTTCTAATAATTTATTCTAATTCGAAATAAGTAACAGAATCTGACAAAAAACACTAAATCAAACAACTAAGGGTAAACTTCATATATACATGAGATTGCTGTCACTTAAGCTACCAAACTGCTCCTATCATCACGGATTATAAGAACCTATCGTTACATAAGCCCGCGTATTACACCTCTGCGCTAAATTCCGCTTTTCTGCGATATTATCAAAACCAATGCAGTTATAGCGACGATATACCTTTCTCATAATGAAAATATTAAGAAAAGCTCTTCCAACATCCTGGACACTCCCATATGCCAAAAGAGCTAGCCTACAAAAAATTACATGGCACTGCGCAAAATCCTTAGATATAGAGTTGGATTAAACAGAGCGTGTGCCGCAAAGACCGGGCGCCGCACCCAGCAGCATGGCGGCGCGCGAGCCACAAGCCCTCCTCGGCGTCATCAGCGCCACGAAAATTGATGAGGCGCTGGCTGCCCGATAGCCGCTCACGTCTCGACGTCCGGGGCCCCACCGCATTAACCCGCCCGACTACAATAACTGGCGCACCCAGCTCCACCCCTCCTTTTCCGGCGCGGTGGTGGGTCTCGGGACAGAGTAATAAGAGGGGGAGAGGAAATTTTTAAATTCTTCGACCAATTTATCATTTATTGTGTGACATCACCCTATCCTGCCAGAGAACAAAGCGGCCGGTTCACAACAGGAAGATTTTTTTCTTCGCAAATCATAAGACACCCTTCTACCTCGAGCCCAACAGCTGACTTGATAACCCAAATAAATAATGATTACAGAGAGTTTTGCGTATTAGACGATTCTGAGAATTACGCTCCCGGGTGTTATTGTGATCAAACAGGGTAAGCGGCCCTTGCCCTCCAAGAAATCTTGAGTCATAGTGCTTTGTTAAAAAAATACCTTGCCTCTGGCATGAAGACACCATAGAAAAAACTAACAAATTGCAGTAAATAAAGTGCCCACAATCATGTCTCTTCCTATCCTCCTATCCCCACTGTTTTTCATTTATGGTCACCGCACCAACTATAGTAATTAGCCACTAGCCTCCTACCGAATGATCAGGCGACTACATTCCCCTCAAATGACAAAGCATTTTCAGCACACTAGGTTCGTCAGTGAGCACGTGCCCTAATCATCGACTATCTGCAGACGGAAATGCCTATCCGGCGCACGCCCTAGGCAGCTGATCGGTTAGGCGGTCTTCCCATGTTACTGCCCCCGATCACGCGCGAGGCCGAATCCGTGGGGGAGCAATCCTAAACAATCTCGCACCGACCGGCACGAGAACTATCCTCCCCCTTCGGTGCGTATACCTGGACCTCAGCTCTGTACGTTCAGCAGCGACGATTATATATGATGGTCCATTACAGTACCACACATTCATCGGTTCAGACTGCTGATACTCATGTATAGGCTTATCCGGCACGTTCATCCCTGTCGTTGGAAGCGAATAGCCTATGAGGAAACACCGCCCACCGACTCTGCCGCTCCGTATCTCCACGTGAGCGAAAATCGACTCCACCCCCATCAAAAACAAACACACTACCACCGTAACACGCACAACGTAATGACCTCAGAGGATCGCCGAGCCACCTAATCACTAACAACCAACAGTAAATTACGTGGGTATAAAATATGAATACAACTAACAAATATATTTCACTCCCCTGGGTCTTGAGCACAATAACCTCTCACTACACAGCATACTAACAGCATACCCCGCCCGCGAGACACGATTTATGGCCTTAAGTAGATCGTCACAATAAAATAATAAGACATTAAAATAAATGGAAGACAATAATGCGAAGTAACAACAACGAGACAAACGAATAATGAAAGGAATAAGGGAATAATAATAATATATATAATAATGAATGGGAGCAATAAGATAAATAACCTAATAAATAATAATAAATGATAATAATAATAATAAAATAATAATAATAATAATAATAAGAAAAGAACATAAAATATTTAAAAATTTCTAACCAAATCATAATATCATTCCATTAAACTACCATAAACTATCGCACCAATGAACACAACACAAACTTAATTATACTTAATCGTTAACACTACTTTAAAAAATGTTATATTACAACTAATATCTAAAACAAATTTCAATCTTTTTATCTAATAGACTGAAAATACACAATAATGCAGTAGGATGTCTTAGCCAAGATTCTCGAAGATTTCTAATCTACAACTTGAAAATAAAACACAAATAACATGATAAAATCCTCCCCCTCCTCTACACCCATACCTACACCCATTCACACCACTCCTTCTATTACGAGACGGAGGAGGAGATCACGATGACAGCAACCACTCACGCACAACAAATGTATATTCTACATACACTTAAATAATTAAAACCATTAATTAATCTATCTCCTCATCAGAACCACTACCAAAATACGAGAAACCTAAGCCTATCAAAAATATTAGCATCCTCGTTAATGTCTCTAATAATACTTCCCCTAAGATAACAAGTGGTAGACCCGGGTAACCCCAGACCCTATCTAGCCCGCACCGAAGAGGAAACCGGCCCCGGAAAGGAGGGCCACCACCAGCCACCAACCAATACAACTACACACCTACTCCAATCAACACTAACACTAAGAGAATTAAGA
>BOPP01000004.1:8105209-8117989 GCA_017312745.1 Gryllus bimaculatus | reverse complement strand
GTGGGTGGGTTGGGCGCCGGTGTTGCGGTGGCAATGATTGCGCCTGTCGCTCGAGAGCCACTTGATTCGCAGATCCAGGGCACGAGATGAAAGCTTTTATTTTAACTGCCGTGGAGTGTAATTGGGCAGTATGTAGTTGTAAGAGGTTAAGCGTGGATGCTTATTGAAATTGTTGTGCAGGTTTTCCTAAGGTTGTGAAAGAGGAGTATGCACTACATACAGTGATTTATTGTTTTATACATTTTATTGTGTGGATTGGTTTGCGTGAGAACAATATTCAGTTGTTTTTTTATAAATCCCTATTATTATTTACGTTTTTCAAAATTAGGTCTTATTAACACGTTCCATGATAGTGAATGATAATCACTTTAGTCGACAAAACATTTTCAGAATCTCTTCGTTACTATCCTCGTTTAAACTCGCTTGTGTTAATATATCTCTCAGAAGACGACCAAACACCAACTGTTATTCGTTATCTGTGCGCACTTCTTTTTTAAATTCAATATCATCAATCTTCAGCGTTACCTTTCTCTCGCGTTAGCTTTTGGTCATCAATTCCACAGAATCTCAATCGACGGATATTGATCAAACATTTTATCTCTTTGTGAAGCGCATACGCATGGCTGTTTCCACATTTACACAGACTGTGCGGCTCACGGCCGTCGTATCCGTTCTTTCTGATTAACTCCACCCGAAAACCGGACAAAGGTAAATGGCCTATTGTTGATTGAAGCCACGCTTCCTACGTCTACCCACTGAATCATTAGGTATTATCAGTTACCTTCGGTAAAGAAAGATCATTGTGTATTATCAGTTACTTGCGGTAAAGAAAGATCATTGTTTAACTTCTTCCATGTTTTATGATGGGGTATTGGGTTAACGAATATAATATTTACCGTTCACATGGCTCTTGCTTTATTACAAAATCGAAGCGAGTTTTTAAGATTCGATGCAAATATGTGTATCAATAGAGTCAAGTGCATAAGGTAATATTTTGAGTTTGTAGAGGAAAATGTTAATTAATCTACCAAATAATGCATGTTCTGGGTATATATAAATTCGTAATAAATGTGTCAGGGAGGGAACAGCAGTTGTAGAATGTATTGTGATACTTTCAACTCTTAAAGAATCTTAATGTAATGTACAAGGTTAATATTAATATGCTATTGAAGACTTACTAGTGTATTTGTTCTCACAATTCATTTAATGTCATTTATGCTACGTTCTTCAGTTATTTAGAGCTTATTTTGGATACTCTTCTCTGCCAAAATAGCTGTTTCAAGGATACAGCAGTTCATCTGACGGCTGCCTCACAATGAAATATGACGTTTTAGCGAAAACCGTGTTGCAAAAATTGATTTGTGGCACGCATTCCATTGTAATCAAATTTTATACTCTTCCACACACGTGGTTCCCAGTGTTGAATCTGAATAGTAGAAATATTCATCTGCTTTGAAGTTTTAATTAACTTCCTGGACGCAATTTCATTTTCCAGTCTTTTCGTTTTTAGTTCGTTCTGGTATTCAACAGTTAATTTGCGAAGTTGCGACGATAGACGGAGATGGCATATACGCCCTCGCTCACCAAATGCGTCATATCACTCGTTGCGGTTGGCGAATATGCGATGAAGCACTCGAAATTCTCTGCGAGGCTGTATTATAGCCATTCGCCTTGCGGAGTGCGTTCAGGTTTGGCGAAAAAGATACGAGTATTGTATGTGTTTCTTAGACAGTATCTTTGAAGAATCAAACATTGGGATGTCGGACTTCAGATCAATGATATATGTCAATGTGTTGACGTTGATGGATGATAAAATATTTCACAAAACGGCTGTGTTCATGCGTAGCCCACCATTTCAGTCTTCTGGCTCGTAGTGTTCATATATCTCAATTTCTCTTATTGAAATATGTTTCCCTTTTCAACAATATCTTTCCTTTTTCCGTTTTTGGTTGAATGATCGTCTAGGTGATTCAAGGTGATAGCATTTGGTCACATAATTCTGTATAATTAGTGAATGCTGTGTGTGGTGTTGTCAGGTACTTGGTGATCAGTTAAAAGTCTGAGTCTGTAATGTACAAGGTAAAATATATTTTTCGAAGTTTATTTCATACATTAGCTAATAAAAAGTCAGTTCGACACTGTAAGTTCTTATTGTGCTTGACAGAAAGAGAATTAATACACATTTATTCCAAAATACAAAAACGTGCACCAAAAATTTAACAGTTCAAATTATAATCCCAAAATTCACAAAAGAAAATGTGTAAAGTAATTAATTTGTATTGTATTGTCTGTGCTATTATGAATTTCTCCATACGCAGATAATATAAGAGTGCTTTTTAACTTGATCTAAACATTTCCCATTCAAATTCTAGCTTAACTTTGTATTTAAGTAACATTATTATCACTGTGCCACAGTTTATTAGAAAAAAAAATAATACACTATTTTAATTACTAATTTGACAGTTAATTGCGAAGACAATAATAATAATAATAATAATAATAATAATAATAATAATAATAATAATAGTAATAATAATAGTAATAATAATAATATATTATAATAGTGTATATACAATGATAGTATAATACATCTCCTGGTTTATTGTTTCAATCGATAGTTCATCGTAATGACTTCTGAGTAATTTGTGAATCTCATTACTTCCAAAAATTAAATTTTTCCTTTTTCATTTGAAATGAAGCTTGCGTTTATGAAATTAAAAAAAAATCGGATCTGAAACAATAATATTTCTGAACAATTTCTTTTGACTTTTTGCGAGCTCAGAAGTAAATACCTAAGAAAATCATACTTCGCAACTGGAATGCTCGGAGAGGCAGTGCAGCGATCCAAATTCTGAGCGTATTGAATCTGAGCAGGGATGAGATTCTAGCGGAGGAGCTTTCATCGCGGTACGCACGAGGCCTGCAATAGAGGCGCTTGTCTTTCGGCCGAAATGCGCCGCCACTCTCAGAAGCGTTTGTGGAGGCGCTATGAAGTGAGCTTGGGTTTCATCGTTAGGAATATCCGGTGATATTGAGGACGGCGGAGGCGCTTCGGGAAGAAGGAAAAGTCAAAGGAATTACTGAGACGTGGCACCATGGGAGGCCTTCCACACCAAATTTCTGGAAAATGCGTCCCAGCCCCGGATCTCACACTGCTATACGGCCTCCGTCGAGGATCCACACTCGATTACGTCTCAGACTGAAGATTTGGAGCGAACTTCTCTGTCTTCGCCCCAATCTTTTCGTTCATGCAGATGTCGCCCGTCTCAAAGATTCTCTGCCTCTCTTGACTGCCCACTTTTCCCCCTCAAGATCACTTTCTCTTAGTTTTTCTCCGCGTCCTTTGCAGCTCGTTGGCGAGCAATCACTACCTTCAGATACCACATAATATTAATATTTCCGTAGCTACATATAAATAGGGCGTGAAATCACGTTTGCTGTTGGAAGTTTGTGTACGAATGAGAATGGTTACACACTGACAAAACCTTGTCTTCCGAAGATAATCCTTCAAGTTAGCTTAAGACTGTCAAGAAATCCAGCAACTTTGTTCATTTGTCCTCAAAACGGGGTGACATTAACAACTTTTACATTTGGATCTAAGAAACTACATCTTCGGTTTTGAAATTTACCCTTTTGAGAACTGATGCAGATGCGTGGATGATGAAGGATACTTTACGTAACAAAATGATATAGATAACATGATTCACAAAATATTTAAAAACCGCCCTATGAAAGTCACCCTTGTTTTGTGGTGACTTTGATACCCAAAATGAATAACATTTAATGGCGTGTTTTAGTGATAATAGTATCCATCTCAATCCTCATTGAAATTGGACCGACCGTTTTCTTTTTATTTAGTCTTTAAGATAGGTGGTCACTTTGATAGGGACGGCTGAACTTCTACGTTTAAATAACAGGCAAAATCGAATTACTTTTATGTGATGATAATTTAAATATAACGTTTCTAGAAAATATTCATAATGTATGTAAGTAATATCTTACCTAGAATTCCTGTACACATCTACAGAACTATTCAATTTGTAAGTCATTATTCCGTTAATCTTTCTCCTCTGCAAGAGTCAAAGTGGCCAAAATGTCCTCAAAATCATCGTCAACTCATCCTTTTCCACAAACATGAATATCTTAAGTGGTATCTACCCTCTTCAAACCAATTATTCTACATTCACACTCACTCAGTATTTTGTGGATCACACCGACGTATCTGTAGGTTGTGCATTTACGGTTTCCTGACACCACCTTCACCAAGGCGTACTCTCCCGGCTTAAGTGCTTGTGAAGCTGGTGTTGACAATGATACTTCATTTGTGTCTCTTTCACTACTATATGAAAGCTCGTCAGTTGATGACAATTCTCCATTAGTTTGCGAAACATCAACCGTCTTAGGTGTTTCACAGTTGTTGGCTGAAGAAAGAAACCCGCGATCCTTAGATCTGAGATTGCCACGATACTACTGCCTTAGCGATCTGGGCTATCCGTATCGACTATTAGTTTATAATATTACGTAAACTTTACCAATACTACGCGAAAGTGTGTACATTTATTCATGTTATTTTTTTACATCTGGTCAGTACGGTGCTGTCGCGTGAACTCTCTACATTGAATATCCATTCTTCTTTTCATCTTGTCTGGGGTAGTACCCACACTCTGCTAAGTTAAGTTTAACGTGTAAGCGCCCTTTGATTAAGGCGGGCATTGTTTCATCTCACTCCGTGACTGCGTGTGTTCCGCGTCTAGTTTCTATCCACCGTCGACGCGAGACAAACGCCTCCTGCAGTGCCCTGATGTGCCCCTCTCCTGTTCTCTCCGGCGAGGGCGTTTGGCGGCGGGACCCTCTGACGCTGAGCCGCCTGCTGGGCCTATTAGCCGCACCAAATGCGCGCTCCTTGCCGTGTGCCTATGTGTGTAACGGCACGGAAATGTGACGCGTGGGGAGCGCGTAGGGGTGGGCGGTGCCATTTCACTCGGTTTGCCAGGGCTTGGCGAACGCGGCACAGTGCTGTCAGGGTAATGCCAGAAAGGCGAGCTTATGAGGGAGTAGGGACCTTGTGGAGGTTGGTTATAACAAGGGAACGGATTTATATGATCTAAACTATATGAAATATGTAAATATATTTGTAGTTTTTTTATGAAACTATGGAGTTAAATATGAACTTTATATGATAAAAATGACTATTGTAAATTAAAAGTTTACCATAGTCGCTTCATAAACCTTCATCTTTAAATTCTGAAACGTAACTTCTAATTTTACACTGGCTGATCGTGCTACTTTTGTATGTATGTATGAATGTATGAACTTGGCGCGACTGCCCGTGAACGGGATCAGGCATACAGGCGACGGCTCTGCTTGTCGGCCATGGATTAAGGAGGTGCGTGTGGTTAGCGCGTAGACAACCCAAAGCCAAATTCTGGTCTTCTCAACCTGAAACGTGAATTTTCTCATCGTCACACAGCTACATAGACTGGGACATTGCAAGGAAATCGCACACTATATAGTCTTGACTCGACTCGGAAATCGAACACGGCGCCAAGTAGGGGAAAGCGAGTACGCTGACCCAGAGCTAGCCACAAACCTTTACCCTGGCTAAAGAGGATAACATTAGAACTGAACGAACACTTAGTATTCTGACGGGATTGTAACTGATAATGAGGAGCGGTACAGTTGAATTCTGATGTCCAAGTCTCTGTTACGTCATGCAATTTCCGGCTGACGAGGAGAAGGGGTAGTATGGATACTGAAACGAGGTGCGTTACCCACAGACCATCGAATTCTCGAGGTTATCTGTCAAACAAATCCAATAGTCCATCGCCTTCTTCCGCCCCCTTCACCTCGCAAGACACTCAGATCCCTCAGACAGACCCTCAGGGTTGGAGAGTGGTACTATTTTTCACATAAATTAAAATATTAACTTTTCTTAACTTTCTTTCTAAAAGCCAATTCTCCCTAATTTTGAAAAAAAACTAATGTTTGAGGAATTGCTGAAAAGTTTTAAGCTCTTTTTGTTGAGATGCATTTTTAATATTTAGTGTAATTTCACTCTCAAGCTTAACATTCTATGTGGTCTGATTTTATAGTAAATATGGAAAATATATGGAGTTTTATTCGTATATGTACCAAACCCCAAAATTTGGAAAAATATGGAAAATAAAAGTAGCATTTTCAAGTCTATACATTGTGGAACATAAAGGTAATGTAAATTAGTATCTATATTAGCTTACTTAGTAAATATGTATTTACTATAGAAATCCGTTCCCTGGATATAAACTTAATTGGCGTGAAACGGATCAGTGGGATAGAAAGAACATTCAAAATCTGATGTATACACTTGGCAGAAACGGAGTATTGCTATTTTTACTAGGATTATATTTCCAGGAGAAGCTCGAGATGTTGTATTATTAATTCCAGAAAGTACTCTATTCATCCTCGTGAAGAGGAAGTTTTTTTTCATTTTTTCTTGGGAGAGTGATGTGGGCACGTTACGTTGCGAATGTTCGCTCATCTAATATAGGTGCGTATGCATCCGCGACCGGAGTCAAAGAATACTTCGCTGTCCGGGAGACGACACTAGGCATTGTTGCCAACATTTTAGCCGTCATACTGTGACATTCCTCATTTCACCCTGAGGAAGGTCGGAGTTTGTCTATCTCAATGAGATATGTGTAATCAGTCGTGACCTACTTCTCGGATGCGTTGTTTCCTGGATTTCCTTCTATGAATTCCAGGCGAATGTCGGATCAGTATTCTAATCGCCGTACCTTGGACACCGCGCGATCCTTTCTTCCTCGATTTTGTCCGCACTTTAATTTAAGGGCCGTCTCATGCCGCATCTGGTCTATTCGTGATTGATCTAGAAAATATTGATTCGGAAATCTAGGATGCAATTATTGGCCTTAATCTTTGAGACCCTCAAAATATCAGATGGAAAATCTGACTGGAAAAAAATAGGTACCAATAAATCATACATTTCTGCTTCTCAAACTTGTTGGTCCGTATATACGCCCATACGTTGTACCTTGAAAAATGCAACGTTTTATTACTTAATAACGTTTATATTGTCAATCCGAAAACCAACATTCTTAGAACGAAGAGTTCACGAAATGTCGCCGGGAAACTGTGCGAGCGGGAGTTGTGCTTTATGAAGCTGCTCTGCCAGTGAAGTTGCTGCTGAAGAAATTCGAGGAACATGGTGAAAGAAGAACGGACTGGTGATACTCGTTAATACAAAGTTTGGAATTTAAAAAATCACTTGCAATAAGAAACGAAAAATTGTATTTTTGCTAACGTCAGTGTATGAAGTTGTAGATTGCATCGAGTTTTAGTTCCATTCTTCACATTCTGATACACCTTGTTTACGTGACATATTTTTGTAATTTATATTCTCAGGAATAATTCCTTCAACGAATACGAATACTTCAAAACCTGTCCCCTGATAGTACCCCTCCGCATAGCGATCCCTTCTTCCATCACGCAGCTTGGCAAGGGGGACGATATGTGGTGCTTTTGGCACTGGCTCGTACGTTCACTTTAACGCCTTACTGTAGTTGAGCCACTGTTTAGAGTAAACATCTTTCAGCTCAGAAGACTTCACGTTATTTTTAAATATTTACCTAATGTTTGACTTGAGGAAATGGCTCTCAAGGCCGTTTTGTTTCGACGCATTTCGTGTTTTGTTTGTCTTTCCATAAGACATTTTAAAGTTCCATTTATAAATAATTTACTTTCTATTACACTACTGTGTAGTATAAAGAAAGCATTGTGATGCACAAAAAAGGCATATTTATATATTGGTTATTCAAGAAATCCATTGCGTCTATTCAGGAATTTTAAATTGGTTCTCGGGGTGTCAGAATCAACACACGCGTGTACCGCGGGTTGCCTAAATCATATTTCCTTCCATAGTGAAGCTTTCTCATCGTCGCGTGCTATCAGCTATGTTGTAAGCAGAAGCACACTGAGTATGAGATTATAGTCGTAACATGCGGTATGATAAATATCGATTAACATAATCAAATATGAGCCTATTTTCAGTGAAAATCGAAATTTTTCGTATTTTTTTATTCTTCTGATTTTCTGGGTATCTAATGAAACCACTGACACCTCTCACATATCCAGAGTTTGTTGATTTTTTCACCAAATTATGAATGTATTCTAAACCACGACTCTGATCGGGGGTAATAGGATTCGAATCCCATCGGTTGGAGCATTTTCGAAACTAGCAACATAGCTAGAGTTCAACAACTGACTGGAGGAGAGTCCTAGCGGCCTGCTACTCTGATCGGTAGTTTTCCGTCGTTTCTCATATCAATAACAGACAAATGCTGGAGCAGTACCCTAACAACAAGTGAGCCGCGGATCTCTTGCCGTCTTTCTTTCTTTCTTTTTCCTTGTCCTATCCTTTTCCCCTTACTCTCTACTCTTACTTCACTTCCACACATATGGGGAGACTAGTCGGCTTGTCCCGGCTGAGGCGATATCCTGCCGTTGGATGATAATTGTTTGGGGAGAAACCAGCAAGCCCACGGGTAGGTCTATGCCGGATATTTCCTTCCTTAGAGGGAAGATCTCCGCCATTGCACGCCATAGAAATATAAACTCCCCTTACAAGTTCATGTAACGCGCCCGGAATCACTATTCAATCAATCCTTCACTCATGTGGCTAGAGCGTTCCAAGAAGTTGGTTCCTCTCGATTGTCCCGCTTACTGCCTGCGCCCAGTTTCTCCGTGCCTCCTCGTTCTTAATGCCTGCTATATCACTCCCCCTCCTTAGAATCATCTCCTCTCCTTTCGTAGTTGCTCTTGCGTGAATCCACCCAGGCACGGGGTAAATTGGGCTGCTTTTAAGGTTTGGCAAACCTTTGGTTTCTTCAGTCACAAGTGACTACTAATATCCCTTGTTTTCGTTGCACTTTCTCCTTCCCTCCCTCTCTGTCTTATTATATTTTCGTCTCCTTTTTCTTTCGCCTCTTCAGCCATTGTGTTGTGTACCTTTTGTGTTGGTCGCGGGCCGCCGTTTTTTGCGCGACCCGTGAAATTTGTCTGGAGCGGGTATCTTGTTACGGTTCCTGCTCCCTTCCTCGTCGCGGCCTCCCACTCGGCCCGTCCCTCGGCGCGCTTGGAAGTGCGCGCGGCGGAGACTGTCTCGCCGCCCCTGCCCCTCCCCGACCCCGCCCCGCCCACAGCGGCGTGGTATTTGTTAGCGCCGGGATATTTGGGCCGGTCGTTAGCTTTTCAAATAAGTTGCGTAATGCGGCTAATTTATCGCGACGAACAAACGAGGCCTCCCCTTGTTTACCGAGCTAGGCAAGGAGGCATGCGTAAATAAGGTGTTGTTTATGGCGACAGAACATTCTGGTTGCCGACCGGCTGGCAGGTACGCAGATGGTCGCTCCAAGGCAGAGGGTTTTGCTACCTAGACGAACTCGGTGCTTGAGTAGGCAACAAATAGACTTGTAAAGAGTAAAATCAATAACAAATACATACTAATGAAAATTCATAGAAATGCACATATCTGCAAATATCAGGGCTGAAGCAAAAGAAGGAAATGGTATGTCGGCTCGATCAACACAACGACTTCATGAATAATCTACATTTAATGAGAGTGTTAAAACTATTTCAATTAAAACTGTTACCACCCCTAGTGGTCACACCCGCAGCGACAATTGCATTTAATTATTCGTATGTGTACTCAATGTTACCTGCCATATGTCGCGCGTCCGCGTTCCTGGGTGATGATGTGGCGCAAAACTGGGTTTAAGTCAAGAAATGTTTTTCTCCACACGCATTAACTAGATCTGAAGTACGGTGACCGAGAGGGTCCCAATAGAACATTTCACTTACTGTAATTTATTGATATTGTTGTTTATTATAATGAAACATGGTAAATGCTGTTTGTGACGTTCTTTGTGCACTGAATGTGTTTCGTTTGGGCAAAGACGCGCGTCATTCTACTGCACAGTTGGAGGCTGAGTATTCTGTTTGGTCTTTCTCACCTTCAAGGCCAACGCTTATTATTCCACAAGTATAGTAGAATTTCATCCTGTGCTGTCGCATCACATGCATTTTGTGGCCGGGTGTAACCTCGTGCTCATCTGCCTTTAATATTTCTTTACAACATCTTTAACGCTTCTCACTCTGTCTTGTGCACGATGTGGTGTGTTTTCCACGATTCCTCTAAGGGCCCAACTCTATTTTTACCAGCCGTACTTTTCTGATGCGTTTTGCAACACTCTTCTAGCTACGTCATCTTTTCTCCCTTTCCTCCTCCAACATTTTAACCTTCTTTCTCTACTCTGGTTGTGGTAGAAATATTCTTCTGCAGTCATTTTTGCAGACTTTCACACATAGTATTTTGCTGATGTCCCCTCCCTTTCGTCGCCTCCCACTAATTTGTGCCCCATGGTAACGGTTTGCGCCATCACTCCCTCCTCCTGCTTCCTAACCACTGGCGCGGCCATTGCCGGCCACCACTGCATCTTCTCCCGCCGCCGCCGCATTCTCCTGTGCCTTTGCACCCTCGTCATCCTTCACCGCCGTCATCCGCGAAGTCAGTGCTGCACCGCATCAACCCCTTCCTGCCCCGCCCGCCGCCGCCAATCCCGCCGTGAAGCGAGCGCGAGGTACCTCTGGCCGGCGGCGGGGGCCAGGGCGGGACCGGCGGCAACGCCTGCGGAATTGCTCGCCGCCCAGAATCGTCGCCGACCGCGCCGGGCGTGGGGCTAGCGGAGAGTTGGGCTATTACGTCAGCAAATTTCATATTGTATAACTTAATCAAGCAGCGTTGTATGCTTTGCAGCGCGGACGAGGGGGAGGGAGAGGTTGAAGGCGAGCGTGAGGGAGAAGGCGACGGTGAGGCGAGGTGGAGAGCGAGGGCATGAGTAGAGGTAGTCTGAAGCGGAGCAGGGCAGAGCGACGGAGAGGGCATGGCTACCAGGCAGTTGGAGTGCAGGGCGACGGTCAGGTCTGAGACGATGAATGGCGCAGCGACGGTGTGGTCATGGCGGTCAGAAACGGTCAAGGGCAGGGGAATGGTGAGGTCGTGTCGTTGACAGGTGGTGAAGGTCAGGGTGGCAATGAAGTCGTGGCGTTAGAGTCGGTGACGGACAGGGTGTCGCAGAGAACGTGGTGATCAAAGGCGGTGAAGGCCAGGGCTTCTGTATTCTTCGTAGCGTTCAAAGACAGTGGAAAAGGCGACGATGAGGTCGTGGTGTTAAGAGTCGGTGGTGGTCTGGGCAACAGTGAGGTCGTGGCTATAAGAGGCGTTGAAGGGAAGGGCAACGGTTAGGTCTTGGTGGTCAGAGGCGACGAAGGGCCGGGCAGCGATGAGGTGCTGGCGGACAGACCCGGGGACGGGTAGGGCAACGGTGAGGTAGTGGCGTTCAGAGGCGGTGAAGGGGTGGGCAGGGCGACGGCGAGGCCGTAGCGGCCAGGGGGGGGTAGGGTAGTGAGGTCGAGGCGAAGCGCCGAGAATAGGGCTATAGAGAGGCCCGCACAGCACCGCTCCGCGCGCCAGAAGAGGTCGCAGCGCGGGAGCTTCGCGAGTGACGTCGGGGAGAGAAGTCGCCCGACAGCGTATTTTCGCCGCGAGACGAGCGCTGTTGGGGGCGGACGCGACCGCAGCGGAGGGAATGCCAGTTGCAAGTGGATCTTTTGTGTGTGGATGTGAAACCGAATTCACGCTGGAGAGAGACTGTGGAAGTGGAGACAAGGGACGATAACGATGCTGAAAGTGGGTCAAGATCGAGAAATAGGACTGTGATATTGATGGCAAGGGGAATCGTAAAATATATACTGAGTATACAGGTGATGGTAAATGTAGTGAAGACGAGGCAAGATAAAGTGGTGAAAGTAGTATATAGGTGCAGTCGAGGTAGAGGGGCACGGCCTTGAAGTGCACACGTTGGAAGGCGATCGATATAAAGCTTTCAGGAGGAACTCTAGTCTGCATGGTGCACATACTCGCTTGCAAACAGACTGAGATATGGGTACGGTTATTGTTGGATTGATGTTTCTGGTCAACTGCTACGATCATTATTCCCTTTAGTATAGTGAATGATTTTGTGTCTAGAGGAGGCGTTGTGCCTCGCCCTCCATGAAGTGATCTGGCGCCTTTTTACACGACGGCTTTCAGGGTTCTCTCTTCCTGGTATATCAAAAACGAAGCACCACCTCAGCCTGTAGAAGCTGTATGCTCCTGACTTATCACTTGACATGTATAGTAGTGTCCTACATATGTGTGTGTGTGTATAAAAGGGAGAGGAAGGGAGACGCGTGAAGAAGAAATGGTCGCGTGTGGACCGTGACACGTTTTTTATTACTGCTCCAGCGTACGCCTGGCGTTCATCAAAAAATACACGGAAAACTACCGATCAGAGCAGCCGGCCGATAAAATTCTCTAGAGAGCGTCTCAAATCTACCCAGCTATAAGGCTAGCGTCGAAAATCCGCCACCCTCAGTACTCGAACCCTAGGACCTTTAGATCAGAGTCGTTGCAGAGACAACGGCAATGCTCGCTCTGAACCGAATCATCCGGTGATAGGGATACGGTAAGGACAGGAGATACTGGAAAACGGTGGAAGCAGTGGAGCGACCCTATGGAAGTGCGATGGGGGATGCGGCAGCGAGAGCGGGTATCGGCAGGAGTAAAGACTGTGGCAACGGCTGCGACGGCAAAGGCTTCTCAGGCACGGGACGACCCGGGCGTCTCCCTTCTCGCCTTCCTCCGCCTCCGCCGTCGACGCTGCGGCCGTTTGCGAGGCGCAGGAC
>BOPP01000004.1:8069781-8085466 GCA_017312745.1 Gryllus bimaculatus | reverse complement strand
GTGGGAGAGAGACCTCGCGCTCTTTCTCAGCGTCCCCTCCTCGATTTTACTTTCTCGCATACTGCTGTCGTGCTTCACGTACTACGTGTAAATAGCAATTATTGTAATGCTGCAGCAAAAATTGCAATTTTTGTATAGGAAAACTCGTTTTGTGGGCGCTTGTTACCACAAAAGTGGATAATTTGTGTACATATATCTAGTAAATTACTTTCTCTAACACGTTGTACATTAAGAATCCAAATTTTTTGAGTCCTTAATACCTGAAAATTGTTTTGCGGTGAAACGTCTGACTGTTAACAATGCTTGTTTCTAAACAGTAGGCAGGATTTTCACCTAAGTTGATATTCCTCCTTCGATCTGGCTGATGCCGCGCCCTCTTGAGTACAAAACACATATTTTTTATTGAGAGTAGTACTTTACACGAGGCCTTAGGGGCATTTTCAAAATACTTTAAAAATAGCTCCAAATAATTTCTTTAATTTTTTTCTCAGTTATATCAAACTACGCTTAAAGTAGCACATATCCCATTTTAGTTGATATCTCTCATTTTTCGGAAATTGCAAAGTTTTAAAATTTTCCGGCGTTTTCCTACAACTACAAAATTGATGATAGAGATTTTCTCGTAAACAAAATGTGTACGTCACAATTAGATATTTAAATTAGTGAGGTACAATTCTTTTCAAAACATTAATAGTACAACGTAAATTTGTGTGAAGGGAAGGCAATTTAAAAAAACGAGATTTTCTCCAAAACTGCTACAAATTGTATTTTTGATTTTTTTCTAGGATTCTATAAAGTAAACTTGTAAAATGGCGCCCGTCCGAGTTTCGTTGATCTCTCTGAATTTTCGAAAAGAGCAAGTTACACGTAATGTGAGAAAGTTTGTAGTACTGTAGTTTCATTATTTTCTTGCAATTTTATGAGACGTTTTATAACGTTTCTAAAGTATTCTCTTGGACTCAGCATATTCGGACTATGTTGCTATTAGTCACGGAAAATCTAATTGGACAGTAAAAAAGTTATTTTAGATTGCCTTATACGTCTTTTGCATATGAAAGTGGTTTTAGAAGGTTTCCGGTTGCAGTGATAATTAGCTTGTATTACATATATGTTAATTGCGAAGTATATGGCAGTTCCGGTTGATGTAAGTTTCGTAATCGGAGCCACATACATTCTGGCATTTAATGTATTATTATCCTTTTGCTCCAGTTTGTTTAGTACAAAGGTTTTGTTGTAATACGTACAACATTGTCGATCACTTGCAATACATTTATTTATATTCAGAATGAAAGATATATTCGGTCCACTCCCCAAGTTGCTAATATCCACGATAATTCGTTATGCTTTCCGTTTGTATTGCGCTTCAGTGTAAAATTGAAGATAAAGACCGAACATTCCGTTTGTAGGGGAACATTTATTTTCTTTTTAGCCAGCGTGCTACACGTCCGAGAGACATCAAGGCTTTTGTGCTCATTTCCTTTATGCCGTAAGTACATCCCCAATTCCATGTTGCCTATGTTTACAGACGTCTGTTTCGTCCGCGTGGCATAGTTCCGGTGCATTGTGCCGCATTTGCATCCTTCTGCTCCCCGCCTCCATGTTGGCGATTTGGAAACAAGTTACCCGTGTCCTCCGCCGAAACAGCGGATTTGGCAGCGGGCTTGTACTACGTACCCCTCGCGGTGTCCTCTTTCTCGGCCCAGAGAGCCGTCCGCCGCCAGCCGCTCCCTTCCTGAAGCGTCTAGAGGACGCGGTGCGGCGCCGCGCGCCCACAGCGGCGTCGCGCGAGCTGAGCGTATTTGGTTGCGCGCCGCCGCCGCCGCCAGTACCTCGACGCCAGCGTCGCGACGCCCCCCTCCCCGCCTCCGGAAGCTCACCCGTTCTATTTGCAATTATTCAAACCGAAGGAAATGTTCAAATGGAGTTGAAACCACAAATAACACTTTGGAAGGTCCACAGAGTTTCTCCTGCCCCATCCCCCCTTACATAATGAGGTTCAGTTTGCAGCTTTTTGCGGAGAGCAGAAAGAAAGTGACGGAGAGGAAGTAAGCGGATAGCGGAGGGAAGAGAGACGAAGGACAACGACCGTGCCGCTCAGTAGGCAACTTTATGAAACGGGCTTCTGATTCTTCTGCTGCGGGGCAAAACCACTTAGGCTGAGAGGTCCGTCTGCTGCGCTCGGCTCCCCGGTTCCCCTCGCGGCCCCCTCCTCGCCCCCGGCGCCCCTCCCCGCTTCCCTCCCCGGCGCCCCCGGTGCTCCCTTGCTTCCGCTCCCCGGCGCCTCTCCCCGCCCACGCCGCCCGCCACGCCCACAGCCCTCTGCTAATACTCGCCCAGCGCGCCGCCGGGATGCTTAGCCTGATCCCTTTACACCGTTGCTAAGTATCTGTAATTCGTCGCCGGCCGTACTGTCGTGCCGGAAGTGCCTCTGCGCAGCCGAGGGCGCAGCCGGGTTCTCCGTCTCAGCCCCAGCCCCTGCCTCTGCGTCTCACGGCGGTCCTTGCTTCGTCCGGGTCGGCAGTTCCACTCTCCGCGCTTCACCTTTACTTTCTTTCTGCCTGCTTTGCTTTGCTTTCTCTTACTCGCGTCCATTAATGTCTCCGCTTCTTCTTGGCCTTTACGTGTTTACTTCCTTGCAGCCTCTGCGTTTTCTTCCTCAGGGACATCTTTTTTGCCCTTTTGTAATGCTACTTTCTTTTTTGTTTATTATCTCTACCTATATTCCATACCTCGCTGAAATTTGGAGTTTTATATTTTTTGACAATTTCGTTCAAGAGCTTTGTCTCCTTTCCTCCTCACTGCTTCCTCTTGCACTGCTACCGTTTCGTACCCTCCCTTTTCTTCACTTCCGACGTTCTCGTTTTTCAGTGGGGACCGTTTGTCATCTTTCCACCCGCTTCTCGTCCTGCTTCACTCCCACCCATCCCAACGACTTTGTCCTCTTCCCTTCCCGCACTGGCGCGCCGCGTGCCGCTACCCTCCCGTCGTCCTCCTGCCCTTCCGCCGCCCTTGCCCCCCCTCACCCCCGCGCGACCGTCAGCTCGTTAGGGTGCGGTGCACCTGCGTGAATGCCCCTGTGTGCGGCGCCTGGCTGCCGGGCCGGAAAAAGATTTTCTTCTCGTGGAGAGGCGTGTAATGCTCCGGCACATACATAGGAATAAGGCGGCGTTCGTGCCATAGGGCACGTCGCGCATAAACACAGGCGTGTGTGCCCGCGTCGCGTTGTTTGTATGCAAACATGTTCGTGAAGTTCGTCTGATAGCTGGCGTGACCTATGAGCAGAATAATTGACAATCGTAATTAATGTTTAACATACTTTCTGAAATTATTACCGGTACAAATATGAAAATATATTCAGTCATTGTTGTACCTATCATGAAACAGAAATTCACATTTGCATTTTTTTAGTTGTAGTTGGCATTTATTTAAGAAATATAAAACACTTTCAAGTTTGTACTCATAAAATCTTTTAAATTTGCTTCCTCGAACTTCCATCGGCGTGGTAGATTTATTGAATTTGTCATGATGGATTTTTTGGTCTGAGTCTTTCCAAATGTTCAAGTCGAGCTTTATGGTTTGATAGTAATCGTTTGCGAGACATTTAATGGCGTGGTCGTGAAATCGTTTTGTTGTTGGAAATCCTTTGATATTCTCTTCTCCTTTTTGAGTTTGTTCTCCATAGAATTTTTCAGTCAGATATCGTAAATCTCTTTGCAGCTCTGGGAGAATACGGAATAGCTGTTTCAGGAGCGCCCTATTCAGTTGATGTGGTTTGATTACGAAAGAAGAAATGAATGGCGATGGATGTAGGGCCGAAGTCGTAAAACTTCTAAATATGTTTAGGGTTGCAAAAGGACTACAACAAAACGTACCGCTGTGCATCTACTGTACTAAATATGTCGTTTTAAATATTATTACACAGTGCCTTCCTTGTAGAACAGACATTGAGCGATTAAAATTCGCATGTAAAATGCATGAAGGAAGGAGTAAAATCGCCATAGTTATAAAATTCACGCAGATTTTGTCTGCGTGTACCAGTTGAATTTGTGTTTCTTGGAAAATCAGTGTGCAATATACTTTGAAATTTAGGTGTAACTTTCAAACATCGATTACTCTCGTTCTGGAATGCACACTTCGAGAGTTTTCTGCTTAGGTAGAGTTCATTTTGTGTTTGCCAGGTAGTTTGTGGATATGTAAATGCACATGTCCATGTGCGAAAGTGTTTAATTGATTTAATATTCTATGGTTTGAACCGTTGAATTCTTTTCGCTGTGTCATTTCATATCTTCATCCTTGGGTTGGAATGTTTTGTTGTTGTTTTTGTAGTTATTATTATTATTATTATTATTATTGTCTTTCCTTTTTTGTGAATTTCCTGCTTTTGACCACTTTTTTTTATCGAAATATATATGTCTGTCGCATACATTTACACGTACACGAAATTTAGAAGTTCATAAACCTCGGGTCTACTTTGATTGGTAAATGAAAATTCAAATTCCCATTTTCTATTAAATACACCCACGATATGGAAGAGTACTGACGTACTCCACAGTATTTTTTCTGCCAGTGACTAAGAGGATCATGGAATTGCATTTATATTAGTCATATACTTCATCACAGAAATTCTATGTATGTAATTGTTATTTCCTCGTTCCATTGCTTTGGTTCTTGTGCAACAATCATGCAAGTTGTGTTACTGTTCGAAAATTTGTTTTCCTTGCTATTACTCCGCTCTGCAATGAAATTTTTTGGATTGTCTCAAACCATTGTTGACATAGTCTGTGTCCGTCTCCTTTGAGTGTTCTTTAAAGTGACTGGAGTGAGTAACATCTATTTATAATATCTCTTTCCTTCGAAGCGTACTTAGCTTTGCATAGAGCCCTTAATAAAAATTTGCCGAGGAATTGCTCATTCATTTTCACCACTCCATAATATGTTTTCTCTCATTTTATTGCGTTTATTTTAGCAAAAAATCTGATAACTTTATAGACTGGGCGAGACTGTAGTTTGAATTTTATATTTCTATCTTAGCCAGTTAATCGTATTTCCCAGTATTTTCAATGTAATGGTAACCTGGTACTCAACCCCCAAATCACTAAATATTGGTAGAAGATTTCAGCTTAGAATTAATGAGAATTAATACACTAGTTGAGGTATTTTCTGATGAGTACGGCAAAAGACGTGGCACTTTTTTTCAATGTGGATTAAGCATATATATATATATATATATATATATATATATATATATATATATTCAAAAAATTGTGATGTCGCAATAGGGCAGTCGACATTTATTATTTTCTTTATTGTAAACCACACTAAAAACTGCATGTGACGTGTAGAGGTAAAGTGTAATCTACACTCATTTTCTCGAACTCCAAAGTGGCTCTACCTCACTCTTTTACTACACATACTTGAATTATGAACAATGGTACCATCGGGCGTAATTGGCAAGTTTTAAAACTAGACATTTGTGCTCCTGAGTAATAACATCAGCAAGCAAACTACAGGTCCTTACAAAATAACAATCCTCCCGACCATACTCCTCCCGCAATTAGCAAAAGAGAACTCAACAAAATGTGCGCGTAGTGCAGCTAAATTATTGTCCTGAAGCAAAGCAAGGGGCCATCTCAGCGTTTTCTTTATAGATCAACTGGGAACTGGACAAAAAAAGACGGGTGTCCGCCCGAATATTAAATGGAGGGAGGTAGAAATCTGTGCGTGTTTAACGGTTTTGTTTAGTGATTTTTATGTGAAGCTGTATTTTGTGGAAAGAATAAGAGGTAATATCACTCTCATCTTGCCGAAACCTAATGAAATTCTGTTCTACCTTTGAACTGGCGCGAGGTGGACAACTGAATTTGGGTGGGGAAGGGAAGCAAATGCGGTCACACAAATGCGGTCACAATGCTGCAAGGCAGTCTATTCTACTGCTTTAACTGTTCAGTGGAGGAAGAGTGAGAGGAGATGGTCTCTGAAGGAGTTACAGCTTGATTAAAATTTTGAAAAGGGTGGACGTCCACATTCCATTCCCCGCATATTCCATGTCATTTCGATCGCATGCCAAAATTGACGGATCCTTTGGTTGTAATAGCTTTCTATAACGTAGATATAGCCACAACAATGAAATTAGATTAGAAGATACTCTTACGATGAGGCATAGGATATTTGGCACTTGTCTCATTGTTGGGAATGTAGTGGATTATTCTGAAACTAGAGAGGATATAGTAGGTGTCCGTAACAATTGATGCTTGTTTTTACTCTCTCCTTATCTGGAGATTCATTCTTGAAACCCTGGCCTAAATTGCCACCTTTGAATTGTATTTTAAAAAGTTGTTTAAACAGCGTTTCGTGAAAGTAAAATATTTTCTATGACATCTGTGATAATCCTTATAAGTGCTTGTCACTTGAAGTTTTTTTGAAAACCGGTATATTAAAAAATTGAATAACGCCAACAACTTTCACCTATCAGTTTCGCACGCTTTAACGTCAGTGCCACTGACATAATGTCGTAGACGCGGCAGCACCGCAGCCACGATAACAAATTGATTTCCTTGTATCGACTACAAGCCGCAGACCGCACACTCATGGCATGTGAGCCCCCGTGTGAAAATCCTTCCATTGGAGCCCCAACGCAGCAAAGCATCGGTGTGGCGCTTGCGGCGAGCCGCCGCGTCGGCCTCGTCATTTATTAACATAGCGGTCCCGCGTGCGACCGGCCGCGGTGGCTCTGCACCACCACCACTGCCTCTGCAACATCGTTGGTCGCGAGGCTTTAGGGTTCGAATCTCGGTGCTGGCGGTGAGTTTTTCACTCCAGCTTCATTGCTGGGTCCAATTGAACTGTTTTCTGTAAGAGAATACGAGCGATCGGCGGTTTCTCCTGGTTTCTGCGATCAATACCAGGCGAATTCACTTTAACGAATGGTTCACGGACAGCGCGCAACCTGTCCATTCTTCTTATCCTCCTCTCCCCTTACACACACACACACACACACACAATTGCATACACTACTCTACCGCACATTCCGGGAGACCAGTCGGGAGGTTACAGCGTGTCTCGGCAAGGGTCGAGTCCTTAGGAGGATAACTGAAAGGAGAATATCAAGCTGAGATGTAGGCTGGCGCTGGATCTCACGATGAACACGGACACCTCGGAGAGGTATCGTGCTCTAGACTTACGGGATTAACTTTTAATAGTTGACGCGCCCGGAATCATTATTCTTTCTGCCCGTTCTCCCGCGAGCGCATCGGTCGGACGCTGCGTGCCAGACGTGTGCCACAGGGCGTGCGCGGTTGTGAATGTGCGTCAGCGACGGCCGTAGGAGCAATCCGCACGCACACTTTTCTTCTTCTTCTTCTTCTTCTTCTTCTTCTTCTTCTTCTTCTTCTTCTTCTTCTTCTTCTTCTTGCCTTCCACACACCGCTAAAGAATATCTCCCCACTGGTGTGCCAGCTTGCGGAATGGTGATTACGTAGTTAGCACCGATATTGCTGTTTGTCGCAACACTTTCGCTCCCCTTCTAACTGTATGGCTACAATCCTCATTCTCAAGAGCAAAACATCTGTTTCTCCCCCAAACTGCTTCGAAGAATCTAATTACATATTGTTCCCAGTGTCTGCCACTGCCGATGGACTCCTGAGTGGAAAGTCTGCACAACAGTACACGCATAACTGTACGTGTAGCTGTGGTTGGAAGAACTTGGGGCGATGAGGCGAGAACCACGCAACAGAAATTTGGACGCTTGCGCATGATATTATCACGAGGAGATAATAAGGTTTGGAAGTTTCCAGTGAAAGTGGGGTTGATTTGCATTTGTAGAGATACGTTGAAGAAAAGTAAACAATGCATTTTCGCACGTTTATCGAAGTTTTCAAAAGAAGTGCGTAGAGAAACTTGAATGTTAGGAATGTACTTCGTCATCTCGTAAAAGAAGCACATTACCAACTATACTTTTGAGCTGAGCATTACACAGAAAGCTCGCTCAGGATATTTAATGCATTGATCCGCATATACTTCCAATATCATGAATGTAGCAACGCTAGTATAGTACGCCCCTGCAAGTTAACAAGTGTCGACGAAGTGGCATATATTGATATTATAGTTGATCGGAGACGACTTAAGTATTTATAATCATACGTAATGGGTATTATATAGATAATATTTATTTGGACTGTAGAACTAAAATACTAAATAGTCAAGAGAGGATTTTATAATGAAATATAATTGCACAAATATCTCCGAGCGATACTGCCAACATTTAGTGAATAAAGTTTTTTACCTTTACTCAGAATGGGAAGAATGCAGAATTGCAGGATTAATTGTAGATGCTCGGAATACATTTGACGTTTTGTTGCCTTTTTCTAGTGTCTCTTTATGCACTCTAGGTTTGTCTGTGGAAAATTACATAGATACGATTTTCAAATGGAAGAATAAAAATATGTAGAGTACGTCAATCCCTCATATGTCAATCGCTTTTTTGATGATTTTGCCCAAAACTAAAATCTAATTAGACATACATATTTTATAAAATATTTTTGAACAATCGTGTAAATTGTCATTTTAAAATGAATTTAAAAATTGTTTGAAAACTGTTCATCTGCTCCTATTGCATTCCTCTTTGTTGTCTATTATCTAGCTGAGGATTTTATTTTCCTTTTCATTCATTGTGCATTCAATACGAACACAATTGTATTTTCAAGCTGAATATATCATCGTCTCCTGTTAATTTCTTAAGAAAAGTTTTTTTTGGTACATTTTGAAAAAAATATATGCCAAAATATTACTTTGCCTTGAGGTTTTGTGCCCTGTGTTTGTTATTAAGGCATTTGTTTCCGAGTGCTACGTAGGAATACACAAGATACACAACTGCACAAGATGAACTTATGAACAATAGCGTATTATGTATTTTACAAAGGAATTACTAATTCCTACCAATTCTTCTTGATTATTTGAATAATTGATTGAGTGAATTTGTATTTGAATAAATTATATTGTACAGATTAAGAGTGAATTGTCAATTTATTCAAGTTATTTTTTGTTAGTGAACATATTTTGATACAAAATTTTGACGTGATAAAATTATAGGAACAGTTAAACAACACGGTACTCAAGACTATGAGGTTAGGTCTTTTAATACATATATGAATTCGCGTTTGAAAGAGTACAGGAATCGCTTCATTTCCACAACGAAACGCCTGAATGCTTACGCTCTCGCTTACTAATTGTCCACACAGAAACGGCCACTGACATCGCTGCAGGCTGACTCCAACTTCGCTTAACTCGGTTATTCTGATGAGAACAGGAGTTCCTGAAACGACAAGAGTGCTGACACGGTATAGTTTATAAAGAAAACTGCTCTCCAAGTCTCCTCATGCCAGCGGAAGGATCTCGAAAGTTTTCACACACAGTAACCTACGTCGGCTCTTCAATTTGGAAGCTCTCGTACGCGAGAATCGTACGTCACAACTACGCATCTTGGTGAGTTTGCGTTAATTCTAGTTTTCGTCAACTTTCGTATTTGAGCGGCTCCAGTTTAATCCGCGTTGAAGAGCCCGTCTCTTCCAGCGCTCCTCCCAGGAGACGCGGCTAAGTTGGGGAGAGCCGCTCGGCAAAAACGCCCTGCGCACCCCCCTCTCCAGGCGAGTTCTTCGGCGTGGACCGCCCGTCCACCCACGCCCACTCACGCCTACCGACGTCCACCCACGCCCATCCAAGCCCGACCACGTCCACTCACGCCCATTCACGAACACCCACGTCCCTCCCACTCTTTCCCGCTGTGCCCAGCCCCTCCGCCGCCCAGGTCCGCCGCGGTATTGCGAGTGCAGCATCCTCTGCGTGGTGGAAGTGAACTCGCGCGCCCCCGGGATGGAGTGGCCCCGCGAGGGCAGCGGTACGCAAGACGCAACGGCGGCGGAGGCTATGGTGCGGATAAGGCAGGGAAAAGCAGACACAGACCGAGCCATTTCAAGGGCCATGTGAGGACTCGTGGCCCCCAGGGAAAAAGACCCTGAGTTTGGGATATTTTTAAATTTTTTCCCTACTGTTTTACTTTTCTGTATTCTAATTTTTCCGGTTTTAAAATAATAACCCTTTTATATTGATAAATAATTTTCTTTTAGATGTTTTAATTCGTTTGTACAGTACTAATTCACCGTTAATATAAAAGCAAATAACGTAAAATCCTATCGCCACTGCAACAATTCGCGGATCTATCATTAATTTCATGAACAGTGAATTTATTCACTTCAAAAATATATACGCTGTTCTCACGACGTACGTAGAACTAACAACCTAATAAAATTAAGGAATTCAACTATTTTTCTGTTATGCATTATTCCTTTAATATTTTTAATATTTCGAACTATTTTAAATTAAATGTTTTAACTACGACTTTTGCTTAAAATATTTTATTTTGAAGATCACAAAAAAGTTTTGCGTTCCCTTGAAATTTACCTGCCATGAGTCTAACTCAAGAGACAGGTCTGGGTCTCATAACAGAGTTGGAGATGTCGTTTGTGGCAATGATTCGTTTGTGGCAATGATTCGTCATTTAAATCGTATGCGCCGAATGGTATGATGGTGATCGTAGATATCAATTAAGAAGAGTCAACACGATGATGTAGTAAAGAGAAATTACATCAGGATAGTGACGCATCTCTAGCAATTCTGCGTGTGCTGGCGATGTATGCGAATTTTTGTAATGGGGTGTTCGGAAAGGAAGATAGAAATTTTGAAATCACTGAAACGATGGTTGAACCTAATAAATGAAGCGGAACCAAACTTGAAAGAGGGGTGTAGGACATGACAGAAACAGTAAACGATGACAAGGTGTGCTTGGGGGTAGGAAGGTAGGAATAGCTTGTCTGTTTCAGTGACGCTGAAAATTGGCGTCGGAAAAAGATCCCTGGCGTTGGCGACAGCGGCGTGAGGACCGTCCTGTGTGCGAAGCCTTGCGCCGGTTGAGGCGGCCGCCCTTCTGGGGCCGCGAACCGCCGGACGGACGCGCAATGGTCGGGATTAAATGTCGGGAGACTGATTAGCCCATTAAGCAGCGCGGGGCCTTCAAATGAAGTGGGGCGCTCCCAGCGGGCAATCCGCTAAATCGACGGGGCCGCGCGGGACGGAGCAGGGGGCGAGGTCGGGCGCGCGTCGGCCGGCTGCTCGTCGCCTCTGCGAAAAAAATATTCCTCGTTGCTGGCGGCGCGAGGAGGGAAAATGGGTGGGGAAGTTTGAAGGGGGCAAGTCCGGTAGAGGCGAATGTGGCAATGGAGATGACGGAAAGAAAATGGGGGAGAAGGAATGGAAAGTATAGTAGAAAACTGGAGAAAGAACTGCTCTAAAATATAATCTAAAGAAATTTCCGGATAAGAGACGCCTGATGAATATAAAATAATGGGAAAGAAAATATGAAGGTTCTATAGTTTTGTCACACATTCGCCTGACAAAACGTACCCGAAACTGAAGTCACGTTTTAGCCATTTTTTCGCTCTAAGCAAAAAAAAAACTTACTAAGAAACCAGTATATGAGAAGTAAATGCAGTAATATGTGAAGAGAAAGTTGGGATGACTTGAAATAAAAAAAACAGAATACATGATACAGAGTCTTCAAGTACAAATGTAAAGTTGAGAAATAATCAGGAAGAAAGACAGCGAGTACAGGAGAAGGACAACGCGGGCAGCACATGCCAAGGACAAGACCTTGGCAGCGCTCTCATTGCAACTATGCGTCAGACGAAGGCGATCGAAGGGAGAGATAATAACTGCGGGCGTGTCGGAGGGAATGTAGGAGCTACTGAATGCAGAAGGAGAAAGGGCGATGAGAAGTGCAGGCGTACAGGCGACAGCAGTGGAGCTGGAGGAGGGACGAAGGTCCACTGATGGTGGCTGGCCTGGGCGAGGAGGAGCCGGGGGAAGAAGCTTTGCCTAATTCGCGGAGGGCGCCTCGCTGGGCAGGATGTGCCTTTGTTTGCGAACCTCGTTTCTTCTCTCGCCGGCAGATAGGTGGGCGGGGGTGGGCGGGTGTCTTGAGATGGCGCGCCAGCCGAGTGGATTTCCTTCGTGGCGCTTTGTCCACCCGCCTTGACGCATGCGATCACTTTAGTGCGCTCGACGCCTCTTGTCCCCTTTTTTTTGTTTCTTTTTCAGGTTTTTTGTTTGTCTAATTAATTCAGAGTACTTAAACGAGAATTTCTCTTTCGGAGTTCTTTTCACAACCTTTTGTTTCTAGTTACTAGTCTCAAGCGCAGATATTTTCAGTTGTTCTGGAGATCTAGTAGCGACATTATATTATTTTTTCCTTTTGATAAGTGACGTGATTAACATACACTTGTATTTTGTTACGAATACTAATTAGATGATTCACTAAAATTTCATGACGTGAAAAATTATTTTTTTGTGATTTGAACATTACGAGTTGCTTCATATTTAATACACATCTTTTTTTAGGTATTATTTTATTGAGTAATACTCACCCCAAGCGAAAAATAATTTAGTCTTTTTTGTTTCATTTTCAGCGGGTCAGTAACAGATCAATAAACTACCATTTTGAGTTTTTCGAAATGAACTCACTTTGATGCTCAGAGCAACCGTCTTATTATTCTGTACTTCAGTGATTGTCGTGTCCCTCCAAGTGTTGTAGAACTACCGGTCGTATTTTTGCCGTACATGAGCCGGTACTCTACGTCTCGCTAGACCTTTCTTATGGGTCAGTCGCATTGCAACCTAATACCTACGGAGCAGGCGCGCCAGGAGCAGTGATATACGAGCACTTCATAACAGTGTCTTCAAGGCTCTACAATGGCCCCTGTTTGTTCCGCTGCTGCCTTCTTGCTTCCGGCAAGCTACTCGATCTCCAAGACTCCACGAATGCACACGGCACCCTCCGTAAGGGCCTCTGGTGAACAGAAGAGGTGGCTACTGGGCAATTGCAAGGTGTTCCACTCTTCCGGCATTGCTTCGCGTCTACACGAGACGCCCACTGTAACAGAGCGTCGAAGGAAACCTCTGCTTCTACGCCTCGCTTGCGTTCCTGCTAGCTAACCGCTTCGCCACTCTCTCTACGAGCGTGCGCTCAGGAGAATTTTGTGTTGATTTAAATAATACCAGGGTTAATCTGTCAAAAATGACGGGACGAAGTGAAACTTTTATATTAAAAAAATATTATAAAGACTAGGAAAACGCAGTTCAATATCTTTTATGCTTTTTTTTTTATTTCAAAATTTCCTGTACCTAATATATAAAAAACAATATTGTTTGTTTTTTGGTTCGTACTTAATGCGGTGCCATACCATTTATTCGATTGCGATAAAACTTTCTCAACTTACATCTTGTACTTGTGGGAAGATTATAGACATGGTACGATAGGAATGTGCATTTACCTGCGCTCATAGACGCACGTAGATAACGATTTTATGTTGACTTTACGCAACCCGACAAATTACTTTTATATTTTATATCCTTTCCTTATTTATTTGATTTTACAAAATAATTTTGTATCTTCATAAACATAAATGATTATTTGTGGTATATTTTATTACTTGATAAAAGATTTAGTTGAAACTGAGTATGCCTTTACAACTGAGCTCCTGTAGCTTACCCCTAATCACCAACGTTGTTCATTCCTTGCGCACGTCACGGCCACAGAAATTTAATCCTTCTGCCTCTTGAGATCTCGAGTTTCAAAGGGTGCGATTGCCTAGGCGTTCGCACGGTACCGATTTCCTGAACAAACGTGCAAGAACGATTGCCGACCTGCCCAACCGCCACTCAAGCTGTGAAACCGAATTGCGCGCCGCAAAAACTACCGAATGTATCGTTTCAATACCACTGCATTTTATAGTGACTTAGTCGGTTTTTAATTTTTTTCTTACGGAGACG
Organism: Gryllus bimaculatus; assembly: GCA_017312745.1. Taxonomy (NCBI): domain Eukaryota; kingdom Metazoa; phylum Arthropoda; class Insecta; order Orthoptera; family Gryllidae; genus Gryllus; species Gryllus bimaculatus. The sequence continues at coordinate 8,071,588 of BOPP01000004.1, read as the reverse complement.
TTCTATCCAAGTAATGTTTTTGCTTGCATATCTTTTAAACCATAAGTAATAATATGCAAAAACAGCTAATTTTCTCTCTTCAGTTGTTCATACTTTATGATACGACCTACAACACAACAAAGCATGTTTTAGATGAATGGAGTACCAGACGTGCTTTACCATGTATGTTTATTTAAAAAAATAAAATAAACGAAACTCATTAACTGATCTTTTCTTTCAACTTAATAACAATCCTAGCGGTTATTATGGTTGTCAAGGTCAATAAAAGACTTTTAATGAAAGTTACTACTTCAGTTAACAATTTCTTCTCAGATATTGAGATAACACGGCTGATTTTCCTGGCTTAAACAGATTTGTATTTTAATGCCAACCATTAAAAGTGTTGTATCGTAAGTTCATTTCTGTGGCTTATCGTCTCTCTCTCTCTCTCTCTCTCTCTCTCTCTTTCTCTATCTCTATCTCTTTCTCTTTCTGACTCATTTAGTCGTTGACATATTGTCTATCTGTCATAAGAGAAGACCAATATCGTTTCCTTATTGCTAATTTCTGGAAGAAAGGAAGAATATGTAATAGTTTCCTGTAACAACAAATTACGGACTTCAATCTCTCAATTATTCGTAGTAAATTTACCTCATCACCTTCATGTAAATGTGCTCATAGGAGAAAGTGCTTGGGGGTATTAAAGAAAATGTATAGTAATGTATATTACATCGTCTTCTATTATTTTCGGAATATATTTAATAGTCATGTCAATTTTTTGTGAAGCAAGAATAATTTATCCACGTTGCATAGTAGTGATTTTGAATCATGAATTCTAAATGTGCAGCAGGTTCTTACATAGAAATATATTTTATGTTAATGACGAGGAACACGGAGTAAAAACACCCTGAAAATATTCACGGGAAACAGTGCAAGTATTTCAATAACTAAATATTGTTATTGAAATCACGTATTAATAATAAAAAATATACTTCCCTATACCAGTGTCTATTTTAGAGAATGAATCAATACCTGTACGAAAGGTTGGTAAGCATGTTCTACGTTTCAGAGCTCCAGCCCAGTGTAATGCGAGTTTCTAATATACTGAGGTGTATTGATGTGCCAGGATATTAAGGCGGATATGCGGAGAATCTTAGGTCGGAAAATCCTAAAGTTTTTTAATATCGTTCGACGAAAACTCTCTTCGTACGCGGTGCAGATTGTTGAGGGAGATGACGGATTTGCAATCCAGGATACATACCATTAGCAGCCTCTATAACATTACGTACGAGTGTATTGCATTATTCTTTTAATGTATATTAAAACAATGTCGTGTTAGACGTAATTTTCTCTAAACACGGTGACGAATCGGTGACTAGCAAAGGCATTGCAGTAAATGAATTAAGTAATATACATATAGGTATTCATGTTGAGTTTGTATTATTATTATTATTGTTAGTTTAGATTATTCTTTCCACATGTTGATAATAGGACGATACCGTGGCAGATGTATTCCGTCCTTTTGCAGATGCTTTCAATCGTCCTCTATGACATCATCCTCTAATATGCACGAAAGACTGTCGCTGTGCTTCCAACGAAGTTAAAAAGAGTTTGGCGTCGTGTGTGTACGCCGAGGACTAAGTCAGCGGCGAGGTGACGGCGACGGCGGTAGTGTCCGCACCCGCGGCTGGGACTGCGACTCCGGCAGCTCCAGCTTATTACGATGTAGATTGGGATTGTCTGCGAGCACAACCCAGATCGCTCCCCGCCCTGGAGACACCTCTGGGCCTCTTCTGCCGCCGCCGCCACCGTTCCCGCCTCCACCCCT
>BOPP01000004.1:8051654-8063261 GCA_017312745.1 Gryllus bimaculatus | reverse complement strand
ATATATATATATACATAAAGAATATATTGCATAACGAACTTTTTATTTGGAAATTTGCCACCTTTAGCTTATTTCAACATTCACCACGAGTAGTGATAACCTGCGATGTGGTAGTGAGTGCGTGTTAATGGTTTCAAATCTGGAATTCTGGGCTCCGGTTCAGAATTCTAGCTACTTTACCCTAGAATGAATCATAGGCAAAGTGAGTTCATGATGGATTCATTCAGGTTTCTTCTGTTTCCTCTGTCTCTTCTGAAATTACCCCCATTTATTCCAGTTTCATTGTTACCATCTACTTATACGGTGGACCGTTCCTAGCATATGCGGAAGCTTCTATACATAGAATCAAAAATAAACTCCCGTAAAATTTTACCGCAATTCCTGCAGAGGACGTGCATTGTCACGTATATAAAAATACATCTATAGGACCACGGCAATAAAACAGGCTCTTCATGGCGTGCAAATTGTAAGGAAAAACATCTATATTCTAAACGCATTGAAGCTCGTGACCCTTCGAAAACCCTTCCGGGTCCTGGGGTTCAAATTGCGACCGATTTACGTGTAATTTGTGTTGCACAAGCGCACTCACTGGTGCTTTTCTTAGGATACTACCATTTCTTGTGCCTTTCAATCCATCATTGCTCTATTGTCGTTAAAATATCATCACCACACATCATCACCTTCGAACTTTTTTATGTCGTTTTAGAGAATTCATTCCAACGTCCGTGACTTCAAGCTATATTCAAAATTATTTTTACAATAAAATGGACCAAAACTAGAAATCTATCATAAACTTAAACGGAACTAAATACGATGAAGTTTATAAATTATATGAATACGACTACGGAATCTATATTTTATACAGACGTCTCAGAATAAATGTTACAAACTTCTATGGCATGTAGAGGGTTCGAAAATAATAACGTTTTCGCCAACAATCTAGTGGCAAATTTCATAGAACGGAGTTTCGCATGTGATATATGTTTTTGAACGTACGGCAATCAAAAACGTACGGCAATAATCACAAACTAGTCTTTGCTTGATTCCAACAACTAGCGTCGCAAGTGGCCTCGCAGTTGGTTGCCACAATCCGTATCTTCGCATATAAAAGTCTCAAAAAATTTTAACTTCGTTAAAAATGAAAGTTTTTCTACCACAGATTCATTGCAAAAGCTTATAATCATCGACTCTCTCATACACCTTAGAATTTGTAATATTTATTCTAAACCTGCTTTATAAATGAGTAAAGTTTGTGATAGAAATATTAAATGAAATATTAGTTTTAAATAACATATTAGTATAATTAAAGTATGTGTATATTGATATACTTTACGTGTATGCACTTAAAGATTCATATGTAAGAAACTTCTATTTTTATTAGACAAGGATATAGATATTCCAACTAACCGAATCACTATTCAGCTCACTTTCAATATTTTATATTTCCGTTTTCGTCGAGTGTCATTATGCTCAAATCCATCTTTCATCCCTCTTCCATGTACGCAAATTTCCGAGCTTCGTTATAGCCTGTTTACTTCCTTTCCTTATTCTAAAGACCACTGCCCCTAGCTTGTTTCTTTCTTCCCTGATAACATCGACGCCGTTGTGTTCTCTGCTTTTCTCTCGCCCCACTCCATCTGCCATTCTTTCATCTGCTCCCCTCCCGATTCTCGGTTTCGCCCTACGCTGCATCTCTTTCTCTGCATTGTCACCTCCCCGACCGTCCGCCCTCCCCCACCCCTGATGTCACATCGTCCCCGGCGGCGTTTCTCGCCCCGCAGCGGGTCGCCCCGCCCTCAGCGTCTGCCCCAGTCTACTCCCGCCCGCGGCGCCGCATCCATTTCACTGACACTCGTTTACCGATTCCCATCCGCACTCCGCATCGTCGTCGAGATTCCCCGATAACGTTCTCTGTTCGACAAACTCGCGCCTGTTTCGCCCGCGCGGCTAGTCTCTGTGTCGCTGGAATGCAAGGACAAGTTAAACCATATTCAACTCTTTTCTTCACTATGCGTTTCGTATAAATTTATCAGCTCTTTACGTATACGAAGGTCATTCAATAATTAGTCGTGAGACAAATTGGTCTGGAGAAAAAAGTTAGTAAGATCATTTGGTAATATTACGACCTGCCTATCTAGAAGATCAGCGTTTTTGTGTTCGTAACCTGTAAGTAGAACGATGGCTAGTCCACATAAAATTCCACATTTCATTCGAAATTCCATTTGTTGAACAACGTTCTGTGATTCGTGTTTACTTGCTGAAGGTGAAATACCAGCTAATATATACTCAAGAATGGCAAATTGTATGGTGACAGTTGTATGAACCGCGAGAGTTTGTACAATTGGGTAGATAAGTTTAAAAGTGGTCGAGACTTTGTGAATAACGAATTCCGTTCTGGCCGCATCAGCTGGAAAAATCATATTGACGGTTTGATGACGCGTTTATTGGCGATTATTTGGAAGAACAACGTACAATAAACAATACTTCTCATACATGCTTTTGAACAAGGTGAAGCCAGCCATGAGAGAGAAACGTGGAGGATCTTAGAGGAGAGGTGCAATTTTGCAGCACCCCAACGCACGTTCCCAGATTTCTCAACAATGCCGTGAACCTATCAAGAAAATGGGTTGGGAAGTACTGCTTCATCCCCATTCCAGCCCCGATTTAGCACCATCTGATTTCATTTGTTTGGTCTATGTGAGAAGTTCCACGATGACAAGTATGTAAAACAATGTGTGGGAAATTGTCTCAAACAACAAGATGAGATCTTCGCAGCCGGTATGAAAGAGCTGATAACCCGGTGGGTCGAGTGCACAAGTGTGGGTGGGAATCATATTGAAAAGTAGCAAAAGCCCTGTTTTGCAAAAATACACGGTTAATCTCCAAACCGACTTGTCTATATAATTATTAAATGCCCCTACCTCGTGCGGGGTACCCTTCATATAAAATGATTTTTTGAGGTACAAGTCAAAGACGAGAGCAATTAGTACTTGAATTCATGCACTATTATTAGTGTAGACGTATTTTGGTGAGGATTTATGCAGATTGCTGATCTGAATACCTGTATATATTCCATACTTGTTATACCTTGTATATCTGCATAATAACAGTTATAGGTGTATATACCTGCCTGATGTCGCAAAGTTCCTTACTCTGATGCTCTACGTAGTTTGTCAATAGATCGATCAATGACCTTAATGCGTACAGATGAATTGTTCAGTGTACGAAGTTGTCGTGAGATTGTCCTAAGGACATATTCATACGAGAATAATTATTGTTGACACATTTCAAAACCATTAAAATTTCCAGGAATCGTTCTTGTCCTTATTTGTGCTTAGTCCTTTTCATGGAGTAGACATGGAAACTTTGTCCTTCAAAGACATTAACTCTGAAGTTCTCGTTTAAAATAGTAGTCTTCTTCTCACAGCAGTTCAATATTTCTTATCAGACATGATATACCTAGAGACTTTCGTTAGAGTACAACCCTTTGAAATAGATGACACTCTCTTGTGTATCGTGCAAATATTTGTGCTGAAAAGAATACACAAATTAAAAGATTGAGAAAACATTCAATTATTTGTATGCGTGCTGTCAAGCAATTTTCTCTAGGATATTGTTTTAACATAGCAACTGATTAAAATTAATTTATATAAATAATGAAAAAATATGCATATGGAATTGTTTTATTTCAGTTAATTCGAAACGTTTCATTGTTGATGTTAAGGTTTTTGAGGCTGCCCAAAATAATCACCGTGTTTTCGCTGTTCCAATTAAATGAGGCAAATACATACATTGCAAAAGTGGAGTTGTAAGAATCCTTACTAGTTAAAGAACTTATGTACAAATGTAGAATATGATTTGGATAATATTTTTGAAAATACTGAACTACAACTATTACAAGAAAAATTGTTATGTCCAGTTGTATTCTTTTGTTTGTTTTTAAGGAATGATTTTCGTTTTTAACTCATAAGTAGCAATGTTTTCTGTGTATGTGTTAAAATCTGTAAATTCCTTTCTTTTATTTACTTAGGTTGCTTTAAACTTCATAATTTCTATGTGTATTTATTATTTGTATTCAAAATTCGAAAACGTCGTTTCTTTGTAAATTTATATTAAGTGTAAAGTTGAGTAATTCTAATTACGTAAAACATTTTTAATATGTAATTGAAAATTAGGCAAATAGTACACTAGGCGTGTTGATGCATATCTCTTTTGTGGTTTCTGTCCCAATTCCCTGTGGTATTCAAATCGAACGCAGAACGGGTCTTTGGTTTATAACTGCACAGTAAATGAGGCATTATCCCTCCCAAACATCTCGCGCAGTACAAATTGTGTTTTACTGTAATAAATTATCACTATTCTTAAATATCCGTCTGAAAGGGTTTGGTAAAAACAGAAAGGGTTTGGTAAAAGTGGTCGTGAATTACAAAACCAAAAGGTCAGTAGTTTGTCGTATATCGTGCTAAATTAACGAAATGAATCAATTCAGGAGCTACGCCCGCCGCACCTAAGGGAGAATTTCTCTTTTACCCTCGGAGATAGGAAGTCAAGAAGAGATGTCAAGTGCGCCCAAGGCAGCGTTCGGAGTATCTGTTTGTCTTAATTACCCCGTAACTGCGATGGCATCGAGCAGAGCAGACGCCCGCGCGCCCGCTTCACCCGCCACATTGCAGGAAGCGCAGTAAACCTCCATTTAGCGAAATTTAGCTCCTAATCAGGGCGCGCGGGAGGGCGGGTCGATCGTGGGCTTCGCGGAAATTCCCCTCACCGCGTAGGCGCGTGCATGTAAAGTTGGCAGGAACGCCTGCAGACCTCCGCCCTCCGCACCTTGGGGTTGGCGTCTGCGGTCGGGGACGGGGAGCCCACGTTGGCGCGGCGGTCGACAAGCAAGTCAGCGGGGCGGGGCGGCTGCAGGGAGGGCCCAGCGGCCGTGATTGAGTTTCGGCACCTTCCTTTCGGGTGGTCCCAACGGACAGGGCGTCGCGGTGGCCGCTGCATGTCAATTTATTCCCCAGGCGTTCCATGAGTGGGTGAATGTTTTACAAGAATAACCGCAAGCGCTGCGTAACGTCGCGCCCACATTCCTGACGCTCTACTCCTCCCTGCGCCGCCGCCCACGCCCACCCCGCCGCTCATCCGCGAGGCCCTGCTCGCGCCCGAGCGCTGTCCTTCCCGCGTGATTTCTTTCATTTATGGGCGCGGAGTCGGTCGGCGCTGGTAATCGCCACGCGCGCGCTCGCACGCACCGGCGTTTGGCGGCGTTGGCGGGCGTGAGCGGGAAGGGGGAATGCCGCGGCTGGCGGCGTTTTGCCCGGCTGACAGCGCGCGCTGGGGGGGGGGGGCCGCGCTCGCTCCTGCGAAAGTTTACCTGTCCGCGGAGCGCGCCGCCCGTGTCTGGAAATCGACACCCTCGCCTGCGCGGACAGTGCGGGGCGGGTATCGCGCGTGTCTCCGCAACGCCCGATTCCCCCCCCCCCTCTTCCGCCGTGCGTCAGCCATCTACGCTGGCTTTTGCCTCTCGTACTTTCGCCGCTTCATCTGTCACACCGCCCCGCCGACCGCGTCGTTTGTCATGGCTCCCGGTGCCGTACTATTTCTGGACGCATACCCTTGTTGTTTTCTCCTCTGTGCTAATCTGCGTCGATAGCCACGTACTGGTGACACGTTACCATCGAAATGTTGGGAATTGTCTCTTCTGTGAAATTTCATATTTGCTGCATTAATTTTATTGGAATCCTGAAGGGCTCGTATGGTATTTTCCTAATCATAATACGGCTCTTTTTCCATAAGCAGTATTAGCTTTTATAATATTCACAATTACCACGGACGAACTAATGTTCTGAGAACAGATGGGAAGGTTTAACCTGCAATTGGTTTTAAGAGTTAAAAAGAAATTTTATTGTTGACTGATGATATTTTTGTTTTGATTAATATGTACTTAGTAGTATCATATTCTGTTTCATTAAACTGTCTTCAGTTATCATTTTAAAATTTATTATTAGTGGCTGGTGTGCGTAATACGTTACACGTTTTAGTTGTTTATTACTTCGTTCGTATCCTCAATCAAAATTGCAGTTTGTAGGCACTCTCATTTATTATCGAATTCATCAAGCTTATTAGTAATATTTTGTTCATTTGCCTATAATACACTTTCAAAATGTATTAAACATATTTCCATTTCAGCAAAATTCTATAATTAATGTACTAAATTTTAAACAGAATTAATGAAAATGCAAAAACATCCCACATAGTTTTCCACGTAATTGTATTTCCCTGGACCTCAGCAACTCCATTTCTTTAATGTTAGGACTACAAGTATCTCCATCCTCATCGTGCTCGTGGAGATCGGTAGCCACACTGCTTGCACTGGCGTCGCAGGCGCCATCAGCGGAACCGCCGCCGCGAAAGAGCGACGGTGCGCGTTTGGCCGCCCCCAGGGAGGCGTTCTCCGCACTGCATTGTGATCGAACTGTCATCTGAAAAAGCCTACGTCACGGAATAAAAAAGAGAGGCGGGGAGATCCGGCAGAGGCGATTGGATAAACACAGCGTAAAATAAAAATGAGTTCCAATACACCTTTCTGAACGGAGCGATCGCGCGCGGGGGTGCGTGCGGAGGCCGCGGAGGGAGGGGGTTTTCGGATGGGCGGGTGTCGAGATAGCGAGAGGCGCGAAGCGGGGTGGGAGCGCAGCGCCGGCGGCGGGGCGGTGGCAGAGGCGTTTTGGCTCCCCGCCAGATGTCAAGATGGGATCTAGGAAGGAATCAAACTAAACCGAAGCGAGCCGCACCGCCGAAGCACGCCCGCCGTTCTGCGCGCCGACACGCTGGCACGCTTCCCCGTCCCCTCCCCGCAACGCTCCCGGCTCTTCCCCCGCATCAGTGCGCCCCGACACTCTTTTCCCCGCTTCGGTACAGCGCTGCTTCTCCTCTCTTTTCCTCTCTACTGCCTGGCCTGCTCCACGTATACCAAATCCATCGCTTTGCCCCTTGTTCTAACTTCCGACGCTTCCCGCACTACACACTGCGCCTCGACTCTACACTCGGTGTCCCGTTGAATAGTCCCACATTTCTCTTTCCCCTCATTCTAGTTCGCTTTTCCTAGCTCTAGCCTACTCTCAACCCTCGTCCTTTTACTCCATATTGCGCCGGCACACGTCGACCCGATCCGCCCTTCTCCGCGCTTTGGCCCTCGCCGCCCGGCAGAGACCGGCCTCATCCTCTTTCCCTGCGCACTCGGGCCGCTCGGCCGGCCGCGCCGCTTGTCTCGCCGCTGACCTCCGCCTGTGTCATATATTATAGAACCCTGCCCCGATCGATAACGCTCGTTCAAAGTTCGCGGGCGTCTGCTTGCTTTCCGCCATTAATTTTTGGCTGCAGAGCAAACGATTCAGCGGGGTCGCCGAAAGAGCGTCGATATTTTAGCTTCTTCGGTGCCGAGTTATGAGTAATAGTGAATGTTGTTTACTGCATTGGATTCTTATCTACGTTTATAGTGTTTTATCTCCATGTCAGACTCCCTTTGTTTTTAGCGTACAATTTGCGTGCTTTTAATGACGCGTAATGCTTCTCATTGCATATGTGAGCAGGTAGTTTGACGTCTATTGAGAAAGGCAATTTGTATCTTTTTAAGACAAGGTGGTGCCCTATTGCGAAGTTATGCCAGCGTGAACGTTAAGTGTTGTTTTCTTTCTTCTTTCGACAAATAAAATAGGCAATTATATGTTCGGAATAACGCTTTGAAAATGGATACTGTTAAATGTAAACGGTCTGTTGCTCTCCGATGACCTCAAAAGATATACAAAAATCGGATTAACCCATTGACGTGTGAAAGAAGTTATTTTTTAAAATTTCATACGGTAATGGGATTTCAAATGTTTTGCATGCGGCAGCGGACGAGTTTAATTTTAATGCTTCTCTCTCATCATTCACTTCTGGCATTTGCACCTGAGATGCCCAACCATCGAACCTATCGGTATCCTCTTTTGCTGTGCGTGAAATTCTGAAGTGGATTGCTCACCTTTCGAAGGTAAGAAGCTTGTTCACTTGTAGCAGGTACTGAGATGCTTTCATATTTTCGTGGACCATGTCTGTAGGTCCGATGTATCTAGACTCGGCAGCCTTCAATATGCCCCATCTCACTTCCGCATCTTATTACTTCTAGCAACTTCTTTTTAAACGTCTGCTATGAAACAGCTCATTTCATTGTTTTCCAAACTTAACTTTTTGGCATTTTTACATTTACGAAATGAGATAATATGGATAGCAAACGCCTCAGACAATACTCAGCGCTGCTGTATCTGTACTCACCATCACCGCCTTCATTACAATCACCTCTGTGGACCTTTCACATTTGGTGTATTACACTATTACTGCAATCACAATGACAACTGCTTTTCCAATTATCTTCTCCTTTGTGTTCACTATCTCCATTAACTTTAATGTGTTAGATCTGTTAACGCAGTCAATATGTGCCATCAATAATATCTCGGCTATTACCGTGATTACTACTCTCACCAAATGTACACATGTGATCACCTCCACTTTCGCGGTATCTGTTTCTATCGCCATAATCATCTCCGCCGTGTCGGAAAAATCTACTACCACGTCATTGTGACGACACTACTAGCATTACTACCGCATTGTTTTTTTGCTCACTGTACTACCACGCGGTTCTCGCTGCTTGTATCCGCCGCTTGCTCCGCCATCGCGCGCGGCCGCGGGAGACTTCATAATTTAGAGCGCTTCGCTCGCGCGCAGTCCTCGCTCATCTTGGCAGCCCCCGCCACTCCCCGCCGCCCGCCGCGGCCGCTCTTTCGATCTGGGAATCCGGAATGCGCGGTGTCATATTTCTTGAAATAATGGTGCCATCATGGAAATGAACTCTATCTCCTAGAACCCTCCGCCCTTATCGTAACTATTGATCATCGTTGAGGAGATAAGGTCACCCCCCCCCTCCCCGAAGTGTTACTGTGATCTCATACTACATGAGAAGTTGGACCTCGGAATTCTCTTTTCGCTGTTCGCCATCTTCGTTTGGGAAATATACGTAGTATTTCATGCTCTCACTCTGTAATAAAAGCTGTGCAAACTCTGTGCCGAGCGGGCTTGGAAATAGCTGGTCGAGAGGAAAGAGCGTTGCCCCTGTGCGTCTGAAAAGGAATTGCAGTACAGTGTTTTATAAATGATAATAGAACCTCATTATTTCTCATTTCAAATCGCTAGAGAATTCCTCCTCACAATGTCAGAAAGTATTATTGCTATGGAAATTGAGATGTGAATGTATTCTCTTTTATGTGATTTGCAAGTATAAAATGTGTTGCTATTTACTAGTATCTTGATTGTTCTTTAACGTATTTAAAACGTATTGTTATTTCTAAAGCTCTCTTGTTTACCTTTCAAGTATCTTGAGTTATATTTATATCAGATGCCATTAAGATGTGATATATAGCTGAGATTTTTCTTTATAGTTGTTATCGTCTAGCAATGCGTCATCCGCGAATCGGGTTTGCGCAATGAGTATTATCGTTTTACTGCAATCTTTTTTTTCTGATTTCTTATTACTTTTTTCCTCTGCTATTGGCATATACTATTACCATTTTATGGTTTACAATTATTCAAACATCTGTTTTATCTTTAAAAGTTTAAATTTAAGAGGTATGTGTTTGAATTACACATTGTATAATTGCGACCTACGATAGCCAATTTTTAACTCCTTTTTTTATGTATTCCACTTCCAATTTTCAGGTTACCATTAGACATTTTTTATTTTATTGTGAAAATAACTTTCTGATATTGTAATTGACAACGTTGATAAAGAAACAAAACGTTAATGTTCTCATGCGTTTTTTTTCATACTTGCTATATACTCATATAGTGTCGGAATTTTTGGGTTGAGATATAATTTATCGCACGTTGCGTGCTCCTTCGTGATTTAATAGTTGATATGTCCTTTACTACCAATCTTTACTACTAACAATTGTCGCAGTTTGATAGTTTTATGCTATTTCTTATTTTTCTTCTCAATATAAAATATTAACCATTAATACACTTTTCGCCTTCCTTTCGCACTCCACCGTAATTTTGAGAATCCTCAGTGTTCCGACGTATCATCGTCCCTGCAGTCGGTACTTCGCACGGGTGACGACCTGCCCACTGGCAATATCAGTATTGAGATCGTGTCTTTGTTGTTCGGTTTAACATTTGCAATGTTCTTACTAGGCATGCATCAAATGGCTTTACCATTTAATCGAGTCATTTTTTATGACCATTGCGAGATTTCTCACCACATGTCCGTTGCCAAAAATGGTCATCAATGCTCTAAGAATTAAAGAAGTTAAAATAGAGTATTTTTGTGCATTTTAAAAATGTTATGTTCTTTTTAGATAACCTTCTGCACCGATTAAAACATTAAGATTTGGTTCAACCCTACGGTCCGAAATAGTGGTCACATATGCTACTAATGCATGCTGGTGTGACGACTTGACAGGGGTACACACGCTTTTATGACACAGCCTAGGGTCGAGCCCCGGCCATGGTTCATTGCCAGAAACTGCTTCTCGACAACTTTCCTCTACCTTTCCTCACCATTTGAGCATTTTGTTTTTGAAACACGTTGAATATTAGATAAATGCTATCATACAGTGTTTAATTCTCTCGCAGGAATAAATGCCCTGCCATTATTTGCTGTTCCACAGAGTTCGTGTCCAGTTCCTTGTCTGCTATGTACCCAATCAGACTGCGCGTTGCAGCAATTGTGGTCCGCTGCGTCGAGCGCTTGCTCTGTCTTGCGTCCGGCGTTTGCACTGCTCTCTAGGCGTGGGCGGGAGGGGGCGAGGCGGGGAGGAACGGGGCGGGGCAGCAGCCGCAAGGGGCCCCGCATGTAGTGTCGCGCGACTCGCGCGAAGTTGCCTCCCCAATCCGTCCTCGCCGCGCGCCGCGTTGTTGGCGGAGCCCCGTGAGCACACCGTGGCGGGACGGAGGGCGGGGGCGGGAGGCACGCGTGAGTTGCACAGTTGGAGACAAGCAGTGGCGCGTGGTCGCAGGCCGGGTCGTGCACATAGCACTCGGATATGGCGGCTTTCGGCGCAGGGACAAAGCTGTTGGCGGAGGGAGCAGTGAATGAGTGGTAGACAGCGGAAGGGAAGGACAAGGCGGAAGCAACGCGGGAGACGTGAATGACAACGGGAGTGCTAATGGCGGTGGCGACCGTGGTTGTGGTGTTAACCGGTGGGAGGGGTGAAGGTGCAATGGTCCAAGTGGAGTGTGTGCCGAGTGCATCGGAACACGTGATGACATAAACAAGTAGGATTAAAGAATGCTTGGCAAAACAGCATACCAGGTAAGTTGGTTTCGATGGCTTAAACGTGTGTGTTTACGCCGTATGTGATAGAAGTAATGTATGCGGTGTTGGTTGACGACGCGAGAGAGTGAACGTTAAATCGGAAACTGCAGTTTTTTATTTGAGAATACGGAAGCGGAGAGTAGAGAGAGAGACGCCGTCTAAGTGTTGTGAGCGCGTTTAAGGGCAGAGCTGGCGTGAATAAAGGCGTTTATGGCGACGGTCGCAGCTTTGGTGTGAGGGGGTGGGGGGTTGGAGGGAGCGGCGAG
>BOPP01000004.1:8015837-8051503 GCA_017312745.1 Gryllus bimaculatus | reverse complement strand
GCACGTGCGCCAGGTTCGCACCTGATGGCGGCCGCGCTCCGTCATCTGTCTGCGGCGCGGCGCCCGCCGCCGAGCTGTCGCCACCCGCGCCGCCGCCGGCGCACGCCCTCCGTCCGCCCTTCGATCCCTGCCCTCCTCCTGGCGCCCTTCGCCCTTTGCTCCCCGGCTCTTGGAAAGCAGTAGCGCAGGCCCGCCGCACCTCCCCCGGTGCCACGGCGACGGAATTCCTACCTGACTTTTGCTAACGATTTCTCGTGCATTTTCGTACGCTCCGAATAGAGGGACGTTTGATTTGCTATTACTCAGAAGAGTCTCTTTGTGCAGAGACCTAAAAACCACCGCCAGGAGCATATACGAACGCAAAAGAGGGCCGTGGAGGTCGTGGTCTCCATGAACATTTTCAGCGGAGCTCCATAGCCGTGTATGATAATGATAAAATATTTTATTTCCGGAAATATTTTCATTCCCTTTTTTTCCTCGTTTTAAACCGACATGGATTATTTAAATTTTCTTTGATTTAGGTCGCTGTAGAAACAGCTGATGTCATTAGAGACCACTATTATGTTATGTGGAAGAAGCGTTTTAAAAGTTATCGTAAGCGTAGATTCATTAATTACTATAATTTCTCACAATAATTTAATTTAATGTGTCAAAGTCAGTAAATTAGGGAATTTCTCTACGATATTTGGGGAAACTTATCTCCAGTTTTGTCAAGCCTGTGAATAACTTGACATAAAATCATTTCTATTTATTATTAGTAATTGTTAAAGTTACAATTTACCTGTAGTAAATTTTATTTACTTACTAATAAAATGTGGCATGTGTAAAAATCATCACGATCATTGGAAAACGCCCAGAAATGTAGTTGATCACCTTAAATTAATAGTAAATGAAGAGAAAACGGTTTCAATGGTTATCCATTTCAAATAAACAACTCTGTACTCCCATTGAAAATAAACGGCGTGCCATTGACTGATTATAAGGCAACAAGATTTTTAGGTCTTTCAATTCAGTGAAACATTAAATAGAACGTCTATTTAAATGAATTGAATACTAAATTAAGTTCTTTATGCTACGCTTTCAGAATTCTTTCAAATTCAGTCAGCCTTCATACTACTCGTACATAATTCGCTAGTGTTCATTCCCGCCTGAGATATGATATAACCTTTTGGATAAAGACATCTTATAGCTCCCAGACTTTTAGTTTACAAAACAGAGTTGTACGAATGTTAAGAAAATCCTACCCACGTGATTCTTGTAAGCATCTCTTTATTAATCTACCTTTACCTTGTCTCTCGATATCTGAATCAGTGGCTTTTGTCAAAAATGACTTTCTTAAGGGCGGGAATATATTTTCAACAAACGCCTTTGTCTATAACTACAGCATTCGACATAGTAATCATATTCATCAAGTGACAGTATCAACAGCTCACTACAAAAAAATTCTCATGCAATACATGTGCATTATTTGACGACACATTGCCAGATGACATTAAACCATTAAATTTGATACAAAAGTTTACGTCCCAAGTAAAATATTTTCTGCTGCACATGTTTTATATACAACTAGAGACTATATTGAGCATCCAAAAGGATAGTAATATTAATTTTAACAACGACACTGTATTATTTACCATTTAGATTGTATAATTCTAAAGAATCTGTAACAAGTTCTGTACTTCAGCTTCTGGGTTAATGACCCCCATCTCAATCCTGTTTTCGTCCAGTTTCCCCGATCCTTGAGCAAAGGCTGCCCATTGTTTTGCTTCTGGATATAAATGTAACTTCAAACTTACTTCTCCCCATAGTACGTCGCACAAAGTTTTCAACTGTTTTTGACGTAAATTAAAAAAAAAATGTTTTTAAGCTCAACACGCCTGTGCTCAGGAGTAATTGCGTGGAGATTCGTTGTTTCTGGTATGTGCATCTTCATATCTAGTTATTTTTCATTTTCGACAAAAAATTACAAAGAGCGCTTTCTCCCTAAATGCTGTCTTCCATGGATAAGATGTTTTCATTAACTATTTATAACTAGAGAAGTTTTACATTTAATGTGCGAACCATCAAAATTATAAGTATACAACTTTTAAGTAATTCGCGATATGTAATTCTCTAAATTAATTCATTACAAAATATTCTTTTGTTCGGTTTTGGTTCTTCGAACGATTCAATCAAACGGGATTGAGACTTCTCCGCTGTGCCTCGATACCGTTATCTTTGTACTGGACCGCCACACTGACCCGACTCGCCTCTATTACATAGTCACGCTCTTTGTCTGTCACTCTTTCCACATCTCCTTCGGTCCTCGCTCATCGCTCCGCTTCTTCCCTCCTCCCGCAGCAACCGCGCAGCTGCCGCGCACGCCTCCACGGACGTCGCTCCCGCTGGCCCACTCCCACTTCCGCACCCGCGCCCTCCATCCTGCCTGCTACAGACCTCGCTCCGCCTCCATTCTGTGCCAGCGATCGCCATCGTTTGTTACAGCACAGTTAATTTCCTCTTTCGGAGGACTAATGCCATAAATTGTGAGTTTACGTTAGACACTTTCCGAGAACTGGTTGAATTGTCGACCGAGTTATTTTTCACCGCCAGCTCAACTGTTAGGCCCGTCCAGTTATTTTTCATCGTCGAACGAAATTCGAAATAGAGACACCCCGACAACGAAATCTCCTTACTTTCACGACTCGCAATGTTAAGAAGGATATGTCTGTGTATAAATCTCGAATTATCCTTGTCTATAGCAATTTGTTTGACGTAGCCATTTTTCACCATATTCTTTTTGCATGTTGTTTGAATATCGAAAACTCTCTCACGTCATCACTTTGTCTTGGATTTGTATTGTACCAGTCATTGCCTTTGTGGAAAACGTGAAAGCTTCTAACGATAATGGGTACGGTTGGCACATTTCATGTGGAAACAAAACGAACTAACTACAGAACATACACAAAATAAATTTCGCAAATGAAATTGTTTTGAAGATGAAATTAAAGAGATTAGAAGTTTAAGCAACAGAAAAATAATTATCCAGCAGGAAAATAAACGTTGTGTATAGGGAGAAAAATTTCATGTGTGGTGTTCACATAAAATAATTACGATTCAAAATATAATGTTAGTTTGATAAAATGTAAGACAGCACTGATGTTATATTAATAAACTCAGTAAAACTTTAATCTAAAATATTTTATAATTTTTAGCTTTGATTGTATGGAGTGGATTTTCTGACATGCATGCGGTGAATATATTTTCGTATGTAGTAGTATAAAAGCTCATTTTATTTCCTGTTTTTGTATTGTATCTACACCTCTTACCAAAACACAACTTACTTTAAAAATTACGTGGAATCTGCATTCCCAGATTTTTATTCTATATAACGAATCTTGGTGAAACAAATGCAAGTAATCTGAATTTAAAGATCTCGTAAGTCTGTTACCATCCTCTCCGCCTCTTCAGAGCTTTTTGAAGAAGGGGGCGACATCACCATTACCTTGACCGACACCTTGTAAAGGAAACGTAGATGCACGGCAATGGTAATAAAAATATTAATTTCTTTGTGTAATGACTATCATATCAAATAAGTTATTGTAATGTTTCTGTTAGGCAGTAATACATTTATATATAAATTTAAATATAATATACGATTTTTTATTTTGCGTGTTGATGCGCCGTATTTCAAACACTGTCTTCAGAAGCCTCTGATGAATTTCTGTTCTCACTGTGGCTTCATGAAAACAGCACATCCGTGACATTATGAAGCGTGCCGCGGTTCGCTCCACAATAGCCAACTTGCAGTACTTTTTATAGTGCCAGAGAATAAACGTGCCTTGTCGAGTTTGTCCTACTAAAGTTTCGTATTGCTGCGAGAAAACTTCCATTTTAGCATGCCACTCGTAGAATTGCTGAAAATCCATAACGCATTTCTAGAACAGAAGTCACGTTCATTGCCTTTGATTCAGAGGGGTTCTTTTATGTCTGTGGTTTATTCCAGCAACTTAATGCGCTTCTAGCATAGAGGCAAGATTGGCGCTTGGGTTATAACCGTCCCCGAGCACTACTTGACAGTATCCTAACCTCTCCCAAGAGAAAACTTCTTCTTGGCTCTGCCTTGCTGTTAAGAAATACGTTGCCTGCGTTCTCCGCGGTACTTCTTTTGCCTCGTCCCTGGCAACGATAATAAATGGTCCCGCTAAAGTAGCATTGCGCCCCGCGCATTCTGTGTGATAAACCATATTCCTTTCCTAATGTTCGACCTCTAGAGGTGTCTTCATGTTTACTGCAACGAATGTAATCGTATGAATATAACAGCTAAATTTGAGAATCCATTATGATCCATCCAATATCGATGACATTGTAACCTACTTAAAATAACGTTGTTGGAGATAGACTGGTTTTACGAAAGGTGTGAATGTACAATGTCAAAATATTTTTTTATGATAGCACCACCAAGTCTCACATTTCATTTCTTTTCGATTTAGATTTGGGCATTGAGAGTTGAATACATTTAGTAAGAATGTCACGTGTAAGTATTGTAGTTGCGGTTTTAATGCTGCATTCATTTTTAAACAAGAATTTGCAGTTCACAACGATCTCATTTTGTAAAATGACTTGCATACCTGCTGCATCACTGACTTTCATTGGTCGTAGGAAATGAGCTTTGTTTCGCTCCTCTTTATTAATATTTTCAGTACATTTACCACCAAGACTTCCATAAAAGATTTATATGGAATTTCGTTGTTCGCGCAACACGCTTTATATGTTTTATGCATGCAGCTTGACGCTAATGTCACGTTCCTATCTGTTAGAATAACTATTTGTGCAATCCGAAATGTCACATTACTTTGCATTGCGTTAAACAATAAATCCAAATTGCAAGTATGACTACCAACTTGGGTAGCGTTGTATTACGCTCGAAAATAAGTTGACACAACTTCTAAACACACTTGAGAGTAAATACCCAATTTCCCCTGTGACTCTCGTGTGCATTTTTAGCTCTATGTAAGTTTTTTTCCCTTTCGACTTCGCAACACGTCAGAAGGGTCACGAATTTCCTTGCATACTTATTGAAACAACTGCGATTCCGAGCCACATAAAAGAAGGCCGCGAGGAGGCGCCGCGAGCGAACAGCTCGGAGGCCGCGGGGGAGGCAAATCTCAGGAGGGGAATGGAGATAAATTGCGGCGGGCAGCGGCGCATTCCAGATGTCCGAGGGGCGGGAGGGGCTGCCGAGGCGGGAGGACCCGGGGTGCTTAGACGCGAAGTGGGAGCGAAACGTCATAATACGCAGCCCCCTTCGCGCGCAGGCCTAATATCTCACTGGTGACGGCGGGGTGGGAGGCGGGGGCGGCGCCTGCGGGGGCGAGCGGAGCGAGGGAAGGCGCGGTCGCGGGTGGCAAAGCGGGGCGGCGGCATGGGGAGGCGGCAGGACGGACAACATTGGGGCTCACGCGCCCGGGTGGGGACAGTGGTGCCGCTGGGCATATCGGTGGAGTAAAAGAGGACGTGCGTGAGAATGATGAAGAACTGAGAACATGGCGGGGAGATGGCAGTGAAATCGCCGCTGCTGAGAAGATTGTGGAGCGAGAATGATTACAGTGGCGAAGTTATTAGCGAGAAGGATGTTCGCTGCTGGAAAGTTTCATGGAGGACAGAAGAATCGGCATAGGCGGGTGGAAATTGACTGTGAACAATGTTGCTTTGGTTTACAATCCACATAACAGTTGCGATGTCCTCGGTGCGTCCTCCTCCGGTAACTTCGGGATCCTTCTAAAGTTAAATTTACTGCAATTAATCAACTTCTATACTGTAGAGAGAGTAGCGATCAGGATCTGGGCGGACGAGATAAAAGTGAAAATGAGAGATTGCTAGATAAGAATAAGGATATAAAATCATTATGGTTGGAAAATCTAGAACACCAATTACCTAGTTGCGTAGTAGTGGAGTGCGCGGCAATGATGGAGATGTAAGGGTAGCATGAATCATTAACAAACTTCTGAATATGTCGCTGCTAAAGTTTGCCAAACTAGTAATTTTATACAAACATTCTCCAGGGCTCCCTTTTGGCCTTGTTTGCAAGTATGTGCCGAATCTGATTGTGAGTGCTGTTCGTTTTCATGTTCAGGGTATCGTGCGAAAAACGCAGTCTCCAGGACCTTCAACGGATCCTTCAATTAATTGACACACTACTCAGCTCTCCCTTTTATCAACTTTTCGCATCACAACAGAGCGTCATTTTTGGTCTCGAGCGACTCTACAGGAAACGTGGAAGTCATCTGCGCCTGTAATTTCCGTAGTCTGTATAAATATTTATTTTTGCGTGTGACTCCCGCGGCCCCCATGAAATACCCTAGCCACCCGCGGGTTGCGGCCTAGCTGTTTAATTTATCGGAGGGCGTGCCGGCGCGAGCACGCGCGGAGATATCGCAGATAGCCTTTCCGAGGCACAGGCCGCACCGCCGTCGCAACTCTGCCACCGCCACCCCCTCCCCGCGACGAAAAAGTAGCCCTGCCACCCCCGCGCACCGTGCCTTCGCCCCCCCCCCCCCCCCGCCCACGCCTGCCGCCACGCTTGCTCTCTAGCGTGTTCCAGGTCTCGCCCGCGGTGCCCTCGGCGCCGCGGTGCACGCACGCATTCATTTTAGTTGAAAGACTTGCATGTGGCAAGTGTAAAATAACACGCATTTTAAGCCAAAAACACATTGTTTGGACATTAATGATAATATAATAATAATAATAATAATAATAATAATAATAATAATAATAATAATAAATTTTAAATACGTGCGTACCATAACTTCATTATAAGAGTCATATAAGGGGAAAAATTGTTGGACATAAATTTTCTATATTTTCCGAGGTAACCGGTTTAATTTTCCTCCTAAAAGCCTTTGGCAACTCCACCATTAATGAGAATTCTCAAGGATATTTCCATCTTCTGACAGCATCTACGATACCATAACTTCTTGCTTTGAAAATCGCTAGGTATCTGCATATCTTCGTTTCATGCAGTGGATAATGAAGTGGTTATTTCAGGTTAACCCGGCAAGATCCTGGTGGCATACGTGTGGAATACTAGCGCTTTCCCCTAAAAGTGGTGGCGTTTACATATTTTGGTAGTCTTGACCATTAAAAGAACGTTCATCACCATTAATTAAAATAATTTGGTGGCAGTTTTAGAAGATAGAGAAAATTTCTTCATTATGTTCTCAACAAATCTTTATTATGATTCAAATTACCTAAGTCATTCTGGTCCTAGCTGAGATGCATGCGTGATTTAGGGGAATAAGATTTCAACGATGGTGGAGAAATTGTGAAATGAGAGGCAGGAGAAAATCCGAGAACCCTGAGAGACCCTGACGTAAACTCGTTTTGTCCATTACAAATTCACGGTTCGACCGAGAATTGAACCTTGATACCTAGAAATCTACGGGGGGAGGCTGACCACGACATGCGGATCACTCTTTCGAAGATATGCAATTAATTTGTCGTGCATCAGTTATGTTCTGAAAAAACAGAGGGAAATGTGTCTTGCCTAACCAAGGACCAAATAATTATTACAGAAGTTCAAGATTCAGTTAAAGCTGAAAATATAAAAATATATATAAAAATTAATGTCTAATCGAATTCAAAGAACTTTAAAGAAACAGATTTTAGCGGTGTCCATTTAAATAAATGTCGTCCATCCTCCCCACTTCAACTTGCTCATTTCCGTAATTATTCGTTGTAGACTCTTTCGTTCAATAATCGTCACTGCTTTCGGAGACCCGATAAGATCGATGTTTACCTTTCTCTTGCGTGACTAAATCCATCTTTAAGTCGGTTATCTAACCTACTACAAGTATAACATAAATAACCGTGTAGCTAATCGACCTGTACACGTGACGAGGCCTTGAGTGTGTCGCTTGCCCCGTTAGCTAAGCTGTTCCCCAACTAATCTTTGTTTAAACATCACTTTATTTCCTCATATGTTCCCGTCGTATGTCGGTTTTATGCATTGCGGGTCTTTGGAAGAAGGGCAAGAAACTGCCTTTTTTGTGTGCTGAGTGGCGTTTGTAACTGCGGGGCAGTGCACTCCAGTCATCAAATAACCTCCCACGTGCGCCTTCGGTTGTCCCGCGGGAGTGTTGCTGGCTTCCCATTAGTTGGTATTTTGCGCGCTGGGACTTTTTTCCCTTTCCTGAGGCTCCCTTGAGCGACTCGTCAGCGCAGTTCCCACTTGGGCTCCACCCACGCACTTGTGGGCGCACTTCATTAACATTACTGCTAATTCATTTCGTGCTCACAATCACCCCATTCCAGTGCTGCCGTCATCCTTACAGCTTCTCCCTCATTTTAACTTACCTCGCTCGTTCTTTTTGAACTCTTTTTTCTTTCGTTTCCTGGAACGCCGTTTCCGTTCACGCAATGTTCTGGCGGCTTGCTTACCAGGGATTCGCTCACCAGGAACCCGGTCTTTGGCAAGAAATATCACTGCAATGTAAACTCAACCAGTGCGTCTATATTTTTTAAACAATTTTCACTATCCTATTTTCACAAGCTCATTCCCTTTTCTACATCCCCAAAATCACCACTGTTTGCATATTACTAGAACTAAAAGACGGGACTCTAGAATGTGTCTCAAAATAATTTTGTTCAATTCGATGCTCATGAGAAGAAAACATTTTTTACCTACTACCCAAGGCTGCAAAATTATAGAATACGAGTCGACTCTAGTATTTCATGACAAGTTACTCCTGGTCAACCATCCATTCCTCATCATCATTCCGTCGCCTCGTCATTAACTCCACACTCTCGCATTGTTACTTGAACGTTTATAATGTCGGATTATGGAATTGCGGAATTCTAACAACTCTACGAACATCGTATCTTTCCCACCTTTTTATATTGGTGCTGTTACTATTCCTTATGTCTCCCTTTCAAGCAACGCAACACCATTATGGTAGTGGATAGAATGAGTAGTATTTATAAATAGTATTCTAAAGAATGCTAAAGAAACGATACACAAATGATGAGTTATTGAGTATAACTTTGAAAAGAGGGGAATGCGTCATCGTATTGGTAACACTATTTTCACAATGACTATTGAAAAAAATAACAATTCCAATGCTGCAATTATTTAGTAGTCGTTATTTTAATTCCAGTGAAGTACCAAAATTGAGAGAGACAATGATTTGATGAAAGTAATTTCAATTAGTTGTTATTATATTGTATTCCTAAAAAGCTCACGGCAAGATTTGAAACGAAATCTGTTACTTCCTAACTACTTGAGAAAATGTATGCCCATATTACTGGAACTCTAGCTTGTATTTTTGTTATGAGTACCACATCCTCGGCGCTGCCTTCTGCTGCCCTTCCTCGGCGTGGTAGGTCGCTGCGTGGTGAAGCTCACTCGCCTGCCTTCGCCGCCCTTTAGGCCCACGCCTTACACGGCCGCGCCGGCGCCCTCGCGCCCCGCCCTTCCCATCTCTCTCCACCCGCCCCCGCCCCGCAGCCCGCCCTGCCCCGCCTCCCTCGCCTCGCCGGGCCGCCGCTCCCGCGCCCTTCCTTGTCAGCACGCTCATATACCCATCGTTCGCTTAATTAAATCTTGCGTGGTTTGCAGGGCGTTCACGTTTCGGGCCGGGCCGGTGGGCGCGCGTGCGGGAATCGTGTCGTGTAAAACTCGCGGTGTAACGCTTATTTTTCCCGGAGAT
The DNA here is from genome assembly GCA_017312745.1 of Gryllus bimaculatus. Lineage (NCBI taxonomy): Eukaryota > Metazoa > Arthropoda > Insecta > Orthoptera > Gryllidae > Gryllus > Gryllus bimaculatus. Next base: position 8,041,817 of record BOPP01000004.1, on the reverse strand, counting down.
GCAGACGGCAACAACAGTCTAGGCGGCCAGCGGTAAGATTGAATGGCGTTAGTAAGGTCACTAGCGGGCGTGCGTGGCCTGTAGGAGTGTAGTGTGGGCGGGGAGCGGGGTGGGAGGCGGGCACGCTCCGAGCGGCCCGGGCCGCCAATGCCTCGCCGCTCGCTTCCCCCTCGGACACTTCGCCAACGTCAATATTTTGGATTTTTCCCATTTCCTCCCGCATCCCATAATGGCCGTCGCGCGTAGGCGGGCGCGCGCCGCTGGATCGCGCCGGGAGGTGATGTCCGTAAGCTCATCGACGGCCGCCCGCCCCCCGGGAATGTTCCAATATAATTCTCGCGTGGGCCGCGTCGCGCCGCGCCGCTTCGGCGCCGCCGAGGTGTCCACCCACACGCTTGGGAACGGCGGCGGTGCGATACGGTGAAATACGAGATATGAAGATTTTTTTTGTGAAGAAGTTACGTAGTTTAGTTTTATTTTTTATTTATTTTTAACAAAAGGAATTAAAAACGGTGTGACGACCTATTGGGGAGAAGTGCAATGTGTGCATATTTTTGTGCTCTGAAACCCCTACCCTACTTTTTAAACTATACTAAGTTGAATTAAGCATTCAGGTACGAACGAGCGTTTTGTTTTAAGATTTGACAAAAAAAAATTCGCTCCGTGAAGTGACAACTATTTGCAACTGAAAATGAGCGAGAAACGTTAGCGTTTTTATTTCTTATCGTGTCACACGAGGAGAAATCTGCTTACTGCTGGTAAAAGATGCAGAACGATTGTTTGAATTAATATATTTCCTACTAAATCCAGGAATACATGCCCACATTTTGATGTTTTATTTGTATTCAGAAGCAAAACAAACGACCGGTTTATTCAACTTCTACATGCCACGTGGTTAGAACTTTGCATGTAAAATTCCTAAACCTATATTCTTGTATTTATTTATTTGGAAGAGGAAACTACAAAAAATTATCATTAGCACATTAATATATGCTTGGAATTTGTGTTGATGGAGATCGTGAGCAATACCGATTCCTACAATGTAGTTGTAGAGTGGTGGTGCGAAGTGTATGTAGACAGGTCTAGGGTAGGAGTTACAGATTTTTGAACAGCGTTGACCTGGTCAGAGCGGATATAGTGAGTGAGAAAGTGCGAGTCTTCCTTCTTTTACATCTAGCCATTCACGTGTTTCGGAACTAATTTATCCCCCTTCAGTGGCGCCAAGTATTATGATTAAACACGTGCGGTCTAACTCTGTGCCATCTTGTATGTCGTTGCAGTATTCTTCGTTATACTCTCTCACCTTTCTTCATAAAAAAACAAAAGAAAGTATTGTAATCGTGCGCCGAAAATTGGCGATTTTTTTAAAGAATATCTCGTATTATGGGCCTTTGGTAACAAAAAGGTTGATATATCTTGTTCCTAAACGTAGAAAATTACTTCCTCTATCATGTGTAGTTAGAATCCATGTTTTTTTGATACTTCATACCGAAAAATCGATTGACGGCAAAACACCTGGCTAATGTCTGTCTATATGACCGCGCGTCCGTCTGCCTGTCTGTCTCTCTGACTGTCCGTCTGTCTGTGGCACACGCTAGCCCTAATGATTTATAGCCATTCAGATGATTTTTCATCAAAATTGACTTTCATCGTTCGATCCGATCGAACTCGAGGTCTTGTGATTTTTAAATGGACATTTTGAGTTTTAGTGGTTCTTTCATGAAGTCTTAACACTTTCATAAACTCTCAAAAATTCAATTGTTTTTATTAAGCTTTGTCCTCCGATAGCGAAAAGAACTCTTAAAAAATGGCACGTGTCTTATTTTCGATGATATACTATTACACATATTTGTAGTTTTTAGATTATTTATTCCAATTTTCTTCGATGTTTACTTTTACTATTATTACATAAATAATTTTAATAGCCGCGTTATTTTTCATGGATCGATTGAAGCAAAAGATAAAACGATGGTATGCTAGATTGTGCACATACAGGAATATTAAGACTTCTAATCTATTAAAAACAATTAAATGATTATGAACTTTCCTAATGTACACCTTGTAAATCTACTATGTCGTGGAAACATTGAAATATAATAATCTGAGGTTTGAATCGTGATCCTGACGAATTCGATGCAGGAGTGCCACCTTGCTGGGATAGAAGCTGGAAACAAATCTATCCATCCGTTACATAGTGTTATATTGGGTATTTGGTCGCCACAAACACTGATCCCTTTAGCAGGAGGCGTTGTTGGGCGTTCACGTGGCGTACCCTTTCTTCGCCAGATCCAGCGCTTTCGTCCGGTGAGAATTCTACAGCAGGCTTTATGGCGGTCAGGCCTTTGTTGCGGTGCGTGAAAAGGAAGGTCCTCCTTCGAACGAGTCCCCCGCCTGCGCTCGTCTCCTCTCGTTTTCTCTCTCGACTGCGGAGGCTTACGCCCGTTGTTATCGCTGTCGCCGTCTCCATTGAGAATGTCATTCCTCTCACCTCCTTCGGCTCTGTCCGTTGTTCAAGGGATTTTCCACGAGTTCAAGGTGACATAGTTCACCACGTTGTTCCTTTAGTCCTCTGTCGTTCCCCTGAATCTGTTTCCACACTTGCCTAGTCACTGCTACGCGCTTCGATTGACTGGAATGCCCGGTGTAAGTGATGTCAATCAAACCTTATATAAAGGGCGAATAACGATCACTGACATTTTTTAAATTCCGTTTTCTACCTTTGTTTCATTCACAATCAATATGTGCTGGTACTGACAGCTACAGAGAATGGTTTTGCAAACAAACCAAGTGTGTAATGCTATAAAATCAGCGAAAATTTTCTAAAAATACATTTATTCATATATCTTTGAATGGACGATGGAAATAATGTAGTACAAGATGTATATAGGTTTAAATAAAAAATAAAAAAAGTAGAACAAGTACCTATGTGTATTCATCTTGCAAACACGAATTTTTTTCACTTTCACGATACGAATGTGAATGTGTGATAATGGGCGATGTGTATGATTGCTACTATGTTTTATTTGCCCTTTCTTTGTATCCGTTCATTCAAACTTAAGTGTTTTCACTGAAATACTAGTACATTATCTTCCTATAGTATTAATCTAGTACTGCTATGACATCAGTTATTACATCCTTTAATCAAGTACAATTATATTCTATTTTGAATTTACGCAAATTTTGTGTTTTTTTATGTATTCTGCATACATGCTTATTCACTATTAGCCTCAAAGCTACATCAGCTGTTTAGAACTTAGCATAAACACGCAAAATCGGAAAGTATCTAGCCATTGCGTTCAAGAAATGTGTTGGAGATTCATTTTTCTTCTCATGCAGGAGAACACTTCAATTCTTACGCAGTAAAACCTGTCTAACCAGACCTTGATTTAAATAAAAACATGTATTCACCAAAAAACTATTCCCCTCCTGTCACTTTAAGGCTGAAAAATATGTTCGCTTTTCTGTATTAAAATGGAAATCAAAAAATGCCATTAAACGAAAATTTTCATACGTGCCACACTGGACCTTTTGGATGTACTGTGAAAAGTGTTTAGTGAAAGCTATCGTTGCAACCACTTGTTAAGAAAATCATGACGCCCAGCAGGTCTTACAAAATCGCATGAACAAAGCTGCTGTCAATAACTGTAATGTTGAGGACTATATCAACGTAATTAAAAATATGCAAACCGAATCGAACACAATAGCGATATCACAGTCCAGAATTTCTAGAAAGTCGCGATAAAATGATTAAGAGGACAATGAGTAATAGGGGAAAACAAAGAGTGAAATGAAGCTGTATTGGTTGAAGAATGGTGTGGATTGCTGAACGAATGAAGTATTATCATGATGCGGATTATCGTTTAAATGAAGCAATGAATTGCAGCAATATGCCGTACAACGGAATGAGGATATATTTACTCTGAGCTCTGAGACTAAAGTATTTGTGAAACAACAACCGATTAATAGTGTACAATGTGTACAGAAAAAAGTCGTAGAAACGGGTAGAAACAAAAAAGTGAGTACCGTTTTCTTCTATGTGACTTTTGTGACAAAGAATACAAATTAAGGGTAATTTTTCCGCGATGTCCTAGGATTATTTTTTTAATTTCCACTGATGAGTTATTTTGCTTTACTGAGAATACTTAACAAAATTCATAAAAACTTTTACAAAACATTTATACACAAAAATGTATGTATAAATTACATTCTCGTGTTACGTTTAGAATAAGTAAGGGAAGTTAATTGGTTTTCCATTAATGTTTTAACACGCATTTCCTTTTCTATTTAAGTCAGTCGTCCTTTTCTTTCATTGCACCTTCATATGTTTTTATTTCGTCGAATTAAGAAAATTATGGAAAGGAAAATGAAACACTTGTCGAATATGAAAACAATTTTTATAAGAATGTGCTGACTCGTTCCAGTGCTCTCTTGATTCCCTTTTTGATGTAAATATTTTCATTTGGTATAAACAGTTCTGATGGAGTCACTCAAACCACGTTATCATGTTACCGCTCGTGTGTTTATATGGGGGAACCTATTCTTGTCTTTCGGAGCTCCGGAGCGAACAAAGCCTACTTTGTACAGACGTGTCCAAAATTTCTTATTTATAGGTTGGGATTGAAATAATCTTTCTATTTGCAGTGAAATTTACCAATAAAAATGTTTTAGGTTTCTAATGTAAACTGATATTGCACGTTAGACACCATTGTTGATTTTTTAGTGACGACTTGACTCTTTTTGTTTATTTCAAAGTTACGTGTTTTAATGTCTACAGAAAGAAACAGAATACGGTATTTAATTAAACGCTCGCGTTTGTTTGCGCGAGAGTGTTTCGACTTTTTTCTATACTGCACAAGAATTACCTTCACTTAGTCACAGAGACCTACCCAACACATCTACTTGAAAATTGATTTTCAATTACCTGACGTGTTCCTCCACCCATGCTTCAAATTATTGATTGCGCAACTCCGAATATAGGACTCTGCGTCGACTTGCTAGGCAGTTAGACACTCTTCCAACTCCAACTGCACGCCAGGCCCTCGCGGGCGAGATCCAGGGCAGAAAACCCAGCAGCACATCTCTTGCGGAGAGCGGCAGAGAGCGTCGCGCCTTGCGTAGGGGTGACACCCTCTCTCCTTCTCCTCCTCCTCCTCTCCTTTCCTCTCGCGGCGAGGGCCGCTCGTCCCGCGCCTCGCTCCCCGTTCCCCTCCCCGCCCCTCCCTCCTCTGCGTGCGCCCGCCCCCGCACGCCGCCTTCCGCCGCCAGCGGGAGGGGCTTCTACTACAAAGCGTATTCATTCATTTTTTGCGGCGGCGCGCCATCCATTTCCGGGACGCGCCGCCGCGAGCCGGATGACTCGTGCTCTGGAAGTCATTTGGCAAGTAATGCGGCGCGGCCTGCGGGGCTCGCGGAGCCGGGGGGTTGCGGGGGGGGCGGGGTGAGGGGCGCGGGGCGCGACCGTTCGGCCGAGGACAAAGCCCTCCCCTCAACGCCCCCGCACCTCCTCCCTGCCGGACGGACCCCCCGCCCTGCGCGCCGCCCCCGCATGGGCGCTTGTAATGCGCGCGACGCGGCGGTCGGCGGCGATCGGTGGCCACGAGCTCGCGCTTGGAGGTGGTGGCGGTCGTGGGCGCACTGCCGACGGATATTGGCTAATGTAGTTTGTGGTAGTTGTAGAGATGTCTTCGGTGGATTTTGTTGAAGACGGGAAATGTTGCAAAATGTGTTCTACCTTATATATGCTTAGTTTTGAGAACTAGGAAAAGTTTTCTAAAAAAAATAATAATAATCGTTGTACTGTAAATCCGGAAGATAACTGAATGCTGGTTATGAATATATGATATGTATGAGAGGCTGGCGAAAAGGAGAATTTCTACATTAAATCTTCACTGATTTTAATGTATGCATTAAATTTAATGTACAAATATATTAAGCTCTTTTTAATGTACAAGTTTACTCTCAGTTTCATGTACATTACATTCATCTACATTAAATTGAATGGCATTTCTGACAGCGTGCGTCTTCCCTGTCGGGAGCCGCGTCGCGTTGGCGGGCGCCCACCCGGTGTGTCTGCGGTGCGCCGGGCAGCTTTCTCTCCGGACGCGTGCTAGTTCCTTTGTGCCACGGCCGCAGCTCTATTCCTGAAAAATGCACACGAGGACTTTATGAAAACACGTTGCACGACTTTGGAAATGATGGACGCCGCTGCACGAGGACGCTTTTTTCCCCAGCGAAATGTATATTCGCCGTGTATAAAAATTGCATCGGAGCGGGCGAGGCGGCGGCGGGCCGGCAACGTGTGCGGCGTGCGAGGGCGAAGGCGAGTGCGCTGGCGGCCGAGAGGCGAAGACCGGAGGCAGGCGGAGGGAGGACTGCGTCGCGGAGCAAACACAAAGGGGGGCGAAGACGTAAAGGAGACGGAGTGAGAAGGAGGGGCACGTGCCCCGATCGTCCGAAGAGGTGGCGAATAAGGAGTAAATTAAGAGAAATTTAAACGTTTCTCTACCCAAAACTACGGTGGGCAAAATGTCAACTAAAAGGAGAGTTAAAAACAAAAATAACTCCGTATGATATCTCTATCTAATGAGTAATTTTCTTTCCATTGATATTGTGAGAATGCTCCTAGGGTAGGGTTTTTGTAGCCTAGTCCAGTCATCGGCTGTTCTTGTGATGGATTGGGGAAGTCTGTAACGATCGTTAAAATACGTCACAATATCTATATTATTATATCTGTTTTGATTTAAAATGAATGGTACACAAATTGTAACATTAATTTGCTCTTTCCGATAGACTATTGACTTCTATTATTCTAATTATTCTTACGGTTTCTAGGGTAAGTTCATTTCCTGCGCTTTGAGAAGTACCGTTGGCGTTGTTACAAAGGAGTGTGTTCTAACTGGTATCATTTAGTACCCCGTCAGACGTAACAATGTTTTTTGCATATTTTATCATTATCAATAACCAATAATGTCATGGTTAATAAGGCTTGGTTAAGACAATATATAACTTTTAAAACAATAGAAAACAGGGTAATCAGTTTGCTAGAAGCATTTAGTAGCAGAACTTAACAAAATAATGAGATGAATAGTGTGTATTGATTACTAGTGCATACATTAGTAACAGTGACACAACATGTACATAATTTGTAACAGCATAACCGTATAAATATCGTATAACTCGTATAACACATGAGACAAAAATGTTAGTTAACTCTGAGAATTACTTATTTTGAATGTATCATGTATTAGTACGATAGGTATAGTTAGCGAAGCATGCAGTGGAGCTTTTGGGAATGGCTTAGAGGCAACCCCTCGGGTGCCATCCTCCTTGCATGCATCGGTCGTGTTTAGAAAAAGTGACAATCCATACACACCCTGCACATAATGACATGAAACAAAAGTGATGGTTTCGATTAAACGTCAAATCATATTAATGATTCTACCACATCACTTAAGGATTAAGTGTAGTATACCATTAATCGCGCAACCTTCCCCGAAAGGCAATAGACCCTACACGTACAAATGACAGCAGGTTTATATCGTGAAGATATCGTATCTGGACGCGGAGATGACACAGGGCATAGCAGAATTTCTGACGGGGATGTCGTAGGTTTCGAATTCCTGTCTATGACTAATTTTCAACTCTAGCTAAATCGAATTCAGCTGCTTTCTGGAAACAAATTCTAGTGGCAGACTGCTTTGATCGATAGTTTCCGTGGATACTTCGATCAATACGAGTTCCTTAACAAACGGGCCTTGGATTCCGCGATTTCTTTCCTTTGTCAACCTTGTTTATTCCTCTTTCCTTACACATATACACACACACGCACACAGACTTATTTGCACTAATTAATCACACATTCTGGACGATCAGTCGGAACCTTAGAGCTCGTCTCGATCGGTTACGAAAGGGTTAAAGAAATACATTATTCAGTTAGGATTTTTTGATAAGAGTGCGTAAGAAACTGTTCATAGTTGTGCCTTAAGGAAAGATAGGTTCTAGTACTAGTACTAGTACCAGTACTAGTACAGATGTCTTACATTGTGACGAGTCTCAGACGTTGTAGTATTGTCATTCGAGCTTTCAAGTTCAAGCCCCTGCATCAACTAAGTTGGGTGATAAATGATATACTCTGTAGAATATAATGTCTGGAAGTTTATTTCATCTTTCGCTGAGATGCTCACTTCACCGTAAAGATTATTGCGAGAAGCATAATTCTATTGTTCGCTTCAACAGTAATGTGGAGGGAAGACGTTTGGTTCGAAATGAAAGCACTTCGGTCGTATTTACAACTTTTTAGTAGCGTATTTGTATGTACAGAGGGCGAGAAATGTATTTCTTCATGCCATCATAATTTGACAGTAAATTGAGCTAGACAGTAAATTGAGCTGGGAAAATCAAGTCAATTTCGTTGTAGGGAAAGCCTGGAAATCTTTACATTTTGTTATGCGGATACTGAAAAAGAGTACAGTGAAAGCCAAAGAACTAGCATATATGTCATTAGTGCGACCTATATTAGAATATGGCGCGGTATGTTGGGACCCATACAGAATTTTGCAACAAAGAAATCTAGAAAAAGTCCAGCGTAGAGCATCAAAATTTACTTTCAGGGGTAGCAAGAATAAAGGGGTATGGGAGTCACTCGAAAGGAGAAGATTAAAGTCACGTCTCTATGCAATGTACAAAGCGTACACAGGCCTTCGAGCGTGGAAAGAAATTCAAAGTCGATTAGGGAAACCTACATATTTCGGCAGAGCGGATCACAAGCACAAAATTCAGACAAGAATTCAGAAAACGGACGTTGGGAAATATTCATTCGCGAATCGCACTATTAGGGACTGGAACAGTTTGCCTGTGACAATTTTCGATCCCTTTCCTCAAAGCCTGAGCAAATTTAAAAATAAATTAGTTTCTTGAATGTGGATATGTTATAAATATATTTAATAAAATTCAGTGCAATGACCTATGTCTTCTTTGTAATTAAGTATTATTATTGTTGTTATTATTATTAATGTTATTATCATTATTATCATTATTATCATTATTATCATTATTATTATTATTATTATTATTATTATTATTATTATTATTATTATTATTATTATGTGCAGTGGCGTGAAGTGCAGTGACGTGCGACTGAGAGAAACGAGTGAGTAAGAAAGACATTACAGCTCGCTGTATCGCAATGCGGTGAAGTGTGGTGAAGTGAAGTTTGGTGAAGTGGAGTTTTATGAAAGGTAAACGGTGAAATGTTCATGAGATTTGTAACATTTGTAGAGTTTGTATAGTTGTTAAGTTCTGTAATGTTACGTTAGTGTATTCTGCCACCAAGTTCTCACACTTAATTGCAGAATTATTAATAAATCTAATCTAATAATGCATAATCCTTTTTTATCGAATTGAGTCATGTATTTTGAATTACCACAAGGATTTTGCGTACGATAACAAGAAACTGTATTCATACACATTGCTGTACGGTTTGTCTAACATAGTATTGTGTAACAAATGCTTCAGAAACATTTGTTACACAATATTAAATTCTAATGAATGGATTGTAGGAATTGATTGAAAACTCAATCGGTTTTAGGAATGTTGGAAAATTCAACTTTGCAGGCAATCTGATAATTGTTTTAGAGTCCGTAGATATGGGAAATGGGGACTACAAAACAATGAAAAGTCTTTACATGATTCCGAAAAATGAGAAAATTCTCGTTAACAGAGAAGTTAAGTAGAATTTATTTTTTGGAAAATTGATAATTTTATTTTTATTGATTTTAATTAATTAAAAATGACTATACTGATCGTAAATGATAAAAAGGAAAATTAAAGAACTTACAATTATAATTAATACAGATAATTCAATTTCATTGTTCTTTGATATAGCGTATAGGAAGAAAATGTGTAAATTCTTTTGAATGGTGAATGCAAATTATTTTCCACAAATGTCAGATACAATATAAATATTTTTGTTATCACTATTATTGTTATTATTATTATTATTATTATTATTATTATTATTATTATTATATTGACAGTTTTGAGAGACAAAATGTAATTATTTTGTTGACGTTTTCACTTACCGATTAAAGAATAAAATAAGCAATAAAATAAATAACCGTACGTTGGCAAGTAGTATAAGCGATTTGCTGCGTCTCCGGTAGGGGCCACGAAAAGAGTGAGCGGGGGCGTGTGGACCACCTGAGCCCCCAGGCCCCTGTGGCCCGCGCGACACGGCGCCGGCGTGCTTCTCAACGCTGAGCCGTCGCCCGCCCAGCCTCTCGGCCCATCCCGCGCTTACGAGCGCCTCCTCGCCGCAGCTACCTTTCTCTGCCCCCTCCGCCCACCCGCGCCCGCACCCCAGCCCCGCACCAGCCAGGGCTCCCGTCCCGCTCTGCAGCGCGGGGCCCCGTTCCGTCTCGTCTGCCTGGGATTCCGGCGCGAGAAGGGAATAGAAATTTGGTGTGCAAGGGAAGTTTCGTCGTGGCGTAATTGGATTAAGTTCTTTTTCTTGTTCATGTCTACTAAGGAAACGACGGAACTGAAGGTGCAGGCGGCTCGGGCCTTTTCTCAAACAAAATGTGTTTTGCAGGAGAAAGGCGTTATTAATCCCTACTTCTGCAGATCATAACTGTATTCCGTAATCCTTTCCTGTTTACTTCTTTTTGTCTCGTGACTGTGTTCTTCCTTATGAATCGCTTTGACTGTTTGTTATTCACGGTGCGATTCTTGAACGCTTTGTACTTATCACATTTTACAGGTCTGTGTTTGAAATAAACGAAATGTCTTTCACCTCTGCGATTTCGTTCCAGCGAAGATCTCACAGAAATTACTCGTTATGCTGCGGTTTTTCTTTTGCAGTGTTAAAGTCGTGGGGAGCAGTAGGTTAAAGACACATTTCTTGGAACCCGAACTCGATCCTTTTTGCGCGAAGTTAAGTAAACGACCTTTTGATGAGTGATCATGTCGCGAATATGCTACTTGACTTAACTTCGTGTATCTTCGTATAATATTCTTTGTCGTCACCACCTTTGTCCTGGAAAAGAAGTCTAACATTTGCGCGGCAATAAGAAAATGTTTCTTGTTTGTTTAAAATTTAAAAATATATCAAAATTGCCGTTCCTTTATATCGGGGGCGATTATTTTTGTGGAGAACTGTTCAAGGTCCCTCACACGAAAAGTTCGAAAACCACACGTTCCAACGCTGCGGGTTTTCTATCGACTGGAGGTTAAGTTCGATTTCATGTCCCTGGGAAGAAATGATAACAGGAACCCCGAAGGGACGGGAAACTTCCAGAACGGGCAACGCCCGGCGCTGTTCACCGTGTAACAACAATATTTATTTCTGGCGGAAACGGCGGAGAGAAGCCGCGGCCGGGCGGGCGCCGAAGGCGAGGCAATCCACGAGGTGAAACGCGGACGAGGAGCGGGGCTGTGGGGCGGAGGGGGGGAAAGGCGAGGGAGGGAAGGCGATCGGTTACGCGCAGGCCTCGGGAGTACATTGGGATGGAAATGGAGCGAGGCGCCGCGCGCTTCCGAAGGCTCGAAAGCACGCGAGGACGCGCAACCGCTCGGCGCGCGGAGTGACGGGCGCGAGGCAGCGCGAGAGGGCGCGAGCGCAAGCGAAGTGCTGGCGACTACGACTGTGGCGTGCAGGCTCCTGCTTGCGGTGTGCGTAGATCGCAAGAGGAAGTCGGAGAAAGAAACGGAAACTGGGAATTGATAATATCTAATTCCAATATTCGTAAAACGACCTATTTGAATTCGTGGTGAATGAGAAGATAGAGGTGACTTCAGTTATCAAGAATAATATCTGCATTATGAATAAAGGATGAGAGATGTTAAAAGGAAGATATATTTTGTCTGATGTGAACAGTCAATGATGTAGTCTAAAATTGAAATACTTTCATATGATAAGATGAGCAAAATATTAACTAAAAGAAAGTATATGTGAGATAAAGAGGAAGTCGTATGTATAATCCTTGAACAGTAGGAAGAACAGCAAAATGCGAACAATTAGGCGTAGTAAGAGGAAGGATACGGAGGAGCCTTTACCGATGAAAGTGTTGCGGTACGATATGAAAAGGCTTATTGCTTTCATACGCGGATTACGAGTTTAGAGGTGAAAAAGAACAGAAATAATTAAGAGAGAGTGTAGTGAAATGTGAAAAAGCGACCGGTGGAGTTCCTGGGGTCAGTTGTTTAGTTGGCTTCGATGAGCCGTGAGAAAGAATCGCGGGAATGAGAAGGAAGTGCTCGACTGCGAGAGCGAGCTCGAGGGGGATAAAAGCGACCGGGGCGGCGAAGGGCGGCGTGGTGTGAAGAAAAGCGGGAGGCAACGGGCGAGAAGCTTTGGCGCGGAGGGCGAGGGAACTCGGAGACGACAGGCCGCGACGCCCCTCCCCCGCTGGAAGCGACCGTCCAAAACCGGCCTTGCCCTTCGGCCGCGCCGAGACGCACCAGTCTTCTCAGTCTTAGCGCGAGCGTCTTGCGAGGAAGTTGCCAAAGCTGAGCGTCCGCGCGCTCCTCTCCGCCGCCGCCTCCTTCACTGCCTCCTTCGCCGGCGCCGCCGTCTCTGCCACCGCGTCGCCCCGCAGAGGCGCCGCGCCGCGCTCCCGGTGCGTGGCAAAGGCGCAAACAATGGACCCAATTAAGTGCGCCTAGCGGGGCTTTGGGCTCTAGAGCCACGCGCCAGCGAGCAAAAGCGCGGGAAAGTGTGAACGAGCAAAGCCTATGAGCGGTGACGGCGACGAGGGGGCCGGGCGGGGACCGGCGCGGCGCCGAGGAGCGGAGGAGGAAGCGGGGGCGGGGCGGGCGCGGCCCCTCCGCGTCGGTACCTAAAAGCGCGAAGCGGCCTGCCCACTTGCCCTGGCTCCAATGGCTTCAAAGAAAATCCTTTTGTGAGGGGAGACTGTGGCCGCGAAGTTCTTTGCAGTGCGATCCCCATTACAATGCAGACTTGCACTATTGCTTTCGTCCGCGGCCCGGAGGCGGCGGGGGCGGCCGCGGCCCTGCGGACGGAGAGTAGCGGAGGACGCGGGCGGAGAGGACGCGCAGGCGGCGAGGGCGCTGGGGACAGGCAGCGCTTAGAGAAGACAGCGGCGTTGTCTTGCGAGTGATGTAGTGAGCAGAAGCATCTAGGATAGGAAAGATAATGAGATATTAAGCCAAACAGACAAGAAGGACGATGCCAACACTCTCCTAGAGCATTGCGTTGTGGAAAGGAAGTGGAGAAAAACGAAGGAACAACGATGTCTGCGAAGGCTTCAAAGTTCATTAGAGTGAAGACAGCGGTTTGTTGTGATTGTTGAATAAATGTCAAGAAATCCGCGGAAGGGTTCGAAACAATATCGCGTGCAGACGTTACAATGCATGATCTTTTGGAAGACGGGGCGCATGAACTAGAATCGTCAGTGGTAGTAGAACTAAAACAATCGGCAAGAATAGCGTGAAAAGCATGAAGAGTGATTTTAAGATCACGACGATCAGTGTGCATTGAAAATTCGAGTAAGCCGAATCGGGGATGCAGCCGAAGCAGAGTACTTGAAACGTCTTCAGCGAAAAGGATGCGAAAGGAGTATGGGCACTAGGGTACAGAAATGACGTAACCGCATCCATACAACTTACATCCATTCACGCTTTATTACGTTTACACGCTGAACATATTTTGAAGCTAATGAGAACCTTACGTTGTAATAGTGTAATTGTGCTCGCTTCCTGTTCATAGTGGCTTTGCAATCTCGTTTTGATTTCTTTGGTCACACCGCGAGGCTACATAAAGTTCTGATGGCGTGATGAATGGGGCAACAACGGCAACATTTCCACACGCAACTTACAACTGAATGAATAATGGTGTCTTTCCTCTATGCAACTGTTCCAAAGTGCGTTAAAGAGATGAAGGAGATTAGTTTTTTATTTGTTTGCATTACATGCTGTTTTACCTTATGCTAAGACGTATTACATTAAACGAGTTGGATGAGTATCGGCATCTCTGTCTTATTTAATTGGCTGTTCTGGTGACGCCGCGTCCATGGCAAAGGTGCCGACGTTTCGGTCGCCATTCTGCGACCTTCCTCAGGGCGTAATGACGTCGGCACCTTTGCCATGAACGCGGCGTCACCCAGACAGCCAACTAATAGAGACTCCGGCCGCGGAAGCCTACGCTCTCACTATCTCTCCGTCTTGCTGTCCGAGTCTTTTCACACAATTCTTGGGTCACAACTGTCGGTGACATTACTGAACAACCGAATAATTTCTTTAAAAATGTAAATATAATAGCGTCTAATGCGCGTCCTATAAAGTCTGATGAGTTATTCGACCCCGGTGATAAGCTGGTAAGTCATGAATGTTTAAATTTTACAGGAAAGCCAAAAAACAACTTTCTGCTAATACTGTAAATCAAAGATTAATGATTTCAATCGAAACTTTCATACAAATAGTTTAGTTTAAATATCATCTTCGTTTGGATATCATTAATCCCAAATTTACTTCAGTTAAAATATGTTTTTTGCTCTCCTGTAAAATTTAAGCATTCATGACTTATCAGCTTATTCACCGGAGGCAAAGATATGTACTATGGCTGAGATTTTTCTCTTATACCTACATGGAATGGCGAATTCACTGCAGACCCACGCATGTCTTAATGTTACACTGGATAATGATTTCTTTCCTTTACAAAACAAATCGGAAAAGGGTGCGTAAGTAGTACAATTACAAATCTACTTATGATATTAGTATATGTTTTCATTATACAGCATATATTTTTTCATGCGTTTTACCAAACGTCCCCTCCCCCCCTCACACACATCACTCATATCTAAACGGACCGATTTTGAGACGTTTCACGTCAAAATACTAAATTTCGGCTGCGAATGCCCTTTCAACGCCCGTGACAGTGGTGAGTGGAGACGGCGAGAAACCGGTGGGAAAGGCAGGGGTATGTTCGTGTTTAGGAATGATTTTCCCCTGCGCGCTCTGCGAGTGACTGAAACATCCACGAAATGAACCGTCCGACCGCGGGGGCGAGCGGGCCGAGATAGGTCCGTCGGCGAGGGAGATGTTCTCGATGCGTAATAATCTTCCGAAGGTCGTCTGTGCCGCGGATGGCGTAACTATAGAAGAAAGAACCGTCTGGCGGTGGGACGGGGCCGGTGGAAACGGACTAGGGGCGGGCCACGAGCGGCCCTGAATGTCGACCGGGAACAGATGAAGCTAGTCCGTCAGCGATGAGTGGATCGCGATGGAGGACGATCTTCCGCGTGGGAGTTGGGGCTGCGGCAGACCACGGCCGCACGGACCACGGGGATGGAATGTGTAGAGAACGGGACCAGCACGTCATGGAGGGAGCGGACGGAACGTGTGGGGCAGATGAGGATGGAGGGCGGGGTGGATGGAACAGGCGGGGCGGATACGGTGGGCGCGGCGTGCGGGATGAGTGTGGCGAGCGTGGGGGGCGTGTCGAGCGGAGCAGGCCGGGCTGTGCGGAGCGGGCGGGCAGCCCTTGCCAACGGGGATGCTCGCAGTCTCGCCCCTTGCAGCGCCTCGCCGCGCCTGTGGTCTTTATGACGAGCGTTACTTATGGGCTGCGGGCGGGCCGCGCGCCCCTCCGGGGTTGTCCTCCGGCGAGAAGGGGAGGGCCCGGGGCCCGCCCGCCCACCCGCGCGTTCGCTTGCCGCTAACACGAACTGTATTTTGGTGCCAGGAGAGCGGCGTAATTTTTCATGCGACGACTTTCTGGTTGCGTTCGCTTTGAATGTTGAATGGCTGGATGCACAACACTGAAAATTAAAAAGTCTTCTGAGGACGCATTTTCAGCAGACTCACAGAGCGAGTTGTGTTTGAGAAACCAGGGTGTTAGTATTTTCCCGCTTATTAATAATAAACAGTCAAGTGTTTCTAACTAGATCATTATTAACAAGAGGAATTTATTGTTGTGCGACCCACGTAAAGCTTCATTACACTGGTGATAATATCTTCAATAATATTACTGATATGTGGTACTTTGTGTAAAAGTATTGTACAGTGTAGGGAAGAAGAGTTGCCATGAAAACTAAATTGATAAAATTAGACGGAAAAAACATGTATTCTAATGACTAATTCAGGAATGCAGCGAAAGTTCTTACAATTCTTTTAATGCCTGTTTAAGAAGACACTCCCATCACTATACGTATGTGTTTACTTCTAATACAAACATTACATCTTCTTATGTGTAAAAATATTTATTAACGCTGCACCACTTATTACTGATAATGACTATGCGTTATTTGGACTATTAGAAAAAATCGTTAGGCTTATGGTAATTACTTCTTATTTCTTCCCTAGGTCCGGTTTTAAAACGGTATGAAACTTTTGTAACACGTTCATGATTTAGATATGTTTACGTTTTTTTCTGTTCAACTATTGCTACATTTTCCATACCGACTATTTGTGAATTTTTAAATCGATGTGTAGTAATACACACAATAATATTATTATGTAATTTCATGGCCGGAAAATGTATCTTAACTTACAATTAACTTTTAATAAAGAGACAATCCACCGAATTTTCACTGCAGCATATCATTCATGAATCCGCGGTAACGTTTCACTTCGCTTTTGTCTTGCCTGACGTCCAAAGTGAAGGCCAGCGTAAGTAATCAGAGAAAAATAATTTGCACTTCTGTGATTTGTTTTAGGGCGTCAGAATCTTATAACATTTCATTGAATATGTGTCGTTTACAGAAAGGGAATAATTAACGGAATTGCTATTCAGAGCTACTGCGAGGATTTTAACGCTCTTCTATTCAGTTTGCTTTTTACTTCCAAGTAATTTTTTGGAAAAAGAATATTCGCTTGTGGAATGGCTTATCCAATTTATATTTCTTTATAAATTAATTTACGTATCTTCCAACTTCAGGAAGTGTCGTCGAAACGGTCCGAGGCGGACGGCAGTTATTTAATCCCGCCATTGAATTTGGGCCTTCGCTCGGCAAATCCCCTTTCGGGGCAGGCTTCTGTCGCGATATAGATTTTAATTTCGGGCAGTCCTCCGTCGCTCGCGCCGCTACGCCCCCTGCCATCGCCCGGGCCCCCTCTCGCGGTCTGGGGGGGCGGGGGGAAGGGGCTCAGCCGGACCCCGCTTTTACGGCTCGGGGATGAAAGCGACATTATCCCGCGCCTGCTTACGCAGCCCCGGTGACCGGTTGTCGCGGTGCGTGCGGCCCCCCGCCCTGCCCGCCCGCGCTGCGATCTCTCCGCCTATCGATAAATTTTAACTGTCTCGAAGGGGATCGTGCTGGCTCGCGGGCCCTCGCGCTTGCGCTCCCTGCGATGCAGCGTGCGGGGCGATGGAGGGTAGGGGGAGTGGTCGCTGGGACTCCCGGACACCAGCCACAGTGCGAACCACTTTGCCACTAGTGCGCCAACTCTCCTTTCTGGCAGACAGTTGCTATCCACCACTCTCGCTTTCCGAGAAACCCGTTCTTACATGTTAATCTTCACCTGTTCCACTGTTATAGTTATTTATTTGACTTTCGTTGTGAATTGCATCTCTTGACACTACAATTTCATCATCATCGTATTTGGCCTTTAGTTACAAATTATTACGTATTCCTCTCCCTTTATCTTTATCTTTGTATTTTGGTATTATCACTATTCGTTGTGATACATAATAGTATCTTTCATATCATTTCAGCAATTATTTTTTATGTTACTTTTCCTGGATTTGGCTTACTAGAATTTGCTAATGGACATTTATCTGAAAACTGGAACCAAATACTGCTTCGATCAACAGTATTGCCATCTCCACTATTCATGACATTTACCTCCTTTTTTTATGTTGATTGATATTGTAATTGCCTCTCACCATTTTCTTCAACTTATTTACCCTTACTGTCGTTCATTTCTTACTCTCGTTTCCTCTATCTTTAGACCGCATCTCTACTATCCCATTGTGTGCCTCTAAAACTGTTGCTCCTGGTGCAGCGAGTGGCCGTTCGGGCCAGTGCTGAAGCTATTGCTATGGCCTCTGCCCCCTTATGTTACTTCCCGCGCGCTTATCTGCGGCGCGTAAAACGCACGCGCATGCGCGTCCAGCTCGTAGCGGGTCTCTTTAGTTAATTAAAGATTAACGGCGGCCGCCGATTAATGTACAAGGATTTAAGTGTGGCTGGCGGAGCGGCGCGCGGCGAGAGGGACCCGAGGAGCGTGGGCAGCGGGGGGCGGGGTGGCGTAATGGGGCCCTCTTGCGCGCCCGTGGCCGGTCGGAACGCAATTAGGCGAGGCGAGGCGAGGGAGAGGCACAAGAGTGACACCTCCGGCGCGCCACGCCGTTTAGCCCTCGACTGCGCCGCGCCCACCCACACGACCCTGCCAGCGCACTTCCACCGTTTCACCTGCCCTCGCTGCCTCTTCAGCCTCGTCGCCGGCCCGCACCGCCCCGTCCCTGCCGGTGGCGACCTTTGCACACTCGAGCGCGGCGCCTCGCTCCCCTGCGCTGGCCGCTGCTCTGCCACGGGCGGCGGGTGGCGTTCTGGGCAGGGGCCGCGGGCCGTTCCCGTCGCGCTCGGCGGCGCTGTCTTACTCGGCGCGCGCGTGCGTCCGTTGCTCGCAGGCTGCCCGCCTGCCCCGCTCCACGTCGCTGCCCCCGGCGGTGCCCCCGCTCCGGAAGAGCCTTGCAAATGTTGCGTTTATCCCGCGGCCGGATGCCGCTACGGCGCCCCTTCTGCGCGCGCCTCTCTTTCCACCCGGACCTCTTCTGTCTTCCGCCCTCCCCTTCTCACTCTCCTTCCCCATCCTGGTCTCTCTGTTTATGCCGGTCTCCCTCTCCGACGTCCGGTTTTCCGCGTCGTCGTTCTGTCTCTGCTGCCTTGGTTTTTTGTAAAAAAAATTACGTGCTTTCCAAGCCAAAACCACGAATGTGCAAAGCCTTTCATTTGAAAAATCGCATTTGAGAGTTCAGGGAGTCGGCGAAACAAGAGGTGAAACACACGAAACTGCGCTGACATCTGTCACAGCTTAAGCTGTATGAATTCTGAGAAATTCACGAAAGGCACGTATTTAAGTTCTACGTTTTAAAAATAATTATTATCAATTTGAGACCGCGCCAGCAAATAAATACACGCCAAACGTTTTGACGCAAATGTGTGACGCTGAAATATTGTAAGAGTTTAGAATTGCTTGGGAATTTTTCATTTCAAAATATGTGCCGTTTGAAGTAGTAAACATTTTGTTTAGAGTGCTAGAGGAGATTAAATACTTTTTGAAAACGAAGGATCCACTTAAAAGACAACTCGTGTATCGAACTGTAATTCATTTTGCGTCAGTGCGCGTGTATAATGAATGAATCTGCTCTAAATTACTACTTGCTCCCAGACTTTTATCCCGTAAGTCCAATTTATGACGAAAAATGCATCGCCGACAAGGGAGGGGAAAGGAAGACGGAGAGATGACGACGTGCGCAATATATGCAAATTAAGCAAGAAGCTCCGTCTTTTGCAGGGCTCGTCTGAGCGTCGGCGAGGAGCGGGGCAGGGCGGTTCAGAGCGTGGGGAGCGGTGCGGAGCGGGGCGGAGCGGGACGAAGTGGGGCGAGGCGGAGCAGCGGCGGGTCGCAGCCGCTGCAGAGACATTGGCTGGCGGCAGCTTAAGAGCTCGCGCGCGGGGTTCGCAGCTGTCTCGCTACCGCAGAGTCAAGCACCGGGGCGACACGGTTTCACCCGTTCGTCCTGCACGCTTGCTCGCTTCCTAGCGCGCTCTCCGTCTCTCCTCTCCCGTCTTGCTCCTCCCCCAACACCGCAAGTCTTTCTCCTCCTTTTCCTCAAATCGCACTCGCACCCATCCCCTTCCCTTGCTTTTCGGTTCTATCCTCAGCTCCTCCCAGGATTATCTTTCAGTTTAGTTCCTCATTCTCCCTTTTCCCTACTTTACTCTCTACCACTTCCTTTTTTTCAATTCATTCTTTTTAATCTTCTTTCGTGTCTCAAACTTCTCACCCTACTTACCTCGAAAGCCCTATTAATCCTTTCTTTTCTCATCGTCAACATTGTTAAGAGGGTGTTCCCTTGTTCTCCTCTATTCTTTCTTTCAATTTCCCTCTCCCCTGGCCACTTCCCCCTCCCCTCGCTTACGCTGACTCTCCTTCCCCCTCTACACCGCACCCCCTTCCCTACGAGTGCCCTCTTCCTCTGCCACCGCCGCCGCGGCGCCCACAGAATGAACGGCCGACGTCCGCTGTCCTCATTTGTCTCCATTTCAACCGAGCGTTCTATTGTTTTTTCTATACCTTGCGTTCATTACGCACAGACAATTACGCCGATCGCTGTTTAACTCGCGCTGTATTACACGTGCTTCCGCGCCGCTGGCTCCGAAGGACTTCCAGACTGCCGTGCGACAGTTTTTCTTTCTTTCTCGCGGCAGGGATGGGGGCGCATATTTCCACGCAGGCTCATTGGTTTCCGGCGGAGGGCGGAGTAAGCGCGAGTTATATCCGGTTTGAACGCTCTTCCGTAAAAAAAGCTTCGGAACAGAATCGACCCGTTGGCCCGTCCTCCGCTGCCGTCTGCCGCTCTGTGCCCACAAGTGATTGCGTTACATGCTCGGTGTCTGGCTACGCCACGCCTTTGCACGTTTCCTACCGCGTATACTGTATGTACTCAGGCGCCGATCCACGGGGACAGAAATGAGGAAAACTTTTGTTGTTACAAACAAAAAATTGTTCAGTAACAATTAATTGTAACTTGCCACAAAACTTTCAAGCAAAAATATTTTCTGATAATCATTAGAACGAATAAAATCGTATCGCAGCTTGATCTAAGTATAGCCTGCTACATTTTACAGAATCTTTAATGTGACACATTCGACCAAAACATTCTGAATTTCTCCTCCCAAAATGTGTCCCTGGATTAGCCCCGATGAACGAGATTCTCACCATCCAGGGTCGAAACAGATCTTTACTTGAACTTTTCTGAATTTTAATTAACTTTCATGTTACCTTGTACAAATTAATGGCTATGCTAAATGAGAATATACGGTTTGGCAACAAATTACCTCCAATTGGAAAAATTTACGGGTGTTAAAACATTTTATCTTAATGTAAAATTATAACTAGTAACTTACAGAACTGATGACTTATGAAGTCATTTTTGATAGATTCTTCGTAAAATCTACAATATAAATTGTTCCAAAAAATGTCTTTGAATGTTCTGGTTTGGGGACCTCTTTGTTATTGTTAGCTTGTTTTCATAATTTGTTTCGCAAATTGATATATTATTATAACATCAAATCCTACGTTTTCTTATTGATCTAGCCATTTTTAATCTTGAATAAGATTTCATTTACGTAACT
This sequence comes from Gryllus bimaculatus, assembly GCA_017312745.1. Classification (NCBI taxonomy): domain Eukaryota; kingdom Metazoa; phylum Arthropoda; class Insecta; order Orthoptera; family Gryllidae; genus Gryllus; species Gryllus bimaculatus. The sequence goes on along the minus strand of BOPP01000004.1, from coordinate 8,020,500 downwards.
AAGAATTTTCGAATTATTCATTTATACGTGTTCAAATCCAACATTAAATTGGGAAAAGGATCGAAATGTTTTATCAGCTAGCGACAAAAGTCACGTTTACTGACAATTGCTTATCCACTTACGTCTGTCAACCGTTCACGTAACTATATTTACTAATTTTTGCCATTCAAAACTTTTGACTCTTATTTTGTACTTGTACTAAAATTAAAACTGTGTTGTCTAATACTGCATGTAAGCACTGTCTAAACATTTCTTGAAGAATGTTTAAACACGCAAACAATTTGTTTAAATCATAGTCAATTGCATGAAACTACTTACATTTTTAAAATAATCTATATTACATCATTTGAAGATCTGCTTTTGAATAACGTTTTTGTATGAAATAATCTCTATCTTCAATAATGTTCTCATTAGAGAGGGTGCAATTGTTTTTAATTTGGCCAGTTATTAAAATTTGGGAAGATCTATAGAAAATTCGATCTGTCTATTTATAAGCGTATTTAGCACATTCCGATTGAAAACTATAAAGAAGAAAATTGGAGACATTTTTGAGAAAATTTTGAAAGTTTCGTAAAGGCATCATATAAAGAACTCCCCACAATTAAAATGCTCTTTTCCAATACGCAGCCCTGAAGAGCTACCAAATCGATGAGAGGATTTGTAGAAAGTTATGAAAAGCAATAAGGCGCTAGTGTCGTCAGTCGCACGCACTGGCCAGATAGAAACATTTTAGAAGAATACACACTTATTAGTATCAGGGACACCGCGTATTTCCATTAGAATCCCCACATCGATTCTTTTGCAGCGCTAAAATGCAAATACACACTTTGTCGTGAGAGAACAATAGACTTATTTTCAGAGACCGGACATTGAAGAACAACAGCAATATATGAAATATTTGGGTAATCTATACGACCTACATTTTCAAGTCTTGTAAACAAGAATCATTTATGATTATTTAAGAATCATTTAAGAAAATTAAAGGTTTTTATTCCTACAAAGGTCAATACAAATTAAATAACTGGGAATACCACCACTACTGAACTATAAGTACAAACTGTATGAATTGGAAACTTCGCTGGCAACAAATGAGGCACTTGCTCTTGTGAGCTGCCAGCTCTCTCTCCATGTTATTTGATTACATAGCATTGTGATATTTTAAGTTAGGCTCTTGCATAGGATGTTTTTGTTTCTTCTATAAAATGCAAATATATTGCAAACTTAACGTTCTCTTGTGAACAAATGCTATGTAATATTTCGAGAGTTAATGTCATAAGGTTAATATTTTTATTCTTTTTTTTCAGGTAAGTGAGCTGTAACACCGATTCGAAAACTCTACGTGGTACTTTGCGTGAGTGGAAAAATCGTTTACTCTACTTTGATTTATTTATCATTAAAACAATTTAAACTGTTCTTGACGCATGGAGGAGAAATACTAAGAGTTCGGATGTCATGTTTAATTGAATCCAAATGCTTCACTTCTGCAATACATATTTTTTTCGCCCCACAATTAATTTTATCATTTTTAATTGAAATTGTAATATTTTTCTTTCTGTATTAAAACAGACTTTGTTTTCAAAAATGTATTTCTTTGATGTTTTGACCTTTGTTGCTGACTAATTTTTAAAAAATCGTGTGGCGCGCCAGTTGGACAGATGTATGTGACTTGTAATACTCGTAGTGACCAGTGCTTTTATAATATTGACATTTTGTAAATAAAAAAACTACCTGATTTTTTACTAGCTTTTTCAGGAAACCTGGACCATATGGTTTTTGAAAAAGACTCCAACTAGAGTTGAAACGCTAAAGAAATAAATTGTTTTAAAGAGTGAGAAAACTAATTAACAAATTAAACGAGATAACAGACGTTAACATAGTCCTTAAAACTCCTTATTATTTTTTATTAACGTTGTTTCATGGAAACACTTTCGAATATATTCATGTTTAAGTTAGATTTTACTTTATTATTGTTCAAAATCGTAGTACTTTTATTAGATTATACTAACTCATGAAAATCAATGCAGTGACTGTACAGGAACACACTCTATTATGTGAAATTGAAACTGTATATTCTTTGTATTCGAAACGTTCTGAATCTATTACAAAATGAGGATTTCTTAGCAAAGTGATTAAAAAATTTTTTGTAAGAAAATTGTTTCAACGCTAAGGTATTGGATATTGCTTATAATCACTTATCAAAACAATATAATTGAATTTATCGGGAATTAAAAAATGTTAACGGAATTTACTTATGACTAATAACAGTTTTATGAATTTTTTTAAACTAATACTGGAGGACAATATCTTGCTTGTCTACATTTCATGTGATGCTGGAAATGCAGTCCGGTCTATTTCATTCTGGCGTCGACTCTTCTAGTACAACTCACTGGGACCTTCTGAAGAGACACTCACACTGGGACACTCTCACACGTACGGGGAAAATTGTCTGTAATACTGAGAAGTAAAGCGTAATGAGCGGTCAGATTATTTGCATACTCGACTTCTAACTATTAGGGAGTTCCAAAAATTATGGGCACTTTTGTTTTTAAAAAAATGCTCACAAAGGGGGGGGTGAAACTCACTTTTCTACATCTCCTGCCTTTTTAATGCATTTTGTCTAGCGGTAACACTAGCTTGCGTATTCCTTCAAAAAACTGTTTTGATGCACCATTGATGCATGAAACGCAACCATTGATGCACCGCTATCTGAACTTTCTTGTCCGTATGATATCGCCGACCTCGTAAAGCATCTTAGAGAGTCCCAAAGAGACGATAGCCTAATGGAGCGAGATCTGGGTAATAGGCCGGGTGTTCCAGAACCTCGAAACCCAAACGGACAATGGTGTCAACTGTTTGGTGGGCCGTGTGTAGGCGCGCATTGCCTTGCAACAACACTTTCTTCGACAATAAGCCTCGGTGTTTGACGCGAATTGCTGGCTTCAGTTTATTGGCCAGCATATTGCTGTATCTTGCACTGTTGATCGTTGTATTTTCTCAGATAATATTCCAGAAAAGACCCATCCAAGTCCCAAAACACCGTTAGCATAATCTTTCCCGCGAAAATTCGAGTTTTGAATTTTCTCTTCGCTGGCAATCCTGGTTTTTTTCATTCGATACTTTGCCGTTTTGATTGTGGTTCATAATGATGAACACACGTTTATGGCCCGTCACTATTCAACTTAAAAATTCTTCCCCTTCATTGTTGTATGGGGTGAGGAAGCTTTGGGAGATCTGTACCCTTCGACACTTGTGCTCTGTGGAAAGGTCTCTCGGCACCCTCTCTAAGGCCTATCTTGCGCAGACTTAATGGTAACCGAGTTTATCGTGGATAATTTGATACGCAGAACCATGGCTATTGTACAGAGAACATGCCATTTCATCAAAGGTTACTCACAGGTTAGTCAAAGCAGTCTTTCGAACTTGCTCAATATTCTCATTAGTGGTGGAGGTTAAAGTGTGTCCCGTTCCCTCTTCGTGTTCCACGCATATTCGGCCGGCCATGTTGAAACTTCTCTATTCACTCATAGACAATTCTGCGCGGTACAGCACTGTGCGTTTTGTGTGAAAAGCTTTGATGAATTTCAACTTGTTACACACTTTCTGATCACAGGAAACGAATCACAGCTCCTTGTCCAGATTCAGCGCACACTGCCAGCGGAGCTGCCGTGTTTACACTCTTACTGCATCAAGGATACTGACACGAACAAAGTCACGCTCAGCTCTGATTACCGCGACAGTACGAACTTGAATCACGCATGCGAGGATGGAAGCATGGCCAACGTCAACCAACGAAAAACTTAGTGTGGATAAATTTCCACTCGTTTTCGTATTTAATGTGCTTGCAACGCCAGTGGTTCAAGTAATCTCGGACAAATATACAAAACGTGTACACAGAAATGTGCTCTTTTGAAACATTGAAATAACGGTACATTTTCTGTATGTTTATGTTTAGATACACGTTTAGCAACTACGGCAAAACACAACACTGATGTCTCCTCTCAAAAAAGAAGAGGATAAATATCGTTTTGCACAATTTGTGTGAAAAGCATTTTGACAGGCCTCGTTTGCCAAAGCAGCTCAAAGATCGCGCCCTTATCTGCGTCACCTGTGAGTGACCGATTGCTACAGCCTCCGAATTCCTGTTTTGCTTGTGATGCTGGATGGGCGATAAATGGTACACTCGCTTTTACTACTTTAATTTTGCTTGTAAAATCCTTACTGACTGAATATGATTGTAACAAGTACTCTATAATCAGCTAGTGTGTCAATGACTCGATCTTGGTCAGGTTTCTCGTCCAGTTTCCTCAGAACCGTTGAGAAAACCCTGTGATAATCTCTTAGTTTGATTGAGGACTATAAATGTTACTTTACGCCACCCTCCCATTCATCAAGTAAACTATTTTCGGCTTAATGAAATCTGGTAAGAAATTCAATGTAACAAATATTCACATGTGACATTTTCCCCACATTGCTTGGGAACTCTACAAGCACTGACGTTCGGCTGAGGTGACGCAGTCAGAGATAATTCGTTTACCTGCCGAACAGTACTGCATGAGGAGTTGCCTACCCTCCTTGCGTTTTCTCTAAATCCAGATCGCTAGCAAGAAGCGAGCGTCTTCCTCGACCGGCGAGCCCCGATGCACCCCCCTCCCCGGGTGGGTCG
>BOPP01000004.1:7978724-8014192 GCA_017312745.1 Gryllus bimaculatus | reverse complement strand
GGCGAGAAGAGACGTGGCAGCGGTGCAGAATGGCGAAGGGCGCGGAGGTGGCTCAGGGCTGACGCGGCGCTGGCACAGTGGGCGGGTCGCAGGGGGTGGAAGGGAAATGGGGCGCTGCCGGCGTGGGCGTAAGACGGGAACCACGGTTCGGTATGCTATGGAACAATGCGGCGACAATAGAAGGTGGTACAAGGCCGAATTCAGAGAGTTGAACGAAAGACGACTGTGACGCTGATATGGAGTGGTGTGGAGACAAACAGAGGGCGGGAAAATGGAGCCACCTTGAGGCTCGTACTCCTGTTAAAATATCGATGTGAAGATGAGAGAGGTCATGGGAATAGGGGAAATTCTCAAAGTTTATCTGCCTTAATGCGTGGTGCTGTAAATGCAAATAATGTATTAGATCTTATAATGGGAATTACTTATAAAGGAAGAGAAACACTGGCACATATTGGAGAACATCTGGAAGAGCCATTGTTAACTGGTATGATATTGATCGAAGGGAATCTGTTGTATTCCAACTAAATTTTATTCTTTAATTAGGTTAAACTGTTTTTCGAAAAAAATGTCATTGATTCCTAGTGTACAATTTTATTACTAAACATATTGTAAAAAAGTTGACGTAATTATACTGGAATATTTATTTATATTTTGAGTGTGTAATTAAAGAAATTGTTTGATATATTGATGTGCTTTGAGTGTCTGCACTGCATCGTGAATTTTCTTTTATGATACAAATAAGGTTTGTATGTTCTTCACTCGCAAAATTAAATTAAATGTTTTAGCATCACCGTGTTTATTCTAAGAAATAAACAACTTTGGACGATCCACTTAACTAAAAGTGAAATTAGAAACGAAACGCGGACATCAGCTGATTGAAGTAAAGCCTCAATGAGAACTGTTGTGCGCGGAAGTGATGCTTTATGGTTATCTGTTGCTTGTGACAAGCCTCGGTATGCATATAGACGCAATACAATCCTTACCCGATTGATTGTTGTTTTGTTTGTTTTTTTTTGATTTTTTAAATTTGCATTGCACCATCGTATAAATTTAAAATAAAAGTATTCCAACGAACTTTCTTCACAAATTTTTAAAATGCACGTACTAACACCTGTTAAGTTGTTGTGGAATACAGCATGGAGATCTAATTGCATAACTGCAAAATTTTAAGGTGAATATCTCAAAAATCGTCCATACGGGCACGCTTGGCAAAAAAGGAGAGTTGTATACACGAAATTTTGGAGGGGACAACTAGTGAGAGGAAGTCTCAGGTTCAAATTAACTCACTGTCTAGTTTGAAGAATTGATTGTGTGAGCCGGGTTGCCGAGTGTGTTCAGGCGGTAACGAGAAGAATCACGAATTCGATTCTGGCCTATGGTATGGATGTTTTCTGGTGTGTTATCGTATTGTGGGCTCTTTATTCCTCATTATGTATCACCACGGAATAATTTTTTTCTCTTCCTTCCCTTCAATATGTAGTATTGTTGACATGGCTCTAATGGTCTACCTTGAAATAAAGAAATAGAAAACTTTGGCATGAGCTTACGTGCTAGTTGGTAAAATCCAGAAGGGGTCGTAGATGTAGGATGGGAATCGAACGGGAAGGAGGTCTCAAAACTAAACGACTAAATTTAAGAGAAGTATTGAGAATAAAAAAAATGTTCATACACCAAATACTCCAACTGCATTGTCTTTTTCATTTATTATCAAAGTGGTTAGAAACCTCTGCTCCGACATACATGTCAACATTAAAATATTGAGGTTAGTTGTCCGAATTCACCGAGGTTGGTTTGTCAGAATAATTCATAAATTTCAGTTCCGATGTAGTATGTATGAGTTATTAGTACTGAATAAATAAAATAGTATTGCAGAAATAATTAATTATTCAAGGTCTACATACACACGCTCTTTCACATTGCTTGTCATTTTTAAAATTTAACATTATTTAAAATATCAGTGATTCTGCAAAATAGTTTTCAATACCCATCACTAATTCACTCGCTTTCCAATACGCGGCTCTGTGTTCGATTCCCGGTCGAGTCAAGATTGTAGTGTGCGTTTTCCTTGCAATATCCCAGTATACGTTGCAGTGCGACGATGAGAAAATTCACTTTTCAGGTTGCGAAGTCCGGAATAATACGCCGTGGGCATGTCTACGTACTAACCACTCGCACCCTCTTCACCCATGGCCGCGAGGCAGGGACGTCGCCGGTAGGCCTGAGCCCATTCACGGGCTGTTGCGGCAAGTGCGTACATATCACTAATTCAAGGATGTGCTTCAGCCAATAGTGCTTTGGTAGCGACGCACGGGGCCTAGGCTCGTTGCACCGCGGAGGTACCTGTCTTCTCCGCAGCCTCCGCGGCGGCGTGCGGCGCTGCGCTGCGGTCTTAAGCAGTCAGTCGCGCGGGCTCAGCGGGCGACGATGGGCCGTGGGCGGGGGCGGGGGGCGGACGACCTCGGCCGCGGGGAGCGACCCATTCAGGAAGCGCGCCGTACTCACTCTTTCCTTTTATTATCGAGTTCTTTCATGTCGCTCATTATGTACCGCGAGACAAAGCCGTTTTAACCTCAGGGAAGACGCGAATCCATTGTTCGTTTTCTCATTTCGAGATTTCGCCGGAATCCGCCTTGAACGGGGCGTGGGGTGGTGGGGTGGGTATCTTAGGAGGTTGGAGGGGGAGGGGCAGTGCCGAGGATGTCAGGAGACCAGATATCGGTCATGGTGCCCGCGATTAAAGCATCTGCTCTGACTGCAGGCAGAAGTAATTTGACGAGGCACTTGGTTAGCTTTCTGCATAATTAAAAGTCCATATTATTGTAAGTGGTTCCCGCAATAATTAAAGTCAATCAAACATTTTAAACACTGTAACTTTTAGTATATTATGTATACATTTTTAGTAGTAAGGTAAGCTTTTACTTTTTCCTCGAACTTATAAATGCCTCGTACTTATAAATGCACCTTAATGAATTTATATATTTGAAGGCCCTAACGTAATGAAAATACTTCTCCTTCCCTGTAAGAGACGATTCTATTTATTCATTTAAAAGTAATCATACTCGAGTTTTTCTTCACGAATTCGAATCTGAACGAAGCACCACAGGAGTATTTCTGGGTTGAGATTGCCCCTAGAGACGTAGAGTGAAATTGATTCCCTTAATGTGTACACCTATATCAACCTAAGTCTCACAGGGACGTCGATACTGTGGTTGAGGACGAAGTTCTTGGAGAATTTCGTTAATAATTCTTAAAAAGTAACATACTATACTATGTACGTTTGTATTTTATGAGATCTCTGAGAGTATCACTTCTAAAGCATCTCGTAACTCTCCGATTCAAGCGAGATGTCTTGTATGTCTTGTAATGGTTAGCGCATTTTCGTCAACAAAACATGTCTACAAAACACAAGTAAAAATGAAGATGTTGTTACTGAGAATTTTAAAATCTGCCGTCTTTTATGTTTATTTACTGGTTAATATTGTATGACTGGGCTCCAAAAATCTTTGGTGTCTGTTTGAAAATTACGCAGATACGAGTACTTTCCCACAATTTGACAGTAGTATCTGAAACATTAAATTTAATACGTTGTTTCGCGTCAGCAAGAAAATTTTTTATTCGTAATTATTAGCAGCATCTTTTTTCTGCTACAAAATTGCCACAAAATACATTTTTTGCCCTACATCACATGGAGCACTTTGTAGCACTCAAGTTCCACCTCGACCATTTTAAGTACACCGTAGGTGGAATCGCGTAAATTCCGTCCAATGCCGTCGTAAGCTCTCGTGGCGTGTTTCTGTAGCACGTGACGGGCGGGTGCTCAGAAACGCGGTGCTCCCGCGAGCGCAGAGAAAGGAAAAGGGACTAGTGGGTAGCGGCGTGCGGCGGGGGGGGGGGATGTCGGAGTGTCTCCGCGTCGTCCGGCGCACGTGCCCTTAATGGAGACGGGGTAATGAGCTCTTGGCCCATGAGCGCCGCTGTCCGCGCTGCCTCGGCCGAGCGGCACTTCACCATGTCGCCGCGCACTCGCCCTTTCTTTCGCCCGAGTCCCCTGAGCCACATTGTGGCGCCCTCATGTACATTCCACACCTGGCTGCGGGCTCTCGCGTTGCCTTCGCCGGCTCACGCGCGCTCACGTCTGCCTTGCACTTCGTCTGCGCGGTGAATGCACGAGCTCTGCCTAATTAAACAAAACATTTTTTTAAAATTAAACAACAAAACAGAAGAATCTTCGTGTAATGTTCGAGTTTATCTTTATTGGAATAAAATTGAACACATTTGAATAATAAAGCTCGTACTCTAACTCGTTTAATTATTAAATACGTCTGTATTGTTTTGAAAACATGTACATTGTTTGTAGCTCACTAAATAGTCTCAAATTAATAACTTACATCACTTTCTGATCTTTATCTCACAGAGAGTATTTGATGGGGGCCGGAGAGAATCGCTGTAAAAAGTTGGGAACACTGCTGTCGAAAAATAACTTTTCTTGCGTTCTTTATATTCCTTCGATTCGTCCCAATTCGATCGTACACTTCGATTGACTCATCACGTTGCCTAGACTACAGCCACGCTAGAATGTGAAATTTGTGCCTTTGCATTACTGAACGACTTCGCCTGCACGATATCTGTGACTTGCAATCAATCAATGTTCCATCAGTCTTATTGTCATATGGACTTTTAACTACTTTCTACATACTATTATTTGACCCTTTCTACTTTATTACATGTGAAAGGAAGATGCATTCACTTCGACACCGGTCACTTGTTTAAGCAATTTTCATCTCTCTAACTGTGGATATTTTTTTGTATTTTATTTGTATTAATTTCTGTATTGTATATTTGGATAGTCATGCTTTCATGGAATGCTACACTACTACATTGTTTATATCCTATGAATACCTGACTAAACAAGACGTTTGTCTGATGTATTTTTTAACTTTTTACGATTTTACATGAATGCTTCTTGAGGATATTTCCTTATTTTTTGTTACACAGATAAAGTGGTAAATTCATCTTAGAGATATGATACTCTACCTTTTTTGAGTAGCATTTGATGTAGTATTCTCTATTTTCACCGTTTATATTGCACATACACTTTAGTTACTTCTTTCTGCTTTTTGATTCCAGAGCGCGATTCGCTTCATTGCCAAATTTTTTCTTATAGAATTTTACTTACATTTGAAATAATGAGGCCGTTCAGACCTGAAATAATGAACCCGACCTTTCGTTTTTGGCATCAAAACGTGTAAAACCTCTGAAATTGTAATTTTCTAGCAACAACGCCGTACCACATCAACTTCATCTGTAAAGAATGAATTATTACTATGCGACGATTATCGTCAGAACATGCGTGGCCTACTGACCGGTCGTTGCGTTAAACGTTCTCTCTTTACAGCTATATGTACTCGCAAAAATGGCCTCTTGGTAAATTAATGGTTATTCAGTAGTGGAGTCGATTTGCTAACGGGAAAAATACCGGGAAAATATTATACTAACCGGAAAAATATTATACTGACGGGAAAAATAACAGGAATACAATCTTATAACAACGAGTAATTATCTTGAAAACGTGGACATCCACGGCCGGAGTCAGTAGGTTTTGAGCTGTCCGGTAGACACTCCTTCCTATTACACGTTCTGGTGGTCATTCTGCACCCTTCCTCTCAGCCGACCGAAACATTGGCAACTTCGTCTAGGACACGGCGTCACCACGACAGCCAAGGAAACACTTATTTTCTTGTTCGAAATTCGGTATTATTAAGAAGCTTGCTTTGAATGATAACTAGTTTCGTGTATAAATTCGAAAAGTGTCTTCCGTTTTCATATCAGAGGTAAACCTTGTCTCAATTGGTATTGAAGTGAATCCTTATCGTATGAGCATCTTCACCCTTATGCCTCCTGCGCCACCACCCGCACCCCACCCCCAGCGCCGCCGCCACCACCGCCTCCGCCGCCACCGCCGGTGTTTCGCAGGTTTTGCCAGCGCCGGGGCCTATCTCGGCCCGTCCGGAACGGGCGGCGCCGAGGTCGGGGTCGACGCCAAGGCGGGCGGGTTGCAGGCAGAGCCGCGCAGAACTTGGCGGCGCTTGGGTTTGGGGGCGGCGTAGGCAGCGATGGAAGCGGCGGCGCTGGTGGCGGCGGTGGTGGCCGCCGCCTATGCCGCCACCGCCGCCCCGCCTCCCAAGTCTCCATTAATCTCTGCCGGTCCCTCCCGCGGGTAACGAGAAGCCGAAGTTTGCGCGTTACTTCGCGGCTCGGACAGCTTCTGCCGGCGGCCGCGCCGGACCGCATCTTCTCGCCCTGCGCGCCGCGCTGAGCCGAGCCGCGCCGCGCCGCGCCCTCCCCAAATAATTAGCTGGCGTCGCTGATGCCCGCAAGTGGCCGCCGCCAGCGCCACCACCATCGCTTTTTGACTCGCGTGGGCGTTGACGGCGGCGTCGCGGCCAGCTTCCGCCTTCGCTTGCCCACTTCCCCCGGAGTTCCCGACGCCCCGCGCCGACGCCCGGTTTTGCTTGATGCGCTCTCCGCCTCCCCCTCCTCCTCCTCCGCTTCCGCCTCCGCCTCCCTTGCGAGGGAGCCCGAGCGAATAATTTAGCGGCGATGTTCAACTGAGTGGCACTTCTTGTTATTTGCGTGGAGATATCTGTGTAATTTGCTGCGAGCGCTTGCTGTATCTCAACACTAATCACCTCTGGAAAGATGTGTTGTGTGCATTTCGGAAGAGTGCATCATATTTCTTGGAAGCTGGGGCCCTTCGTCAACGTCTAGTTAACGTGGTGTCCAATTAAGAGTATAAAACATGTTAACTTTCGAGAATTTTGGAACATAGAAACAAGTACAAGGTGAGCTATGCACGCACATTATCCGTGTTTGTTACAGCGGTATTTCTTAATTATGGAGGGTTGGTGGTGAAAGTTTCATTGTATAGTGTGTTGCACTTCCCATCTAGATTCTCTCCGTCAGTGTAAGAATTTGTTCCATAAAAGAATGTGCGCCATTCCACATTCTTACTTGAGAATGTCTACACTAAAAGTAAAATACTTTAAAATATATTGCGTTCTAGTTATATTTCTTTACTAATAAAAGTGATTCAAGCACATGTAATTGACATCAATACCACTAAAATTAGTGTAAGTGTAGATACGAAATTATAGTATTTTATTCAAATTTGAATCAATAACATAAATAATAATAACAACAGTAATAATAATAATAATAATAATAATAATAATAATAATCATCTTAACCGTAATAATTAATCAACCGTGGTTTATATATATTTGATATTTTTCCTCTTTCACAGGGATTGTATATGAAGAAAGACTGGGCAACGACGGTTATTTTGCTAGTATGTATGTATGTATGTATAGACCTCTCGCATTTCTAGGCATACAATGTGCTTTAGTAATGCTATACTCTACTTCTCCTGCTACGAATGTTACTCTGCTAAGTAGCTCCGCATTGAAATCGATCATGCAAATATAATTTGCTTCGCATCAGGGTTGATGCACCGACATGACGCTATCCAATTAGTCTTGACATACCGTGATCGTGCTTTGTTGGCTTATTAGATAATTAAATACTTTGTTAGCGCGTCAAAGGATTGGCATTTTATTTCCCGCGGAACGCGCCCGCCCGCGCGCTCAAGAGAGATTTTTCCCCGTCCGAAACAATGGGCCGGTTTCCAGAACGAACGAGCGGCTGTTGGAATCAAGTAGCATCGGCTGACCCGATCGGCAATCTCGACGCGGGCGCGGGCGAGGGCGCGGCCCGGGCGCGTCGCCGTTGGGCCTGGGTTGTCGGGGGAGCCGCCGCCTCGCGGGCAATCGCCCCGCTGTCTGCCAATTCGCATGTGAAAAATAACAACCTTCATGGACGTTACCGATTGGACTAATCATCGAAATAGATAACGAGAGGACGATTGTGATGGGTCTCGCGCATCCAGAAAAAAAATGAAAGAGAGAGAAAGAGAACAGTACCGCGACAAATGACGAGCATATTCCAGCGATTACGCTCGCTCAGCACAGGTCGGGGGGAGGGGAAGGGAAAGAGGGAGGAAAGGGAAAGGCTCTGTGGTGAACTGCGTCAAGTGGCAATATGGGGGTGGCGGGGTCGGCGCCTGCGGCTGGACGCCCGCTAACTTATCAGTTACAATCCACGGGAGAAAACTCAACTCAGCGTTATCCCAATAATAACCAGGAGTTGGGAGGGCTCGCGCGCGATAGGCGAGGGGAAGAGTATAGGGGCGCTCGCTCCCCTCCCTCTGCGGCGCTCGCAGCTACTGCTTCCTGGCAACGGACACCACACCGTTGGCGCACGCGGTCGGTAGCGGGCTTTGTCGTAAACTTGGTCGTCCATTTTGCTCCGATTACCTTTCTCTCTTCGTGCGCGCACCTCCATTGTCCTCTCGCTCCTTTGCCTCCTCGGTTATTCGCTGACACATTTGCTGCTTTCCGACTGGTTCATTGTATGTTGTCCATGACATTCGACTGTCCGCCTAACCATCCACTGTGTAGTAAATCACACATTGGGCATCATGCTGACATAGTGTCATACATCTAGGAAGTTCATCTGATCATTTGCTACGATCCTCCAATGGGATGGAATATCCACACCCCCGCTCAACTTGGTTAAGTGTTTTTACATCTATCCTAATTCTTTTCATGCATTTTCTCAGCTGTGGCCCATTTCCACTCACTTTACAAAATTTCCTCTTTGATTGCCTTCTGGCGCCAATCATCAGTCTCCATTTGCGCTTAAAGCTGCGTATGTTGCCCACTGCCCGGTCGAAACGCACGCTTCCAACGAGCCCTGCGCCCTGTTCGCTCCCTGGGGTGTCGGCTCGCGGGTGTCGGCACGGACACCCGCACACACGCCGTCACGATGCGAGCGGCAGAGGGAGCAGGAGGTTAGGGGGCGAGCGGGCGCAGCCTATTTCCCCGCGACGCCGTCAGCGCGCGTAATACCGCCCCCGGCGAGGCTGTCATGCACCAATTAGGGCAGGCGCAGCAAGGGCGGCGCGGGCGGCCGGGGCTCCTCTACGGAGCTCCTCTCTTTTTCGCAGCGCCGACAGCGGGGAGGCGGTGGGGGCGGGCCCGGTCCCAGCCGCCCCCGCCCCCCACTCCGCCCTCGCCCACGCCTCCGTTGCCGCTACCGCGCCGCCACGGCCACCGGCCTAATTTCGGCCGCAGCCGACTCAGCACTGCATGGACCACATACGTTCGATCCCGGGCCGGTTGCCCGGGGCGGGAGCGGGGGCGGACGCGAGGGTACGGCGAGGCGGCGGCCGGCCCGAGCTGGAGGCGGAGGCGGAGGCCCTCCTGCTTGCTCGGTGAGAGCGAGGGCGCTGCCGCCTCGTCGCCCGTCTGTTAGGGTAATGAGCGCGGGGCGAGGGCGGGGGCGAGGGCGAGGGCGAGGGCGAGGGAATGAGAAGGCGCCGGGGCGAGAACGAAGGAGCGCTGGAGTGGGCGTTGCCAATGAGCGCGCTTACGGGAGGCACGTGCCGCGCGGCCGATGCATGGGCTTGGCTGACCTCGCCAGACGCAGGGCGGACAGAGACGCCGCTACAGACTGACCAACAGGTCTCATCTGAATAGATCAGAGTATTTAAATGAATGCGAAGATAAATTAACTTCCATTTAATGGAGTCTAAATTACTGTTCTAAAAATCATATATTAATCACTTATAGAACGTAATAATGGAATATAATAGAGTATAAAAATACCCTTATTTATCGAATTCTCTGAGAACAAACATAATTTAACTCCGAGACGATATTTTTATTTTTATCGTGCCGCTGAAACAATTTGAGGTAGGTTTTTGATTTGCGTTTCTGACTACTTAATTGGTGTTGAGTATTTTTCAGATTACTGGCACATTACTTTCTTATTTTTGTAGAAAGTTCAATATACCTCACAGAAATGGTACTTTTAAAGAATCACACTCAACTCTTGGCACTTTAAACTTTCATCACTTCGTGTCACGATTTATTTAATCTCTCTTATATTTATTGACGTTTTGATCAATTCAAATGCCTTACTAGCAAATACAACAGCATTTAGATTCTTTTTTGCGCCTCTGTGTCATTGGTTGTGAAAAACGTTGGAATAATACTTCCACACACATAATTTCGTAACGAAAGAATGAAAAAAGAAATAATTCAAGAACAATGAACTAATTGCGAGCTCTTTGAAGATAATTCAAGAATAGTAAACTAATTGCGAGCTCATCTTTCGGAGCATTCAATAATCCGCTTTGGAATAGTTCACAAAGCATTAATTTACTGGGTAAATTATCTGTGAATAGATATTGTTATTTTAACAGATACTCTTCTCGCCAAGGCGTGCCTGAATGTGAAATAAGAGGTAGTAGTAGTAGAAATTCTTTTGTATTTGTATATGTGCTTGTTATTCCCATTGTCTTCTAACTAGGTTCTTTAAGGGGAATTTGCATTATTCATTTGAACATAATGTGCTGAAAGGTAATGCTTCAACTTCTTTGAGGAGTTTTGTGTTCGAATGAGGTTGCTGAACACGGGAAACAGCCCAGAAGTAGAGTGTAAACCAGACTCAATTCGAACTTGAGTTATACGACACACAAACGTGCCGCGAAATTCGTCGGGAACTTCTCAAGTTGAACTGGCGGACGGTGAGTTCCTCGTTAAGCTGGAGAAGGGGTACTCGGCCATATAGCTGAGCACGCAGCTTGCGAGTCGCCGGATCTTGGAGGGCGCGTCTCGCGGAGGCTTTGGGGGCGCGGGGAGGGCGGCGGGGCCACGCCCCGAGGCGGCGCGGCGGTCGGGGGCGCGGGCGCTGGACGTGACGGCAATGGCAGAGCGCCCGCGCCTCCGCCCACGCGGCCGCCCACCTCCGGCTCGCCACGCGCGCGCGCCGCCCGGCTCAGGCCGAGACAAGGCTTCGAGATTGGGGGTGGCGCGCCGCCGTGCGAAGCAGGCCACTTGTGTTATGACCAAGGGAATCTCCGTCGCGCAGTCCATCTCGCTGACCGCGCCCCGTGTCCTGGGGATGGCGCCTGCGGACGCGAGGAGAGGCGTGGTCGGCCTTGATTGGCGCTCCGGACGTTCAATGACCTCCGGTTTAGTCGGTTCTCCACAGATCCAAGCCTTTCGTTCGGCGTTGCGTTTTGTTTTCATGCGGCGTCTGTTGTTCCGTTTTCGCCGTTGGGTCCTGAAACAATCCACTGCCAGTCAATTAGCACCTTTTCATTCGAAACAGGTAGTTTTGGAGACCATTTTGATGACAGGTTTTCTTTATCTTCAACAGTTTATTGCGTTCTTACCTCTCGAACAAAAACCGTTGCCTTTACCACATACTTCCATAGTCTCTAAACTGTACTTATTACTTTGGTCGATCATTTTGTTATCTCGGGTGTCCTGTACGGCTAGTATTTAGAAGTGCAAACCATTAAATCTCTTCCCATGTGATGTTCCAACTTCATTGAGGTTATACTATTTGCTCTCAATGTCGTCCCTGTTTAGAAACTGCTTAACATTCTTTCGCACTTCCTGTTATGAATTACCAGTTTCTTGCCACGATCAAACCATGAAATTACTAGTCACCACTTTCCATTTGTCGCACCCCTCTCTCGGATCCTTTACCCCTGCTGCTTTCGTCGCTTTGTCTCTGCCACAACCTACACCATAGTCCTCTCCTCTGCCAGCCTAATGCGCATTAGCCACGTGGGTTTCCCATGCTGCGACACAGACGCATCGCTCGTTGAATCCGTCTACGGTCACCCTCTTCCCTCCTACCACGGCCCTATACGCGCCCTCCCCACTGCTTCCCCGCCTCACCCCCGCTCTCGCCGCCGCCCTTGCGTTCACTCTCGCCCCTCTCTGGCCCTCGCCCTCCACCGGTCCTCTCCCGTGCTCTCGCCACCGCTCTCGCCACCGTCCATTCTCCCGTCCACGCGCCCGTCGCGTGCGACCGAGACTTCTCGTAACCGCAGAGCGGATTTGCGCGACGCGTAATCAAGTACACTTCGCAGTTCGCTACTCTGGTCCGGAAAACGCTCTCAGGAACGTTAATCGTGCGGACGCGGGCATCAAATCATGGGCTAGACGGATATTTAAACCTCGACAGCGAAAGGAGACGGGATGGGGTTCCCAAATAATATCAAAACATAGGATCCGGTTCACTTTATTATCGACATTAATTGCAAAAATCGTCAAAAAATACACTTTCAAGAAGTAGGACGATTTGAAAATGTAAATTATGTAAATTCAAATGATCATTCATTTTACTGGAATTTATTCAATTAGTAAATATCCATGATTAATACTAATATTGTACTGAGAAAGAAATGTACCAGATAACTTTTGAATGTTGGATTAGAGGTATTTTATAAATAACCCGCAATAAGTTATTTTATTCTCGGTAGGAACTTGGTACTGCCGTGTATATGGGTATTCTGTAAAAGACAGATTATTTGATTGTCAGGCATCCCAGATTTTCCATTAGTAATAGCAGTTAGCCAAGGGAAATCGCCTGTCAAAAGACTCAGTTCTAACTCATTACAGGACTCAACTCGGCACTAGTTCATGGTCAGTACGTGACTTGCATGAAATTGGTAATGTTATTCACAGACAATACGCAAATATCATTATTAACTATATCAGAGTTTATGTCATCTTGGAGTCTCATCAGATGGAAAGACGTTTAGTATGTTGCAGTATGAGTCCCAGATTCATTCCTTACAATTTGACATTACAACAATTGCATACACAATGGCAGTAAATAATAGCACTAGTACCTAGTTAACATGTGTGTTTTAAATGAATGTTTTTATAAAATTCTTACGTGTTATACGTCGAAGACCAGTACGTGCTAAAGACGGTTAAGATGGGCTATTTTGAAATAATTTTCCATTCTGAACGTTTTGCGTTCATTCTGTGTACTACCCGATCTGAATATGAGGAGAGGTATTGGAAGATAATAACATCTTTCGCAGCGAATATAATGCTCCGCTCTCGTGAAATTGCCTTCTGAGTCTGGAGGAGTTGCCAAACCACTCAGGTTCTAATTTTGACGTTATTCCAAGCTTTCTTGTTTGCCCAATACTCAACAGGTAACACTTTCACTCCTCTCGACGTTCCCTAATGCAAGCTTTTTCCGATAACGAGCATCTTTCCCTTGTGAAGTTTTCGCGCGATTTGTTGCGGATAATGGGCGTACGAATAATAGAATCAAGAGCGCCGAGAGCTCCGGAGTATTGTGCGCCGCCGCCGGGAGGGGCGCTGCTGTAGATATTCGATTTCAAATGTGCTTAAGAACGCAGTCCGATTGCGAGGCAGATCTTGCGGCTTCGCCCAAGAGAGCGAGAAATGGCATACTGCACGGTAATTATGCGATGCACATCTACGGCTGCATCGAGAAGCGGATTCGAAAAGAAGTTTAATTTATGAAGTAGGACACATCGTTCCGCTCTTTTCTCATTGCTAGTTAGATCCTGAACACTTTTATATATTTTAAAAGTGTTCGGTAATTACTATTACTTGGTTTTCAAATTTTCTCTTCTTAATCTATTTAATGAAACGTTTGCCACTCGACTCAACCTTTTATTCTCTCAGGTAAACGATAATGTATTTCTCCTCATTATTTTCTGCTTTGTCCGTCATTTTATTTTCTAGAATAATTGTACTTTGTAATTTGATTAGACTACCATGTAGACTTTTACACCTTTTCTTGTAATCTTTTTCTCAATAGAAGCACCTGCCACCGTCCTTTTTCCCGCGTGCGTGCGGTTAACAGACGGAATACAGCACATCGATCGCGCTGTGACACGTCATTGCATCCATAGCTGTCTTCGCGGCCCTCGTTTACACGTACTCTACCAGCCCTTCTTTTCCTGCTCATTTTCAGCAATGCCTCTATGAATAAATGAGCGGGCCTGTCGCAGAAAAAGGGGATTAATGGAACATTTATTAATAAGCGTCGTTATTTAGAAACGAATCCTCTTCAGACTAATGAGTAATCGATACATTGCCTCCGTAAATCCGCCGCAAACGAAGTATGCATCCGTACATAAACCATGACCTGGGGGAGCAGACGTCACGACCCGATGGAGCAAATAATAATGTCGGCCAGAGGGTCGTAGACGCCCATGAATTTATTGGTTCTTTTCCAACCTTCCTTTCCGTCTCCTGCAGAACGCTGTGCTCTTCCGTTCACTTGCTCGTTTCAAAATAGTTCTGTATTTGTTTCTTCTCACTTTCTAGACGAATTGTTTCTTAATATTTTTCCTTTCTCTTTTAAGATGTGCACTCGTGAAACGTATATCGTGAAATTCTTTCTGTTCGTTGAAAGGTTAGCCTAATTAACTTAACTATTACATTGTTTCATTGTAAGAATACTTTTAATATTTGCTTTTTTATCGTTATTAAAATGCCTGCAGATCGGTCAAGAAGTTTTTTTCACGTCATGTTTATCTTGAAGTTTATTATATTCTGTCTAAAAGAAGTTTAGTTAAATTGTGCCTTATTGTAGCTCAATTATGTGCAATTGTATTTTGATGAAAAAATCACACGAGCACATATTTCGTTCTTGATGAATACTTTACTATGTATAAGTCTTGGAATTGTTCAACCACTAACCAAATAGATGAATTATTTGTTAATTCTGGGCGCGTAAGGTGATACGTTCATTATTCCCGTAAGTGTAGTGGAAGTTTTTCTCGGGCGGCGGCGTTTATCTTCCACAGATGCATGGTGAGATCCAGCGCCGACCTACCTGTCAGCTAGCGGAGTTTGCCACAACCAGGTATCTCCCACAAGCTGACGACCGCCCACCCGGGACAAGCTCTAAAGCTCCCGATCGGTCTGCCGCCATATGTGGTAATTTAGTGCATGTAAGGGTGTGTGTAAGTAAGGGGGAGAATATCTCAAGGAATGTGAAGGAAAATCGTTCGCGGTCCGTTTGTTAGGGGACTGCTCCGGCATTCACCTGGTACTGATCGACGAAACCACCAAAAAATACGGACCAGAGCAGCCGGCCACTACAATTCTCCTCCAGACAGCGACTGAAATCGACGTAGCTAACTTGATATCATGCTACCGTGGGGGCTGGAACCTAGTACCTCCCGGAGAGGCACTACAATGACATCAGATGATGCCACCTCTCCCATTACCAAATAAATGAAATTTCGATCAATAGCATAGTAGAAAATTTCTTGACGTTCCTGTGAACTTCCTGCAGAGTGCGGGTCTGCGCGACCTCTTCTGGCCGAGCCCTACGGGCGACGGACACAGCTCGCGGCC
The DNA here is from genome assembly GCA_017312745.1 of Gryllus bimaculatus. Classification (NCBI taxonomy): domain Eukaryota; kingdom Metazoa; phylum Arthropoda; class Insecta; order Orthoptera; family Gryllidae; genus Gryllus; species Gryllus bimaculatus. The sequence goes on along the minus strand of BOPP01000004.1, from coordinate 7,998,917 downwards.
CGCGGCGCTGCCCCCTCGCTCCTTCGGAGCACGGAAACGTGCTCTGGCCTTCGAACGAACCCCACGCCACCCCCGCCTCCGCCCCCGCCCCGCACGCTCTCGGCCTCGGCCCCGCCCAGGCCCTCCTCCCCGGCCCGTTCCGTTTGCCCTCCGCGCCCGCGCCCACGCCCACGCCCCCGGCCCCGCGCGGACGACGGCCGGAACTCGAATTCTTCACGTGCCAGCGCAGGCAGCGAAGCGCGAAAGTGCCAAACAGCAACAGCCGGCGGTGTCTTATCGCCCGGCTGGGCAGCGCGCGGCCTCCGATTGCATGCGAACGCTCACTTTTTGCTGAGGCTCGCAGAACGTTTCGCTCAGCGGGAATCAAGTCCGCGGGGCGTAATCGTTTGCATTTGCATTAGAGCGTTATAAATTTCACGGAGACGTATACGAGGCGTTGTAAATGTTTTGTGAAGTTTGTGTCTCTGTTTAGATTACTGTCGTTTTATGACACTACTTCCAATGATCTACTGTAATAAAGCTGCGTAACCCAATCTACCAATTTTTCTGAAAACGTAATGTGCTATTATACTGAATCCTCTCGTTTCAATATTTATAAAACTGAATATTACTATTATGACTCATTCGGGATATTTTGGCATTTCAAATAAATAAATGAACCATTAATTAACGTCAATGGTCGATTTTGAAAGCTTTCAGGGAATAGGTTTAATTTTTGTTTTTTAAAGCATAAAATTAAGGTTCATGTTATTCCCTTTCCAACCCTCTGAATTCGTTCCGATTTGTTCGAATGATGCAAAATATGTACGCATCATAAAATATGTTTTTCGTCTTCTGATAGAGAAGAATATTCACATCTATGATAGGTAGTGTTACATATTCTCTTTCCACATTGTCTTCTTTTGCAAACTCTGTACTTCCACCGATGTACAATTCTTTCGCTTTCAATATTTAATGAAATGAGAAGCCAATGTAAAGTGGAAATTAAAAAGCATAAAAATGTATCTTAGTTCTCTTTGATTTGCACATCACTTGGCCTTCCATTATCCATCTTTACTCCGAACATTTAAACGTTTATGTCACATTGTCGAATGCGATCTATCTGTTCGATTCATACTGTGAGCATGTGTGTTAACTGAAAAAGTTACCAATAAGGAATCAGTGTAGTAATTCAAACATAACGTTTGGAGAAATGGATTCTGTTTTATCTAAATAAATCTGTCATTATTAAGGGGGAAAAGGCATTGAACTTTTATTTTCTCGCCAGACCCAGCATTTACGTAGTAAAAAATATTGCTATACTGAGCTAAAAATTAGTAAATTACTTCCTGTAACACGTTGTTTAGTCTGAATCCACGTTTTGTGGATCTTTGATAGCGAAAAATTGGTTGACGGCAAAACGTGTTTCTATTCATCTGTCTGTCCGTAAATCATTTACACGGTTTTCTCCAAATTTAATATTCCGTGCTCGATCTGGTCAAAGTCGAGTCCTTGGGAGTTTGAAACGGATATTTTGATGGGGAGGTGTTACAGAAAGTCTCAAGAACATTTCCAAAATTTTCTTTAAAAAAGTATACTTAAGAAAAAAACAAGAACTTTTAAACCTTTCCACGGAGAGAGCAAAATATGCTTAAAATAATACAGGCTTCATTGTCGTTAAAGTCTCTGTATTTTAGAAGTCTTCAAAAAGTTAACAACGCCAAATTATAATTTTGATGATACTTTTCATTATTAAAAACTGTTTTAAAAATTATATTTAAATACGGTCATATACTTTTTTTTAAATTATGAGTTGTTTTCAATAATTTTTGATTGAAGTAAAAGAAGGTTAAAAAATTTTCTCAATAAACTGCTCCAAATTTTTTACTTAATTGTTTCTCTAATAGAGCAAAGTACGTTTATAAAATGGTGAAGTTTTCCATTTTCAGTGATCTGTCTGTATTTTCGATAATTGCAAAAAAAATCATCGTAAATATACAATACTGATTATTGATTTTTCCTCTAACGAAATCTGTTTTTAAAAATTAGTTATTGTTATAATGTAAATGAAAAACTTTAAATTTCTTGGAATTGTGAATGGATGAATGTGAATGAAATTGTAGTCATTTTTAAAGTTTCAGGAAGGTTTGTTTTAGCTGTGAGGCTGTTGGTGTAGGAGTAAGGTGAAAGGCGTGCTGGCCCTAAGAATCGTTATCGAAGTTAATGAGTAAAAGTATCGACCCGATTGCCAGAAATGTCTGAGTACAATAAATGTTCGTTCCTTGTTTAGTCCGTTGTTTAAGTCGCTTCAATTCTTGTATCGCTATGTAACACGAAAAGCTCATCAGAGTATCTCCCCTCTATCTTTTCGATTTATTGTCAATATATTTTTTGAATATTGTCTCGGCAGCATATTTTTATTGTTCGGTAATTTTTATTCACAATAAAATTGATGGACTCAATTCAATTCATTTTAATAATAGAGGTTTGCCATTCCAAACACGTAGAGTCTAATTTCGCAACCATCTCTGCGGTATCTTCTTTAACTTGCGGGACTGTATCTTGCTGCTGTAAAGGAACATGGCGTGTAGATGGCCGGCCAGCGTTTTCACTTGGCAGTCCTCATTTCTCACACACATTCGCACGCGAGCGCGCCGCGCCACTCTGCGGTACGAGACGCGATGTCCTCCACGACGCGCAGCGTTAATCTTCATTGCGTAGAGCCGGCTAGCTGCATTGCTGAGGGCTGGCGCCGCATGTCCCTGCGGATATAACATAGCTCCCGCGTGTGCACTAGTCACCGCCCCTACTCGCCGTTACTACTGTTTACTTTGCGCTCGCTTTGATGAGTTTGACGGATCCTGGCTGAGGGTGGGGTTTTCCGGGGAGAGGCTGTCGGGGCTATAAAATTTTCTCTTGAACAGCAGCTTCGCAGTCCCTTCTTTTGCAACCTTGCGTCTGGCAAATTTTGAGTGCTAGCTGACTTGGGTTCAGAGACGTTGATCCTTTACTACAAGTGCTCGTCTTGCGTAAATGTTCTCGTCTGCTGGAAGTTGCCCGCGCGTGCAGAGGCACGGGATGTCAACATGTCGGGAGTGAATTTAATATCTGCTAAGATAAGCAAGAATAATTTACTCATAATGAATTTAAATTTACGTCATATGCCATAACTTTTTATCAGACACTACCGGTAATTAAAAATGAAAAAAGGCCATTTTGGAAAGCATTATCATTCTGACTAATTGTCCCTTTGCATCTGCTGTGGCTATTAACGTTTTTTACTTGAAACGTTGATCAGGTTTCCTTTACTGATTCAATATTTAATACTTTTGTATCTTCGGAACGTGAAACATATTAGGCAGACGAAATTCGAATTTATCACGTGGAAAGAAAATATTTTTCTTCACATTTGCTTTGTCAGTATTCAGTATTCATTTGAGTGTGAATAAACTACTTTTATGGAGGTTTAGGTTTGAACATATGCCAGAAATGCTTGCGTATCAAAGGTAATACCATGGGTGCTTTGGAGATTACCGATAAATCCATGCGGAGCTGCTAGTGGATCTATCTGTGTATTTTCGAAGCCCGACTGGGTGTTTATTAAGAGTTTTCCACAAGTGAAAATAAAAGCCAATTGAACAATGTAACTGTAAATCAATTAGAGACACTTAAATCAGTAAAATATTTAGTTAGTTTTCCAATTCATTTGGTCTGGCATATCTTTTCTGTCTTGCTTCATACTTTTGCCATCTATCGCCGCCCAAAATACATTTTTTTTAAATTTTCTCAATTTTTCGGTTTACTAATATTAGAACAGAAATATTACATTAAGAATATTAAAGAAGAGTAAAACCTCGTCCTAAACGGCAATTTGTATTCAAAAATTGGGAGCAGTTTTTAAGAAAATAGCGTTTAAGCGTTACTGTAAATGGGAAAATTGAAATTATTTTTCACAGAAACTTTGTGAGTTTTTGAAAATTTTCATTTGAAGTCATCTGAAGCACTTCCACTCACAAACACAATAGTGTTTACAAATTGCTGGTAATATTCATATTAACAGCGTGAGAAATATTTTAAAAAAATACATTTTTGTAATTTTTGGAGGGAAAAATACCTCTATAAAATCTTAATTGTGTCTCAAAATATCCCATGGTCTAAATTCGAAAAGAGAATAGGTATGATACATGTATGTAGAATTTTAGTGGATAGGAGACGAGCAGGCCTCGAAGTTCCTAGAAATGCAGATATGTCATCAGTTATCTATTCCATTCTGTTGTGTAATGTATCCTGACGATCTCCGTTTTGGCATGAAATTTGGTGTCAGTCTTTGCGATAGTTATTTTACGTTTATTTCGGTTTTGTTGTGACACTTATTAGCATTCAAGAAGAAAAAAATAAATAATAAGAAAATTCCAGTGACAAAAAAGAAATAATTAAAAGTTCAATAAATATTAAAGCCTGAAAAATCTGTCGTCGAGAAGTTGGAACAGCGACACTAGAATTCACACAGTTGACTCGAAATGAATTTGAAATTATTATTAATGAGTAGACTCATGGGTATACGAATGTAAGAAATCTAACATTTTATATTTCTGCTTAGATTCCTGTAGTTTTTGTAAATTGTTCTGTGAAAATTACAGAATACTCGTATGTGGTTTCTTTACATTTGGAGAAGAATTGGTTTCTCTTTTTAGATTATGGATATCACTATAATAAACTTCATATATTTATTAGTATGTTCAGAAAACGCGAGACACATTTTTGATATTCGCGTGAGATTTCCCTTGACGAAATACAAGGATTTCGGGGAGTTCTTAACTACAGTATATATCTGCTCGTTCCAGCTGAGGTCCGTATTTATGAGGGTAGCGAAGTAACTTCCCGTTATCTACTGCGCGTGTTTCATGTTTCCCTCGGGAATTGCTGTTTGCTGTTAAAATGGGTCGAAAGAAAACACTGCGCCTTTCTTTTCTTCCTGCTGTTCCTTCTTCATATCTTGCCATTATCTTCTCACTATTTTTATTGAATTTTGATTGACAAATGCTAATGAAAATAACGCCAGAAAAATCATTAATGGTTTTAACTCAGAAGGCTGCCTCAAACATTTCGTCGGATAAAGATTTTCTGATAACCGTGTTCGAATTTCTATTTAATTTATAATTTGGTTTCATAATAGTCTTGTATATATTTTACATGTATGAGTAGATTATTTGTTGAAATTAGTGCTAGAAAACATATGGTGTGAAAGCGCAGTAAAGAAATAACACTATCGAAATTAATTATCAGTCTTCTGAATCCATACCGGGGGTATGTATTATTAAAACTAAATGTTATGAGTTGTTAAATATAAAATTAATTTTTTTGTATGTCCGTTGACATATTCATGAGCGAGTTCGTTCTAATACTGTTGACTATAGAAAAATAATTAATGGCGACGGAGACGTTATGGTGGCTTTTTTATTATAACTACGGGTACAGTCCAGATTTTGTATGCAAATGAATAATTTTTCTGCTATTTATTACTTGGAAAATTATCAAATGACTTTGTATAACCTTATTGAAAGCTTTTCTGCCCAAATTCTATTTAGCATATTTTTGCGTAGTTGAAGTTTTTTTGCAAATGTGAAAATTTAAAAAAAAAATTCGAAATTGTTTCCTTGCGTAAGATGTGAAAATATGTTAGTAAATATGAGAACAAAACAGAAAAATAATAATTCTGTCTTAGTAGGTATTTGTCTTTTATTATCAGACTATCATCACCAATTAGAGTTATGCAGAGATAATTTGTCAGCGACTTTGTTATTGATTCTTACCCTCAAGAAACCACACAAAACACGATTTATTTGTGCTTTCTCTCCTTACGACATGAGTAGCGAGAGAAAGTGTTATAATTGTCAGGCGGAAATCGGTGATTCTTCTAAAGAGAAACGTTTTTTGTCTGGACTTGTGCTACACAATGGTACTTTCCCCTATTAGTTTTCTGTTTCCTTTGGTCTCGAATTCTCGGCTGTCCGGGAGACGCCGCGTCGTTGGCTGGGGTGCCGACGTTTCGCCCGACATTTCGCAGGCTTCCTCAGGGTAGTGACACTGCGGCGCTACGCGCACGTACACATCCTTTGGTCTCGGCCAACTATTCGAACTTGCCACATACTCTAACCTGCTGCCATCTATCGTCGCCCAAAGTACATTTTTTTGAAATTTTCCTAATTTTTCGGTGGGCTAATAATAGAACGGAAATATTATTTTAAGAATATTAAAGAACAGTAAAACTACGACCTAAATGACAATTTTCTGTGAAAAATTTGAAGCAGTTTTTAAGAAAATGGTGCAAATGGTTTGAACATTGAAGCATTTTTTCACAAATAAGTTTTCAGTTTTCGAAAAACTTCATTAGAAGTAATTTAAAGCACATTAACTCGCAAATACAATAGTGCTTACAAATTGCTGGAAATTTGCATATTACCAGCTTGAGAGATATTACAAAAATCCGTGTATTTTTTTAAACAACAAAAAAATATCCCGAAATGAACTTTACGTCATATTAAAGAGTTCAATTCGCCCTATCTGTTCGAAAAGTTTGAAGAAAAAATTGCAGCCGTTTTTGAAAAAATAGCGTTTGAACATTTCTAAAATTGCAATATCTTCAGTTAGTTTTGCCAGAAAACGGTTGAGTTTTCAAGAATCTTTATGTGACATTATGTAAACCATAAGTTCTCATAAATATAAAAATGTGAACAAAGTACTGCTAATGTAAATATTCACGATGTGAGAGACAAGTCAAAAAATACATTTTTGTAATTTTTGAAGAAGCCAAAGAATAGATTAATATGACGTTTATGTCATCTTCTAGAGTGCATTTAGCACAAAACGTACGAAAAGTTTAAAAAAAAATTGTTTTTTAAAAAAATATAATTTTTGTAATTTTTTAAAATTGCACAAATTGCAAGGAAGATTGCGCGAAAACTAAAATTTTCAAAAAACATATACATGACCTTAATGAACGAACAAATTATGGACAAGAAATTTATGTGAAGAATGAATCTTTAATTTTGTTGTAGGAAGACCCCGAAAAATGTCAACTTTTGAAATTTTTGAAAATTCAGAGCTAACCGTAGAAATTGGGCCTATGCCACATTTACAAATGAATTTTATTATATTCTTATAAGAATTTTAAAGAAAGAAATCGGAGGCATTTTTGAGATAATTTTGAAAATCTCCTAGGGACTTCATGTAAAATACCCCCAAAAACTAATGAATGATTTTCAAAATCGCAGAGCTTTGACTCAGGTCGAATGGTCAAGCGTTTCTTCAATTTGCATGGTTTAGGTGCTAGTGTTGTTCACATACACCACAGACGCACGGACGGACGGACGGACGGAAAGATAGATGGACTGACGGACGTTCTGAAAAAAAAGAAGAAAAAGAAAAAATCGGTATCATGTGACCCCAAAACGTGTATTTCCGTTGAAATTTCTCTATACTATATATATTAAGCCGTATATACATACGTATACGGGAAAGTAAAAAGTGGGATAATCTTGTTCCTATATGTAGTAAATTTCTTCCTCTAACCCTTTGTTCGTCCGTGTTTCCGAAAAAATGATGGCCAGTCTGTCCGTGTGTGTTCATCTCTAGCGCCTAAACGATTTAGACGATTATCTCCAAAATTGATATTCCCCGATCGATTTAAACGAATTCGAGACCCCGCGAGTTTTAAACGGATATTTGAATTTTGAGGCTTACTTAACAAGAAGCCTTAACAACATTTTCAACATTTTCTTAAAAATGGCTCTCAATGTTTTGATTTAACTTCGTCCTCGCACAAAAGACGTTTTAAAGAATGGTGCAAGTATAATTTTCGTTGACACACCTGATTTTTCGAAAATTGCAAAAGTTTAAAATTTGTGGGCGTGTTCCTGAATCAGAAATATAGAATACAGGGATTTTTCCTTAATAAAATCTGTTGTTGCGGGACAGATCTTGAAATAAGTTCATCTACAATTTTTCAGTAATATGAGTAGTTTTTCGCGTAATGTGGGCAATAATTCCTTTTTTTTTTTTTTTTTTAAAAACGGTTCCGAATTTCTTTAAATGTTTTTCTGGTAAGTATTAAAGTTGGTCAAAAACTGGTGCTGGGTCCATTTTTGGCGAACTCTATACGGTGCTGGATCTCAAACATTTTGGATACCGACCAATATCGGTGTAGATCAGTAATGAGGTAGGGACGCTGTGTCATAATGGTATTCAAAGTTCTCAGTAATGTTTTAGGAGTGAAACGGAAATATTCTGGAAGAGATGTGGTTTCTTATGTCCTATTATTTCGTGGTTCTGTCGGTCCAGAATCGCTAAGTTAGATGATAACGCATGCTCTCACAGAGCACACTTGTTGATGTTTTCTGGAAATACGATATTGCTCTCAGGATTTGGCTTGGTCGTTTTCCAGATACGTAAATCTAGTAGAGCATGTTTAGACTGCGCTAGGCAGACATGTTACTTCGCGTCTACACCGACCAATAACACTCCAGGATTCACAAAGTTCTCTGTAAAAGGAATGGGCGGTATTACTTCAAAATGAGACTGATGGCAATCGCAGCATATCGCGTAGTATTTCCTTCCAGATATGGTTACACGGGAAATTAAGAGAAAGTAAATGTGTTGTCAGGATTGGTGCAACACGGAATAATCTTTGGAATGCATGAAAGTTGGATATTGTTTTTATTATTTTTTATATGTGAATCTTTATGCTTTTTACAACGGTATTCTTTTATTTACATAAACTGACTGTGAACAAGTGTGCCATGTTTAATACAGAATTGCAATAATACACAATCATTCACCAGAGAAGATTCACTAAAAACCGCCAACGCACAGTCTCGGGCAGAGAAAGGCCATGGTTGCCTCCTCCCTTTCTCTTCTTTCAGCTCAACTGCCGCGTTCTGTAAGCTATAATGTTGATTATAGTAAATGTTACATTAATTTTCTGTAATAAGGAGTAATAGCGATAAGTTTGTGTGAGAGAAACAGAGAGAGGGGGTGGGAGGGAAGGAAGGTGGGAGGAAAAATAAACGAAATGTCTTCTGTCGTAACATACTCGTAACGTACGTGAATCTTATGCTGTGATAGTTTAGTATAAAAATTGTAAATATAGTTTTGATTACGTTAGTTCATATTATAGATAGAACTTCAAATGAAACGTTACCTGTATGATTATTAGTAAGATGTGTATTTCCAATATATTTTTGGAGTTTTCTTTATCCTAGTTTATAATTTTAATTTTTTATTTTTTATTTTTATTTGTGTCAATCATTTAACAATCAATTTATTGTCATGTATGTTGTCCTCATGCACTGTTCATTGTTTAGACTGTACCCTGATGAAGAAATTATATATTTCGAAACGTTGGCGTAACTAATTGTTTCACTAACCACATTGACCAATCCCGCGGACCGATTTTCATTCTTTATTCTTCAATGGTCGTGATTATATAATTGTCAGTTGTAGACAGAGTTTTATTGTTATTTTTGTGTTTTCATATTTCTTGAATTTTTTTAAAGCACTTAGGGGGGCTTTCAGATCAGGAGACTAAGCGTCTGATGTGTTAACCCCATTTTTTGTTAAAACATAGATCCGAATGGACGGTAAATACTGTAATAGCGCTTATTTTCTTTAGGTTCATATAAACCAAAAGGGTTTAAATCTTGCGACGAATACTTAAATGTTGTGCATGTACTTTACTCTATATTACATAATCACCATAAACCTAATTTCATACTTGAGATTAAATAGTCTAAATTATTTTAATGCCTGGAAAATCATATGCAGGTAGCCTATTTATCATTAATTATTTTTTACACAGACTTGAAGAGCGAGGTATTGTAGAACATGCGAGAGCCATGCGTTGAGCCACGCGAGGCGAATCGTGCGTGCGACCGCAATCCGTGCGGCGGAGGCACGCGGAGCACGCGCAGTGCGCGGGGGCGGGGGCGGGGGCGGGGCCGCGGTGCGGAGTGGCCGGTGCCGAGTGCTCTGCTCTCGCCTTGCGGCGGCGTCCGGTGCGCCCGTGGCGAAGCGAAGCGCCGCGCAACCGGAGAGGCCAGGCCTGCGAATGCGGCGCCGGGTGACACAAGCCCCCCGCCCGCCCCGCCCCGCGGCCCCACGCCCATTGATGCGGCCGGAGCGGCGGAGTGGGCGGCAGCGCTATCCGAATCTCTCTTCGCCTCGTCTCTCCGCTCCTCCCCTTCCCTCTTTTCTCTGCTCTTCCCCTCCTCTCTCACTCTACTGCCTTCCCTCCACTCCCTCGCCTCTCCTCTCTTCGCCTCCTTTCCTCCTTCCCGCCTCCCTTCTGTTTCCGTCTCCCTCGCCTAAAAAGACAGCGCATTCTCATCACTCCTCTCAACCCAAGTGTCCTGCCTCATCCTTCCTCGCCGTTTTCTTCCTTACCATCCTTCACATTCCTTATTTTCCTTACTTTATTCTTAGAACTTTTATGACGTGTTTTCTCTTACTTATTTTTTCCTCGACTTTTGCACCTATTTCTCCACCTCGTCCGCGTTTTTGTCCAATCGGGTGAGTTTAGGCTGTCTGTTTTTACCAGTTACATTGCCTGACAAGTAGTTGATGAACCCTGAAGGAGGAGTTGTAACTGAGTGTGAAACTACATATGCTAAAGAATGCTGGAAGACTATGTGACTATTGAACTGATGGCCGTTACAAAAAAGGCCGTTGGCAGTTACACGGTGGAAAGTGGGCGCTAGGTCAGTAGGGGTCGCACCTCTCTGGCTGCAATGCATGCCCTTAGGCGGTTCGAGAATGGTGGCAAACACCTTTGGCACCTCTCTTGAGGCAAGGTAGTCCACAATGTTGCAGCTTTTCCTCCGGATCCTGCAGTTGGTTCTGTGACGGAGTCTCCTCCAATGTCATCTCCACATGTGTTCACCATTCCGAATGATGGAGAGGTCCAATGATGGAGAGGTACCACGAGACGATTTCAACATGCTCTCGTATCCCATCACACACGTATTGTGCGTGTGCATGCATTATCTTTTTGTTCACTCGGTAGTAACTGCGCAACGACATGGCAATGACATCAGGAATTCACTCTGGTGGGCACATTGCGTGCACATTGCGGGCACGTGTAAATCTTAATCATTTACTCAAAAGTCAATGCATGTATACCGGCAATGGGATAGTAATGGACCACTCCTTCTGGGTGCACACGTTTTTTCTCAGGCGTGTATAATGTATCGAGTATGTGTTCAAAAATCCATTCAACATAATGGTCAAAATTTCCGGAAGATGTACTAAATCGTAGATTGTCACAGTTGTACCGGGAGATGTCTACAAACAAGCCCAAATACACCAAATATCCAGTAGCCAGAATCACAAAATCACCGCAGGATCAAATACACTTTTCAATAGCCGAACGGTTCAGTACCTCACGGTTTCCAAAAGGGGTACGAGGTCGCGGCCCATTCGGCAGCCGCCTTATCAGACTCGCCGATGAAAGGGCGGAGGAGGAGAGCGCACCCCGCCCTTCAGCTGCGGCTCCTGCCGCTGCACCGACGCTCGCTCCTTGCGGCGAAGCGCTGCACTAGGCGTCGACCCGACGCCGCCGGGAGCGTAAGCGGCGGTAGGTGCAGGTATGGCTCTACCGCCACTACATAGGCAATGTCCTTTTCACAGCCCTTGATTGATCCAAGGTTTCTGTACCGTTCCCACAATGGCAGGGTATGCAATTCCTTTGACATTGCCTCGTTCTTTAAATTCTCTAAATTTTAAAAAAAATTAACATTCATTAATTTGCTACAGGAGCCCTTTAGATCAAGCTGCTGTTTTCTCTACTTGTATTTTTCTATGGCAACCGCGCTAAATAACACTTGCGGGACCGACTTTCTTTGTAAAACACTCCTTGATGTCATACTTTTGTCACGAGAACACGTGTTCCCTTACAGAGCTTGATCTTGTACCTCTCCCACCGTAAGCGTGTTGTAATCATTAAAAGTATGCAAATAGAGCCTATATCTGAATTTGTAATTAATCAAAGCCGATATTTGCCTGTCCTAATGGCCGAGATCGCTAAGGCAGCAGTGCCGTAGCGCTTTTGGAGCGAAGGATCGCGGGTTTGAGTCCCGCCTCGGGCATGGTTGTATTGTGTTCGTCCTTTCACACCCCTATCATCATATCGTATCATACGCATAGTTGCTATACTATTACACGCAATAGTGATCGCTAATTACCTAGTGTTTGCTGCGACTTTTAATAACAAAAAGAGCCGTTATTTGTGATAATGGCTGTGTGCTCAGTATTTTACCTAATATCATCTTGTCATAAGAAAATATACAATAAATAAGAAACCAGTTTCCTATCATAAATAAGAAAATATACCATTAATAGAAACACTTTTTCTTGGAATTGGAGTACTCATACGCCCTACAATACATTCGTTTCGAGTATTATTAACGGACTGCCGACTGCTAAAATTATTAACAAACGCGGGCCGATAAAAATGGCGTTTCTTTTTTTTTACGATGCGTTAATTCGATATAACAAATAGTTTTATAAAAACTCTTTGTAAACTTACACAACTCTAGTACCCCCGAAAAATGTTCTGATTCACATTTACTTAAATCTTCATGACTATGTTGTAAATTTCTCACTATTTATTTAAGGCACTCCCCTATTATCAGTAGCACCACTGCTACTTTAAATATCACCAATGAAAAACAGCGTGAGATCAGGAGATTTTGCCTTCGTTTTATTTTCTTTCTCTTTCATCACGGCATTTGCTCTAACCTTTTCATTTTAAAAAAGGAATAACAGTCATTCAAAAAACTCGTTGGACGAATAAATCGCTTAACGGCAATTCAGCACATTTAAAAACCGTAACAAAGCTGCATACTGTATTTACGACAAGAAACTATCCATTTTAGTTCCTTGTAACCTACGACAGAGTAAGAGTGATAGGTGATACTCAGCATCGTAAGAAAACGAAACGTTTCTTCGACAGAGCGACAAAACTCTCCCACGCCGTCGGCTACGCGTGTTGGGGAAGTGAAGGGGGCGGCAGCGCGACCGAGCCGTCATCGCCCGCCAGGCAGCAGCTGCCCGAACTCCGCACAGTTCTTAAATAGACGCTCTGTTTTGGTTTCCTCCATCAAATTTTCAAAACAATACAATTCTTAGAAAGAACAGCCGTGCAACTTGAGCGTTGTCATAGCTTATTTTCTATCAATTTATTCCTGTTATACCCCTTTGTTTTGCGAAGTAGATGGCCAAAGTATTGGGTTACAATACACCCCTCCATCTCCTTCCCAATCGTGGTTATCGCCAATATTCACTAGTGTACTTAAGGGCACTCTTTAATTGAATGTTCTTTGACCATATCCTTTTTATTAACGCGCAAATAGGACATGTCTGCCTTGCCATTGCATCTTATAGCAATCTACGCTTTTACTGCAGCAGTTAGTGTCCGCCTGCAATTGTAAATGGAATTGCTAGCCACTACAGGTCGGGAGAGGTGGCTCAGGGCATCAACTGATCTCACTGCAATGCCTCTGACTGGGAGGTCAGTAGATTCGAGTTCCGACGGTGGCAGAATTTTCGACTCTTGCTTACCACCTTGGTTCAGTCGCGGTCTGGAGAATTCTAGCGGCCGGCTGCTCTGATCGGTAGTTTTCCATGGTTTCTCTGATCAACACCAGTCGAATGCCGGAGCATTACCCTAACAAACGGGCCACGGACCGCTCCCGATCTATCTTTCCTCTTCCTTGTCCTATCCTCGCCCCCTTAAACTAACATGCACTACACTACAGACTACACGGCAGTGTACTACCAGGCGGGAGCTTAGAGCTTGTCCCGGGTGGGAAGGTACCGCGCTGGTGGGAGATACATGGTTGGAAAAAACTCGCTAGCTGTCGGTAGGTTGGCGCTGGATTTCGCTATCCAGTGTGGGAAGACCTCAGCCACATCCTGAGAAAAAAATATGTTATTAATTGGATTGTTGGTGAAGTAGATACCTTTTTTATTTTTTATTTATTTTTATTTAAATAAACAAGACAAAAAATATGTACTTCACTTAAGAGACTAATTACCTTAGCAGTTGCTCCCCCCCTTCCTGGAATCTCTAACAAACAATTTTACCCCTACGGTTCTCCAGCTCCGTTGAAAATCGCGTCTACCTCGTACAGACTTTTTGTTTTGTTCTGCATTTCCATCAACTGTTCAGACGTTACGTACTATAACCTCTCCGATCCCACAGCACAAGCTCATCTCCGCCACTCTCGCATCACGCGGCCAAATAGTCGCAACGACCACAGCCCCCCACCCCCGGCGAGCCACGGAGGGCTAGCGCTTGCAGGCTGAGGGCCCGGCCGGCTCCTGGCCAGGCATCCTCCTCGCCCGCGCGCGCGCAGGACCTCGCGAGAGGGCCACTGAAGCACAGCACAAACAGCATGCGCCGGCGAGCGGGCTGCGGGGTGGAAGGCGTAGGCGGGGCGAGGCGGGGCGCGCAGGGCGGACGTAGCCAATCGCGCTTGGACAACAGTAGTGGTGACGTGTTGAGGAACAGAGACGGCGCGGTGATGGTGACGGTGGTGGGCGGGATGTGAGAGTAATCAGCAGTGAAGGTGGAAGGGAACGTGACGACCGCGTTGGCAGACGAGGACGAACCGGCAGGGCAGTACCCGCGGACGGCCACGCGCCGAAAAAACGAGCTTCATTAAGGCATCAACCTGGGAGAGCTCTGCGCCCCGGCAAAACCCCGAGGAGGCGCTTGCCAGGCGGCGAGCCGGCAGGAGGGGCAGGGCGGCGCGAGCCGGGCAGGCGGGCGGCGGGCGGACGCGCAATAACTAACGCGCCCGAAGACGAGGCAAGCGGCCGCTGTTTTGCCGGGGTGCGGGCCGGGGCGCTCCCAGGCAGAAGACGAGCGCGAGGGCGGGCGGCGGCGAGGGCGTGGGCGGCGGCGTGGGCGGCGGCGAGGCGAGGGCGCGGGCGTACAGCGCGCAGAGGATGCGGCGCCGCTGACTGACAGCTCTTATCGTTCCGCCGACACATGCTAACGCGGAAGGATTCCGTGCTGGCGGCGCCGGCTACGTCCGCCCTGCGCGCCCCGCCTCGCCCCGCCTACGCCTTCCACCCGCAGCCCGCTCGCCGGCGCATGCTGTTTGTGCTGTGCTTCAGTGGCCCTCTCGCGAGGTCCTGGCGCGCGCGGGCGAGGAGGATGCCTGGCCAGGAAGCCGGCCGGGTCCTCAGCCTGCAAGCGCTAGCCTCCGTGGCTCGCGGGGGTGGGGGGCTGTGGTCGTTGCGACTATTTGGCCGCGTGATGCGAGAGTGGCGGGGAGAGCTTGTGCTGTGGGATCGGAGAGGTTATAGTACGTAACGTCTGAACAGTTGATGGAAATGCAGAACAAACAAAAGTCTGTACGAGGTAGACGCGATTTTCAACGGAGCTGGAGAACCGTAGGGGTAAAATTGTTTGTTAGAGATTCCAGGAAGGGGGGGAGCAACTGCTAAGGTAATTAGTCTCTTAAGTGAAGTACATATTTTTTGTCTTGTTTATTTAAATAAAAATAAATAAAAAATAAAAAAGGTATCTACTTCACCAACATCCAATTAATAACATATTTTTTTCTCAGGATGTGGCTGTGGTCTTCCCACACTGGATAGCGAAATCCAGCGCCAACCTACCGACAGCTAGCGAGTTTTTTCCAACCATGTATCTCCCACCAGCGCGGTACCTTCCCACCCGGGACAAGCTCTAAGCTCCCGCCTGTAGTACACTGCCGTGTAGTCTGTAGTGTAGTGCATGTTAGTTTAAGGGGGCGAGGATAGGAACAAGGAAGAGGAAAGATAGATCGGGAGCGGTCCGTGGCCCTTTGTTAGGGTAATGCTCCGGCATTCGACTGGTGTTGATCAGAGAAACCATGGAAACATCCGATCAGAGCAGCCGGCCGCTAGAATTCTCCAGACCGCGACTGAACAAGGTGGTATGCAAGAGTTCGAAATTCTGCCACCGTCGGAACTCGAATCTACTGACCTCCCAGTCAGAGGCATTGCAGTGAGATCAGTTGATGCCCTGAAGCCACCTCTCCCGACCTGTAGTGGCTAGCAATTCCATTTACAATTGCAGGCGGACACTAACTGCTGCAGTAAAAGCGTAGATTGCCTATAAGATGCAATGGCAAGGTCAGACATGTCCTATTTGCGCGGTTTAATAAAAAGGATATGGTCAAAAACATTCAATTAAAGGAGTGCCTTAAGTACACTAGTGAATACTGGCGATAACCACGATTTGGCAAGGAGATGGAGGGGTGTATTGGTAACCCAATACTTTGGCCATCTACTCGCAAAACAAAGGAGTATAACAGAATAAATTGATAGAAAATAAGCTATGACAACGCTCAAGTTGCACGGCTGTTCTTTCTAAGAATTGTATTGTTTTGAAAATTTGATGGAGGAAACAAAACAGAGCGTCTATTTAAGAACTGTGCGGAGTTCGGGCAGCTGCTGCCTGGCGGGCGATGACGGCTCGGTCGCGCTGCCGCCCCCTTCGTTCCCAACACGCTAGCAGCCGACGGCGTGGGAGTTTTGTCGCTCTGCGCAGAAACGTTTCGTTTTCTTACGATGCTGAGTATCACCTATCACTCTTACTCTGTCGTAGGTTACAAGGAACTAAAAATGGATAGTTTCTTGTCGTAAATACAGTATGCAGCTTTGTTACGGTTTTTAAATGTGCTGAATTGCCGTTAAGCGATTTATTCGTCCAAACGAGTTTTTTGAATGACTGTTATTCCTTTTTTAAAATGAAAAGGTTAGAGCAAATGCCGTGATGAAAGAGAAAGGAAAATAAAACGAAGGCAAAATCTCCTGATCTCACGCCTGTTTTTTATTGCTGATATTTAAAGTAGCAGTTGGTGCCTACTGATAATAGGGGAGTGCCTTAAATAAATATAGTGAGAATTTACAACATAGTCATGAAGATTTAAGTAAATGTGAATCAGAACATTTTTCGGGGTACTAAGAGTTGTGTAAGTTTACAGAGAGTTTTTATAAAACTATTGTTATATCGAATTAACGCATCGTAAAAAAAAGAAAGCCATTTTTATCGGCCCGCGTTTGTTAATAATTTTAGCAGTCGGCAGTCCGTTAATAATACTCGAACGAATGTATTGTAGGGCGTATGAGTACTCCAATTCCAAGAAAAAGTGTTTCTATTAATGGTATATTTTCTTATTTATGATAGAAACTGGTTTCTTATTTATTGTATATTTCTTATGACAAGATGATATTAGGTAAAATACTGAGCACACAGCAGCCATTATCAACAAACACGGCTCTTTTTGTTATTAAAAAGTCGCAGCAAACACTAGGTAATTAGGCGATCACTTGCGTGTAATAGTATAGCAACTATGGCGTATGATAACTATATGATGATAGGCGTGTGAAAGGACGAACACAATACAACCATGCCGCGAGGCGGGACTCGAAACCGCGACCCTTCGCTCCAAAGAAGCGGTACGGCACTGCTGCCTTAGCGATCTCGGCCATTCGGACAAGCAAAATATCGGCTTTGATTAATTACAAATTCTGATATAGGATCTATTTGGCATACTTTTAATGATTACAACACGCTTACGGTGGGAGAGGTACAAGATCAAGCTCTGTAAGGGAACACGTGTTCTCGTGACAAAAGTATGACATCAAGGAGTGTTTTACAAAGAAGTCGGTCCCGCAAGTGTTATTTAGCGCGGTTGCCATAGAAAAATACAAGTAGAGAAAACAGCAGCTTGTCTAAAGGGCTCCTGTAGCAAATTAATGAATGTTAATTTTTTTTATATTTAGAGAATTTAAAGAACGAGGCAATGTCAAAGAATTGCATACCCTGCCATTGTGGGAACGGTAACAGAAACCTTGGGTCAATCAAGGGCTGTGAAAAGGACAGAGCCATACCTGCACCTACCGCGGCTTACGCTCCCGGCGGCGCGGGTCGACGCCTAGTGCAGCGCTTGCCGCAGGAGCGGCGTCCGTGCAGCGGCAGGAGCCGCAGCTGAAGGGCGGGGTGCGCTCTCCTCCTCCGCCCTTTCCATCGGCGAGTCATGCATAAGGGGCTGCCGAATGGGCCGCGACCTCGTACCCTTTTGCGAAACGTGAGGTACTGAACCGTTCGGGCTATTGAAAAGTGTATTTGATCTGCGGTGATTTGTGATTCTGGGCCTACTGGATATATTTGGTGTATTTGGGCTTGTTTGTAGACATCTCCCGGTACAACTGTGACAATCTAGCGATTTAGTACATCTTCCGGAAATTTTGACCATTATGTTGAATGGAATTTGAAACAATACTCGATACATGTATACCACGCCTGAGAAAAACACGTGTGGCACCCAGTAAGGAGTGGTCCATTACTATCCCATTGCCCGGTATTACATGCATTGACGTTTTTGAGTAAATGATTAGATTTACACGTGCCCGCAATGGCTGCACGCAATGCTTGCCCCCACCAGAGTGAATTCCTGATGTCATTCCATGCGTTGCGCAGTACTACCAGTGAACAAAAAGATAATGGCTGCCACGACATACGTGTGTTGATGGGATCACGTAGAGAATTGTTGAATCGTCTCGTGGTACCTCTCCATTCATTGGACCTCTCCATCATGTCGATGGTGAACACATGTGAGATGACATTGGAAGGAGACTCCGTCACAGAACCGAATTGCAGGACCGGAGGAAAGCTGCAACAATTGTGGACTACCTTGCCCTCAAGAGAGGTGCCAAAGGTGGTTTGCCAACCATTTCGAACCGCTAAGGGCATGGCAATTGCCAGCAGAGAAGGTGCGACCCCTACCTGGACCTAGCGCCCACTTTCCACCGTGTAACTGCGCACGGCCTTTTGTTAGTAACGGCCATCAGTTCAATAGTCACATAGTCTTTCCAGCATTCTTCTAGCATATGTAAGTTTCACACTCAGTTTACAACTCCTCCTTCAGGGTTCATCACACTTACTTGTCAGCCAATGTAACTGGAAAAACAGCACAGCCTAAACTCACCCGATTGGACAAAAACGGGACGAGGTGAAGAAATAGGTGCAAAGTCGAGGAAAAAATAAGTAGAGATAAACACGTCATAAAAGTTCTAAGATAAAGTAACGGAAAATAAGGAATGTGAAGATGGTAAGGAAAAAACGGCGGAAGGAAGGAATGAGAGCAGGAACTTGGGTTGAGAGAGTGATGAGAAGCGCTGTCTTTTTAGGCGAGGCGGAGACGAGAAACAGAAAAGGGAGGCGCGGAAGGAGGTAAAGGAGGGCGAAGAGAGGAGAGGCGAGGGAGTGGAGGGAAGGCAGTAGAGTGATGAGGAGGGCGGGGAAGAGCAGAGAAAAGAGGGAAGCGGGAGGAGCGGAAGAGACGAGGCGAGAGAGATTCCGGATAGCGCTGCCGCCCACTCCGCCGCTCCCGGCCGCATCAATGGGGCGTGGGGCCGCGGGGCGGGGCGGGGGGGGGCTTGTGTCACCCGGCGCCGCATTCGCAGCCCTGGCCTCATCGGTTGCGCGGGCGCTTCGCTTCGCCACGGCGCGCACCGCGACGCCGCCGCACGGCGAGGCGAAGCTACTCGGCACCGGCCACTCCGCACTGCGGCCCGCCCCCGCCCCCGCCCCCGCGCACTGCGCGCTGCCTCCGCGTGCCTCGCCGCACGGATTGCGGTCCACGCACGATTCGCCTCGCGTGCGTTCAACGCATGGCTTCGGCATGTTCTACTACAATACCCGCTCTTCAAGTCTGTGTAAAAAATAATTATGATAAATAGGCTACCTGCCATGATGATTTTCCCCAGGCATTAAATATTTCTAGACTATTTAATCTCAAGTATGAAATTAGGTTTATTGGATTATGGTAACTATAGAGTAAAGGACATGCACAACATTAAGTATTCGTCGCCCACTTCCCCCCCCCCCCCAAGATTTAAACCCTTTTGTGTTAAGATGAAGCCTAAGAAAATAAGCCGCTATTAACAGTATTTACCTCCATTCGGATCTATGTTTTAAACCAAAAGGGGTTAACACATCAGAGCGTTTAGTCTCCTGATCTGAGCCCCCTGACGTGCCTTAAAAAAAATCAAGAAATATTGAAAACACAAAAAATAACAAGTAAAACTGTCTAAACTGACAATTATATAATCACGACCATTGAAGAATAAAGAATGGAAAATCGTCCGCGGGATTGG
>BOPP01000004.1:7941150-7971102 GCA_017312745.1 Gryllus bimaculatus | reverse complement strand
CCCCCCCCCCCCCCACCGACGAGGACGCGCGCCGGCGCCCTCGAAGTCACCGTCACCACAAGCTCCCAATGATCTTTGGCGATTCCCACCATACGTTTTCCCTTACAATTCTTTGCTTTCACTTCCGTTCGTTTCTTTTTTTCGGGTTCCAAGTGTGTTTTGATTTTGCTTATGTAAAATTCTGGGTTGACTATTCTCACAAGCATTTTGATCACTGTTGTCATACTTTCTGTAGACGTTCAATACCTGCACTAGTTGTGTTTCACTTTTGCGAGTCTGTGACGTTTGAACTAGTGTTGCTACTTCAGCACATATTTCCTTGCATTAGTTTTAACGGCTACTTTTTATTGTAATACTGCAAGGTCTCTCCAACACAAAAATCGAATGAAAATTTTGAGCCGTTCTTGATCAAATCATGTTTATTGTAATGTTTTCGCTCAAAATGTCGAGAAAACTACTCTTTTTTTTCATAATAAATAGAACGTGACTGCTTTTAAAGATCTAATTTTGGAGAACAGATTTCGTTAAGAAAAAAATCTCTATCTCAAGTAATGAAGGAAGGGATCGACCATATTGACTTTTGCAATTTTTGATAATTCAGTGGTTTTACTGAAAATCGGAAGGAAAAGAATTAAAAATAGAACTGGAAAGCATTCGTTTTAGAAATTATTAATTACACAAATAATTTGTGATGTGTTTAATCCTACTCTAACGTCGAGCTCATTCTGCATACATTCTGTTTTTGGTAGTTTTCAGCAACTTTATTCTGGCATCGTCGCATCTCAACAATCAAAAAAGAATTTTTGTTGCTCGTTGCGATCCCAGACGGACTTTGTCAACTTCCATCTCTCTCTCGTTTCTCATTACTCGCAAAACTCAATTTCCCAACATTATTGGCCATTTCTCTGTTTCCTGCTGATCTGTTCAGTTTCCAGGCTTTGACGTCTACTCTCTGACGTCGCGCCACCGCTACTAACCCGCCCCGGGCATAGGCTTCCCTGTATCAACCATCATACCTCAGCGGCGTTCTCCTTCCACAGTCAGCTTCGCTTTCCCCTTTCTGTCCCCGCAAGGTGTTCGCTCCCCATGGGGGCCCTACGCCCACGCCCCGGTCGTTCCCCGCTCCGTCCCACCCTGTCCCGTGCCCAGCCGCCCCGCACCGCGTCGGGCCGAGCGTCCCATCCCCGTCCCCTTTCCACTCCTCCCTCCCCCTTCCAGTCCCCTCCCGCTCCGTGCTTACCCTCCTTATCCCTCCCATCTCCACCCATCCCCTCCCGTTCTCTACTGCCCCCTTCCGCCCCCTCCTGTCCTGTCCCGTTCCTTCCCCTCCCATCCTCTCCCGTTCAACCCCGCCGCGCACCTGGCCGCGAGCTGCACGCAGCCGCCGAGCGCGGAGATGGCGTCACGCCGTGATATATGGCATCGCAGAGAGCCGCAAAATTGCGGCGCGGTTCACCCGCCGCCGGCAGCGGCGCGTCGAGGCGTCGAGGCGACGAGGCGTCGGCCGCGGAGGCTCTCCGTGCCGCGGGAACCGCCGCCGCGTCACGGACGCCCAGCGCGCCCCGCGGGAGAGCGAAGGAGGAGAGGAAACCGGGCGAACGACGCCCTGGACGGCGACGATGTGCTCCTCGCTCGTGTGAACGTGCCGCCACGGCGTGGAAATGCCTCTTAGCTGGTCTCGCAATGTCCTCTTAGCTTAGTCATCTCGCTTAGTCATCTCTCGCAATGTAATCGAGATTCGTGCGCCGACATTGTGCTGGCTTTCCAGACACTTTTCTTGCCGGTAGATAATCTCTTGGGTTCCAATAGAAAACTGTTCTGTGGTCATCATTACTCAACCTTTAGTTAGTGGACAACTAGCAAAACACGACCCATAACATTTCCTCAATTATGTAAGTGTTCTGTGCGTAATTTGCTGATGGCGAGGAAAACGTAATTTGACTATGTGTGCATGTTACTCAAACGAAGATGAAGGCCAGTCGGTGCTGACCGAATAAAGTGGACGGTGACTGCATTTCCGACGACTACAATGCAAAGCGATAGTCGCGGAAAATTTACAATTTTTCAAGAACTTCTCGTTTTAGGATGTCACTTTTTGGTCAGTAAACCTAAAAAAATACGTTTTAGCAGTACACCAAGGCAAACTGCGCGGGCGTACGAAGGGCGATAGAGGGGAATTGGGGTGCCTGGATGTGTGTGTAGCCGCGCCTCTGTCAGATTAAAACTTTAACTTAATTTTTTTTATATTTTGTGCACATTATCCTGCTGTCTTTTCTGAATGAAATCTGTTCTTCATAGACAGGTCTTTAAATAAATTTATGTACAATTTTTCAAACATATGAGTAGTTTTCCTGTAATGTTGCGTGAAATAAAAGTGCTGTTTAATTTTTTTTTTAAACAGTTCTAAATTTTTCGTAGTTTTTCTCACATAGAGCAAAAAACGCTTATAAAAATGGCGCATGTTCAATTTTCTGTGAAATCTTATTAATCAAAAATTGCAAAAAATTAACATTTCAAAACTACAATAATGATAATAGTGATTTTTTCCTTTATACAATATATTCTAAAAACATCTTCAAATAAGGTCATTTATATTTTTTAAAGTAAAAACAGTTTTTTTAAAAGTCCATCCCCCCGGGTAGAACAAATAACTCTTAATAAATGACACAAGTCCAATTTTTCTCTCTGAATTTTTGAAAATGCAAAAGTTAGAAATAGCGGAGAAAATACGTGCTGTTGTAGCACCACTAGCTTATTTTCAAATCAATTTCGCGCGAATGATTTTTTAATCTAATGTAATATTGTACAAACTTATGAATGGTGACGAAGGCAGCCATTTTCTGCACGATAGTACTGCGAGTGACATCGTACCCCACTTTCCCCACTTGCCCCACTTTCCAGTGGGGTGCTCGCGTTGCCTTCCTCCTGGAAAGGCGCCAGGGTAAGGGATTAATTCCCCCATATGTCACAAGAAAACAAGAGGAAAATCAGTGTTTTCATTACTCTGTCACCGCTTTCCCTGGTAGAGCAGATAAAATTACGCGTACGGTTTTTGTCTGTACTTAAATTGAAAAATAATTGAGATGGAGTTTCGACATGCCGTTGATCATTCGCGAGGCGAAATATCGAGAATGCAATACGGACCCAATTTGAATGAATTCTGGCGTTTCTATGCGGTAGGGCTCGAACTATGAATAAAAGGACGGGGAGCAAGGGATGCAGCAAAAGCATTGGGTCTAGAGAACGAAATGGTGGCGGCTGGAGATGTGGCAGCTGAGGAGGTGAGACAGCCTTTAGCAAAGGCGACGCGCTGCACGGTGGCTTTCTCGGACGCATTGGCTTCCTGTCAAATCCTGCTTGGGAAACTTAGCTGATATGTATACTGCTGTGCGTGATCGCAAGGGAGGACGTTGGATTTTTCTTCCTCGCTTTCATCCAGGAAAGCGCTTTTAGTCTCTGTTCGGTTGAAAAGTAGGTCAGATCGTTTGTAGATGGTTTTCGGTTCACGGTATCTTTCGCGGAACGTCGCAACACAGCGAATACATTGTTTTCGTAATTGAAACTCATCGATTTTAAAATGCTATTTGAAATTGACGCCCCAAAAAATCTAGAGATACATTTCATGAGTTTAAAATGAGTTATCAAGTTTTATTCCATCTTCATCCTATTTATCGTGATAGTCGAATATGGATTTGTATATGGATTTGTGTGAAGAAACGTTCAAAAGTATAAAAAACAAACATGGCCATAATGTGTAATTTAGAGAGTGTTTCGAATGCGGTAGGGATTTTAGGGCAGTAGGTACCAAACCCCCGCTTTTATTCGTGCAAATGTAGCATGTTAAATGCGGTTTGTCCTCTGGGGCCGGAGCGCCATTGCGGAGTGTAGCTTTCCGCAGTCGGTTTTTCCTATGATGTAAATCGCATCGGGGCCGGGAGCGGAGGCACCTTTTTAATGAGGGCGCGAGAGTGTCTGTCGCCAGACGTCGCCGAGGGAAACGTCGAATGCGAGGCCCTTCGGAAAGGGCGGTGAAGTACGCGACGCGTAGGACGTAGGACACGGAAGGGAAGGCAGGGCAAGGCAAGGGCTGATAGCCCGCGCGGCGCGGGCGGGGCGGGGCGGGGCGAGGCGGGGCGGAGCTAGGAAGGAGGCGGGGGCGGAGACGGCGGCCGGCGCTGGGAAGAAAGGGCGCCCTCTGGGGAGCGGGAGAAGAGACGCGATCCCGGGGACAGGGGCAACGACGGCTCTCGCGCTGGAGAGGGATTCGACGGCGGCGACGGTGGCGGTGAGGTCGCGCGCAGTACTAAAATGAAGCAGAGCAGAGTCCGCATTCAGGCAGGGAAGAGGCACGATGCGGGGGAAGATATGAGGCACGATGACTGAAGGGGACGTAAGGTGGAAGCAGGGGCTGCAGTTGAGACAGAATGCGCCGGCACAATAGCGCTGGCGATGGTAAGAACGAAGGCGAGAGGCCAGTGGTGGCGGCGACGGCGGAGCGTCGTCGCGGGCCATGGGTGACCCGGCGGCTGCGGTGCGGGATCTGCGGACGTATTTGCAGACGGGACGGGGACCATAATGAATTGTTGCCATGGGAACTCGCGAACCGACGAGGACCCCGTCACCCGAGAATTCGCGCGTTCAATGGCTGCCGGGGTCGGGTCGCGGCCGGACGGGGGACTGCACGCCTGGCGGAGCACCGCACACGATAATGCGGAGGGCCCGATGACGACGACGCCCAGCGGCCGCGCCGCTGCTGGTAGTTAGGAGAGGGGAAACGGGGCGGGGACGCCGCGACAGGTCACGGCTAGCGCAATTTACATTTGCCCTTTGGATGAAGCACACGGCAGTCTTTCTCTCTCTGTCTCTCCCCTACTTCCTTTCATTTCACCGGGGACTCCACTCTTCTTTCCCACTACTGAGCGTCAGTCCCCCGATGTATCAAAGTCAGCAGAATTTGTTTTTTTCCCTAGAACACTCATATAAGGAAAAACATGTCTTCATTTGAAATCAAAAACAAATGCGAATTGTGGAAATCATATTTCTTGGCAGCACCATTGATTATTCCTTTTTGTTATTCTGTCTACAAGTTTAGTTTCATATTTAATGTTTATTACATCTATGTAATGGAATACGAACTCTTTTCAAGAACTTCTTGGAATTACTACAAAGGTCAGATTCCATAGGTACAAGTGTGTACTTTGGCAGAAATGTAATACATTTTCTGATGACCTTGTTGACATATACAAAGATCAAGGGTGAGTCCAGAAGGTTGTTTGCAAAAATACACAATGTTTAATGAAGTCTTCTTGATAATATATTCTAGTTGTCGCTACTGTTGTAGTTACAGTATTGCATAGACGAAGCATTTGCGAGTTCCCCCAAGCGGAAATCTGTTTCGTAGAGCAGCTCCGCGCAGTGCTTTTGGCTCCGTTTGTGCATGTAATTAAACGAAACTTGGGAAGGTGAATGAACAGACTAACAAGTCACCCTCTGTTTGGAAGGACAGGTCAGCCCCCAGCCGCCGGGTCCCTGACCTACGATCCTCGCGGAGTTTCTCGCTGGTTTTGCAACTCAGTCGGCGAAAATGAACTTGTGGCAACACTTTTGTCCCACATACCGTGATGAGAAGTACTTCAGCTCCAGATATAATTAAGCAGGTTTGGTGTGTCATTGTATTATGGAAACTCGTTTCCGTGCTTCATAATTTGTAGTATGCAGTAAGTGCAGACAAATGCACGTTCTCAAAGAAGCTGTAAAATGCTACTTACATTGGTGCAAAAAATATTTTGTTGTTGTTAGTCTTTACAGTGCCGAATTTTAATTCTTGGATAGGGGTATGAAGTGAAACCTAAATTAATTTTTTGGTTACAGGGAATGATGGAAGGATTGTGTACATGGAGGGTAGAAAGTCTGCCTATCCATTGTTTTATTGTGACTGTAGAGAGTTATTCTTGAATTTTCTTGTTACTGATAAACCAAAGTGCGTTTACTGCTCAGCTGCAGGAACTAACTTCGTATAATTTGTAAATTATTCAGATTTCTGTTTGTTGACTCCTCACCCCCCCCCCCATTTTGATAGGCGTATGTTAGTGAAGGCCCTGTTATATATTTGAAGATGAATATATTAATGTGTCAATATTCATTTTATATTAATTAGTTGCTATAAGGATTCAGTTTCTCATAATTAGTGGTTAGTGTTTTAACATTTTATATTGTTGTAGTAGCTGCGATTTTTATGTGGTCTTTCCGGGTAAGCCTTTTGGCTATTTGTAGTTTTTTGTATTTTACGGAAGTGGTAGGGAAAAGCCATTGAATATATGCGTTATTTAGAATGAATGGATTTATATGTGTATTTTAGCGAAAATATCTTTGCTTTAAATTAGGCTGAGTTAATTTTACTTTTCCATTTCCGAAATCATATTGTTATGTGTTTAAAACTACTTGTACAGGCCTGATGTTACATTTTGTTGCGATATAAATCTTATTGTGTCGCCTGTGAATAATGCTATCTTTGAAAACTCTAGTTGTGGAAGATCTGATATAAAAAAGTTGAAAAAAGTTGGTGGTAGAGGTGATACCTGAGAAACATTCCCCAAGATTTTGTAATCAGAAGATTTCGTTGAATTTGTACTTTGAAACAACGATTTACCAGAAGCCTTTTTATTATTTGTTGTAGATATTGTGGAAATCCAAATTGTCTGACTTTATATAATTGCATTTGCTGCCATACCAAATAAAAGGCATTTTTTCATCCGGAAATACTGCTACTTATACTTACATTTTTGGAAATTAGTTGCTCTGCAGTCATTCTTAATAATCGGTCAATCTTTGAGTGATTCTTACGGATCCTATTTGTGACGCGGCAATAATATTGTTACTGTTTATAAATGTATTGATTCTATTTAGAATAACTTTTTCGAAACTTTTGAAAGTGTTGGAAGTAGACATATTGGTCGATAATTGGCTTTTAGAATGATCTTCGCTTGGTTTTGGTGTTTGTACTATTGGTGTAAATTTACAAGATTGTGGAAAGTAATGTAATATGTGGAAATAATTATATATTGCAGTTCAAGAAGTAATTTTTTAAATTGATTCTTTTTATTATATTTGGGATCTTATCAATACATATTTTTAGTTTTTTAACAGTTCTTGTATTTCTGCAGTGGGCAATGAATGTAATTATATCCATAACCGAGTAGTAGAAATCTGAGCGTTGTGAATTAATTTTGTTTGTGATTGTGAAATTATCTTTATGCTCACATTATTTGAGAGAGCCTCTTTAAAATGTTTGGCAAGAAATTCTGTATATCCTGAATCAATTGCAGCTGCTACTATAATGCTTGAAGCAAGTATTATATTTTATGTTCTTTCGTTAGTTTTATCGAATTGGAAAAATCTATACAGTTCTATCATGTATTCGAATTAATTGTGATGCAGGAGAAAGAATGTACCTTCTTCAATCGCAAGAGGCATTCGATACTGACAGTGCTTATTGAGAAAATGCTTTAACACGGAATCAAAGGAGACGTCAAAAAATGGTTTATTTCATATCTTAAGAACAGAAAATAAAAAAGGTTAATTATGATAATATTATCTCAGATGAAATTAACATAGATTTAGGATTCGCAAAGGTCAGTTTTGGGTCCAATATTGATTATAATTTACATTAATGACTATCAATTATAGGATAAACCTATTTGGTAATCATTGTAAAATTTAATTATTTGCTGATTCTACTCTATTGTATATAATTGGAGAAACAGTATCGGAAATTCGATTTAAATTGCAGAGTGTATGTATTGGAATACAAGGATAGTTAAGGGTAAACATATTAATTATGAGCCGGTTCGAGGGCCAGAGATCGTTAAGAGAGTAGTGTGATTTTGGACCGAAGGGTCGCGCTTTCGAGTCCCGCCTCGTAGTTGTA
Source organism: Gryllus bimaculatus (assembly GCA_017312745.1). Taxonomy (NCBI): domain Eukaryota; kingdom Metazoa; phylum Arthropoda; class Insecta; order Orthoptera; family Gryllidae; genus Gryllus; species Gryllus bimaculatus. Next base: position 7,963,175 of record BOPP01000004.1, on the reverse strand, counting down.
TTTTTCTTTGTCCTTTCACCCTCTATCATCACTATGTCATCTTCACAGTTACCATACCGTCAAAAGCAATTGTGGTCGCTAATGTCTGGGATGGTGTTGCGCCTTTAATTAACAAAAAAAAGAATGTTGAGAAGACAAAATTTATGGTTTTACAAAGCGAAAAAATACAGAGAAGCTACATTTTTCACTACTAGCTAAAAGGAAATAAAACAAGTGTACGAGAGGAAAAATATCAATATTTTGAACAGATATGGATCGTGTATAAATAGCTATATATAGATATATTATATATTATATATATAAATATAAATATATATATCATGTAGCGTCACCGGCTTGGGCAGCAGCCGAGTGGCAAGGTAAGTAGGGCTGGGGATCGAAGATAGAAGCCAAACAAGACGGACTTCCGACAGGAATGGTCGGGGCCGGCAGCGCAGGGAAGCTTTCCACGCGCGGGGGTGGGAGTATTGACGTCGAGTCAGTGACTGGACTATATAAGACGCGTGGCGAGACGGCGCGGTGGTAACGATTTGTTTCCTCGTGGCTAGACCAGAAAATACTTGTCCGCCAGCTTGCCGTGCGGAGTGCGGATGGCTACGTGGGTGTTTCGAGCGAGTTCGGACAGGTGGATGTTCTCTTCAACACATTCGTGGCCAGATCGTTCAATGCTGCTCTCGGTGGCACACCTAGGTCTATCTGTCGACGCGCCTTGCAGGCTGGTCGTAGCGTCGCGCAGAGGCACACGTAGGGAGAGGAGGGGCTGCAGTGTAGCTCTGGGCAAACCGCCTAGATTGAGTTGTAAATATGTACATGTGTGTAAATAAAACTTGTTTATAACTCACTCGTCTGTTCTTGTGTGTAGACCCTACCACACGACGTTACAATAATAGATAGTATTACATAATTATAATTATTTATTTTATATTTATATATATATATTATATACTATTAATTTATTAGCTGACTTCCTGTGAAGCGGTACTATTCACGAAATTATTAAGGGGACAGTGTTATTCTCGTGAATGGGCCTCTAGGGTTTTGGCATATAGACATGAAAGATCCGGTTTATGCATTTTACAATAACGTTTTATGGGTCATATTAGAATATCCATATAGAAACAATAATTACAATCATTGCAATCTTTGTTTTGATTACCAACTGATGATGAGCTCAAAGTGCATGATGAGACCCGGTCTTCACAATCATCTGTTCCTCCTAGTTTTTCCTCGGGTTGGTAGTAGCATACGGCGCAGCGGGCGCGACGGCGTCGCAAAGGCCTTCGCTCACCTCGGAGCCGTTGAGACCGCCTCCTCGGCGACGCGTTTCTCCAGCCCCTAACGCGACGGTTGATTGACTTCGCCAATGCGGCTCCGTCCCAGCCGTTATGAAGATGACACACAGATTAGGAAAAACGAGCGACGCAAGATCGATGTCCGTCGGGTTTCCTTGTTGTTTCGCGTATACCTCTTCAGCTTCGCAATATGATCTCATCATGCACTGTTCCTTACTTATGCGCTTATTTAGCACCGGGGTCACTACACTAACCATAAACTTCAAGCAATATTACTAGTTACATTGATCTGTTCTCAGTTTCAGTATGTAATCTTAATTCCAAAAAGACAACCATAAACTTCTTCGATCAATAATACCTTGATTACCCTCTCGACACTCATTTACCAATACTGCACTGATTAATTACCGGTTGTTCTTCGGCGCGCGTCCTGTCCATTCGCTTCGATCGTTTCTCCTACTGCCTAACCGTCGCTCGCCTCACCGATTCCCCCGATTTTGCCGTTGGCGGTGGGTCGTTATGTGCGCTGACCAAGATGTATTTGTTTTAATTTGGAATGTATGACTTTTAGCATTTCTTAATACAGAAAGGCACTTCATTTCAATATATATATATATATATATATATATATATAGATTATATATTATGCGGAATGCGGCGTGGGGTTGTAGATGGTGAGCGATTTTTCACATTTTTTTTAATTCAACTTTGTTTTCGAAGAGCGTAAAAAGCGTTTAAAAGAATCACAAGCGCCTGATTTTTGATAAAACACGCTGAGTATTGAAAAATTACAAAAGTCCAACCTTTTTTGGCATATTCTACAACAACAATTTGAAGATAGAAGTGTTTTTATTAATAAAGTCGATTGTTCAAAGGTAGATATTGAAATAAGGTCGTGTACCAGTTTTCGAAAATTCGCGTGGTTTTCACGTAATTTTTGTGATACATAGGCATTTTTTAAAGAATTATTTTCTTAAAAAAGTTCCAATATTTTAAATAATCCTCGCATGTTAAAGGACGCTAAAAATGTGACCGTTCCATTTTCCACCAAATTTGTAATTTCAAAAACTGTAAAAATTTAACAATGCAAAAGACCAACATAGAAAATCGCCATTTAACTCTTAAATTAAATTTGTTCTAAAATAATAGATCTTTAAAAGAGTTCATGTACAATTTTAAAACACGGGTAGTATTCGCGTAATTTCTGACAGAATTTAATGAAAAATGTATATTAAAAAACAATTTCTCAAATACTGGTCTAAATGATTTCTTTACTTCCTCTTTCCTAGGAATAAAGGAAAGGTCACTTCAAAATACTGCGCAACTCAAATGTTCGTTGATCTCTCTGAATTTTCGAAAATTACATCATTTAGAAATAATGCGAGAAAGTATGAGCTGTTTTATAGCTCTTCTAGTTGCATTAATATCTCGCATTAATATTTTTTCTTGTTATTAATAAATATTGTTTCTATAATATTTATTGCTATTTTTTATTTGGTTGTTTGTGTGATGAGATTAACGCAATATTACTTAATGATAGAATGATAGATATTTCCATTATTTCCATATTATAGTTTGTGCGATAATTACCTGATTTTGTTTTATTTTACGTTTCATTATGACAACCTGTATGAATCGCGTTTCTTTCTTTTCAATTGATTATATTATAACGATGTTTATCTAAGCAGCGAACACAGCTTCATCCTAGTTTACAATTTGCTTGTGTATGGCTACTACTTTAGTCAGATTTTGTATTGAACAGGAATTCTTGATTTGTTTATTAATTTATCTTTTATGACACTGGTAAATAGTCGATTAAGTGGCACTATTTCACTTTCTTATTTATTATCTAACAGTTGTATGCACATATTTCTAAATGTTCTCTCTATTGTTAAATAATCTGTAAACTGATGTTACTGTATAGTTTCTTTCTACCCATATATCTTCGTTTGAGTATGATGTAGGTGTGTCATAAACGGTTTCTGAAATTGTTTCCTGGTTGGTTCATTGTAGGTAAAATATTGAAATGTTTTTCCTCACAATATTTGCGAAATGTTCTGAAGTTCTCGATTGTAAACCATAACGCAATATGATTTTGTTTGACTTTAGAAGTAAACTCATTTGTTACTAATTGTAGGATTTCAGATGTTAATGTTATAAAATTAGGAACTCTGTCCGCGTTTTTAATGATATTTATTGGACGAAATTTAAGCAAGAATGTGTTTGAGTCTAGCTAATTCATTTAAGTTTTCTACCTGTGGACGCATCGAATGGAAGGTTGAATTTCGTTGGTTGATCATCTTCTGCATTCATCTCACGCTTTCTTTTGTTGTTATTGCATTCACTTTGATTTGAAGCATTTTCTTGATTTTATTTAGTAGAATCTTGTGTATTTGACTTTTGCACGCTGCAAAGTGGAAGGTGAAGACCCTCTTGTTGAGTCGCTCACGTTGAAGAGCAGCATTTGATTTTGCTGCATTTGTTTTTGAAGTGTTTCTGTATCACTTCATTTTTTTGTAACAGTTGCTGCAACTGTTGTTTTTTTATGAATCCCTCGTTCATTTTTGCGGATGCCCTGACTGGATCTACGAGCGTTTATCCTGAGTTTTCATTGTTTGGTATTTGCACTGACATAGTGCTATGTCACTCAAGGCAGATATCACCGTTTAACGTGGTCCACTAATAGTTTTTCTTACACTTTAATTATAGATAAGAACAAAATAGTTTTGAAGAACACTTTCCGCACCGGCTAACCAAGACCTTATAAGACTGAAGGTTTCTTCGAGAACGTATAGAAGATTATAAAGAGCGTGATGAATATTTCTTCGAGAATCAATGTCATAATTAACTCTACGTAAACTGTGTTATTCCAAATTTTCACTTGTGTGTATAAAAATCTTTATTATGTCATTTTTGTGTCCGAAAGTCAGTGAAAAACGGTGCTGACACATTGTATTCAAAATTAATTTATAATTAGAAACACTATAAAGTTGAACTTGAGACATTAATAAATTTATAAAAACATCGAGAGATTGAACATAGTATTAGAACGAGATTAAAACCACTCAAAGGTTATGTAACAAGTTATTAAAGTGAAAGAAGAGTAAACGTTTGGCCCGATCCAGCGCGCAAGTTCAACAAAAGCTGCTAATAACTTCCGGTGCAAAGTGTTAATTTACCTGTCCATACCATGGCTGATGAATAGGCCTGCGCCTGTAATAAGTTCCGAACATGGCGCTCACAAGTCACTTAAACATGACTCAGCGACTCGGCTTGTTGTACACTTCCTGCTGTATTAAAGCTTTAACGTCGCGCTTATTCATCTCGTGTGCGGGGCGTGGCGTGGCGCGTGGCGTGGCGTGGCGCGTGGCGTGCTTAGTGGCGCTTCTTGGGGCACGCGCCGGCCCTTCCTCCCGAACGCGTGCTCGTGCGCACGGCTCCTCTACCGAGTTTCGCACCGGGGAGGTGGTTCAGGGCATCAACTGGAGTCACTGCAGTGCCTCTGACGTGGAGGTCCAAGCTTTGAGTTCCGACCGTGGCAGGATTTTCGACACTAGCCAGATAGCTGGGACGAGCTCTGTCGCTGTCTCGAGAATTCCAGCTATCGTCTGCTCTAACCGGTAGTTTCCTGTGGTTTCACCGAACAACACCAGTCGAATGGCGGAGCAGTACCCTGACAAACGGGCCACGCATCGCGCGCGATCTTTCCTTCCTCTTCCTTTTCTATCTTCACCCCTTACGTACACTAAAATGCAGTTCACTTCCACACATTTCGGGAGAGCGGTCGGGAGCGTAGAGCTTGTCTCGGCTAATGTGATGCCCCGCTGGTGGGAGATACCTGGTTGAAGAAAATCCCGCTAGCTGATTATAGGTCACCATCGAATCTTGCCATCGACGGGGAAAACCACTGCCGCCGCCAGAGGAAAAGAAAACATGCACTACGTTTGCGGAACTAATGACCTTAGCAGTTGACGCGCTCGGAACCACTAGTAATCAATCAATCAATCGAGAATCGCCTCCTAAATACTTTCCTTTTGCAAGCATGTGACGTTGTTTCCGTGAACGAGAATTTTTTGTGTACGAGTGAGTATATTTTTACCGGATCAAATAGCATAGGTCATTATTCCTGCAGGTGCAATGTGTATCCCTAGAAGTATCCCCATTGTATTCCTAGAAGTAGCGGTGTTCCTCCTCTATTCGAAAATGATATCCGCTGCCGGTTTATACGTTGGTTTTCGGGGTTTCGCCTCTCCGTATCTCCCCCAGGAAGGATCCGCCCCAACCGAAAGAAACTCTATTCCAGACTGTCTCGACATGTGTGGTAGTTTACTGGATGCGTGTGGGTAGAAATGGTTTTGGCAATTTTGAATCCGTTCGGTGATTAAGCGGTCGTGGGTATTTCCTGTTTGGGTCATTCTATGATAAATGGCCAATTTTAGGGAAGGTCCCCTCGCGACCATCTCGGATTTAGATGAAATTTCGTGTGCCACGTCTCTCCTCTATCAAAGTAACTTAGTGAAGTTGTAGCTTCATAACTGAAATATTGTTTTTTCTGAGGTATAGCTGTTTGTTTGACCTCATGCAACGTTGACGACTAACATTTTCACGACTGTGACGTACTATAGTTCCTTCTCCGTCAGTGCTAAACAAATGAGGCTGAGCTTGCGATTACTAATCCTTTGGCTCCATTCAGTGATACTAATATCAATTTGTCCTTATATAGTGAGAGTAGATTCCAGCAAATTTGCTGAAAAAAAAAGTGTTGAAAATTCCACATTTTAACATTGAATAGTTTCCTTAATGTTTGAGGAAGAAAATTGAAACTTGGCTCATAATATATCAACATTATATTGTTTCTGAATGAGTAACTTCAGCCTCCCAGCTCTTACCTAAAATTAGTTTGAACATCCATCGGTGGCAGACAGTATTGAAAATTGGGTAAAAAGGACGGAAATATAAAAGTTTTAAAAAATCCCAGAGTTTACAGTTGTGATTCTTCCTTAGCACACCATGTCTTTGAAGATGCTGATTGCGCCTGTCTCCGGTGAGCAACTCCTGGTCTATCTGCTGGTAGACGGCCGCACATAGTATGAATATTTTAAATGTTGATGGGTGTTTCATCTCTGCGACTTACGGAAGTTTTGCGTCGCGTGCTTACGAAATGTTTCTCAATTATGTCAGTGCCCGCGGAATCTCGGACTCTATTCAGGTCAGATTTCGTAGGATATTTATTTCATTATGTGGTGTATTTCCTGGCGACTTATGGGTGGAGAACACAGGCGATACGCCGTTGTCAATACTTTCGCGTGTTTCTGTCACTGGGAGATCTTTTCTCGACGACGGCAGCATAAAATGCTGCGTGCGTCCGTGTAAAATGTGTTTTACCTTCCGTTGCGCTGCGCTTCTCTGGAATGAAAAGTGGCCTCTACAGCGCAAATGTCTTGCTTTTGTGTTCCAGAAAACGAGCCGCACTGAACCTGAACAGCGCCTCTCGCAGTGCCATTACCTCGGGTGAGTGTATTCTTGGCGCTGCTGCCTTCGTCATTCATGTTGTGTGCTCTGTGACATGACTCCGGCAAAGTTTCTGCAGAAGCGCTCGGAATTAGTTGGCGACACTGTTCTTGGCTGTAAGACATCTTTCTGGTCGTGCAACAAACGCTACGTATGCGCGGATTGTTCTCGAAACTTACGTGTTCATTTATCTTCGCGCGTAAATGCTTTGCTTCGGAGATGCTCATCTTTTCCTGGAAGTTTCTGCGAGTTTCTACTAGAAATATGCGCAAATCGGGCTCGCACATCAAGTGATTGTGTGGTTGAAGTTCGTAGACTCATGAATGTTGGATTCTGCATTTTCTTGGAAATTACTGAAATGCGAATATTATTATAATTTTCTACACATTTCGAAATACAACTTAACATCCTCTTTCCTCCTGCATATTTGCATTATGATGATTCTAGAGTGTATTTGTGAAGATAAAATGGAAGAAAGTAAAAACTATATTTTACTTAATAACAGACTATTATACCATTAACTATTGTACTTTTTAATTCGACTACAGTTGTAACCAGGCTGCTAATTGAAACTATGTGCTGTACAAAGGAATCTGATTTATGTATACAATGTCCCGGCGAAAATTAACCGTTAATCCAAGTGAATTAAAGACGAGTTTTTCAGGTAAAGAGAATATGGGCAACGGATATCGGATAAGGAAAATATGAGAAGGGTTCAGGGGGGGGGAAACAAACATGTCTTTGGGGGGGGATTGAGTTTAGCAGTATTACTAATGACCGTCAGATGCATCTTCTGCCTGATGTAGAGGATAAAAAGTAAAATTATCCCTAATAATTTTTCAAATAAAACCCAATATGTCCACAGAGTTGTTGCGAGCGATAAAGAACATGTACGTGTAACCAATAAAATATTAAGATTCACGATCACGTGACTGCTCATGGCGTGTGTTTTTTTCCGTTTGGAAGTCATCACAACATCGTCCTATTTTATTTATTAGAAAACTGGGATCTCAAGGACACAAAAACTGAGTAGTATGTGTAAGAACGTACAGAACATCATAAATGTGAAACGAATCATTATTTAGAAAACAATGAAAGGGAAGAAGATTAATACAGTCAAAGTTAACGCAGCAATATTTGACCCTTTGGAGACGTGGTTTTTCATTAATAAATATGGTACAATTACGCCTTCAGCAGTTAATTGAAGGGGATATACCATTGGCAAAGAGATCTAATGTAGCAGGTCTATTGACTGAATATTTGGGAGATAAATCGAGAGAGAATTCTTCAGGTATTCCTCGTCTCGAATGGTATTCCTTTCTTCTTGTTGGACCGATAACTGAAAATACTGTATGCTAATGGATAGCCAAGAACTGAAAGATAATTGTGATTGTTCAGAAGATGATCATGGCTGTATATAGACATATTATAGCTTTTAATTTCTTTTTAGTTCTTTGTAATTTTTTAGAGGTCAAAATATGGTTACATTAGGTACAGAAATTGTTGTAGTAGTTTTGTCTGTTTGGAAAAATAAAATACTTGTTTATATACTGTTTTAAAATAATTTATCTTAATCAAATGTCAGGATAATGCTAACCCAATTTTATGCAAAAGCAAACATGTCCGCAGGTGCGTCGGACAAAAGCAAACATGTCCAACTGAAATATCATCATAATTATATATAATTGATTTGATAGTAGTGTACGTATTCTATTGTAACTATATCGGTAAACCGTACATCATAATACATCGTTTGAAAAAGAGAAAACTTGCTAACAATCTGTTTTTCGCCGTTACTATTTTATTTTTGATGGACGATAGACATATTGTTATTGGCATGAACGCTCCTCATATCCAAACCCCAAAGCACTGCACAACGTTTTTTGAACGTGTGAACGTGTAAACGACTTGTTCCCACAATTATTCACTTCCCTATATCTGTGCTCTTTTTTTCATTCTATTGTACTTTCGTTTATCCATTTTCCTAAAATTTTCTTTTTGGTTTTAATAATGTAATTGATTCGTGGTTCTCTACATTCCTGACGAAACTTCAGGGATTGCATGAACGTTATATATTGTTGTCTGAAACAGAAAGTAGTTCTTCGTCGAGATATTTCTTTCTTCTTGTTCTGCCAATAATTCCCAGCTCAGGAAGATACTGAATGAACAGTTATCTCTACTACTCTCCCCTTCTATCTTTGTTACGGTTCAAAGTCACTGGAGGAAGTTGTGGCGGGAAACTAGCTGGCTGCCGATCATATGGATGACAGAAGTATTTAATAACTTTTAGTGTTAATTACTCGCATGTTTATTTTTCGCATTTACGGCATGCGATTTTAAAATTTCGCTAGCGATCAAATTGGTGGTTAATGCACAAGAAAGCAAGAGCTTAAATAAACTAAGAATATTCTTGAAAAATGTTGATTCATATCTCATAAACACTTCTTGGAATTTCTTTTAAATAAAATCAACTATCAGCTCGGAATTCCAGAGCAAGTCATTTTCACGTACCACGAAAGGTTCTTTCGCATTTCATCCGCATTGTTGTAAACCCGGGCTAATATTAGAACTCCGAGTACTACATTTTCCAAGTATTGAATAATTGACATTGTATTGACCCTCTAGGCGATTTTTTAAGGAAAAGTGTGGGTAAAATTAATTCTATAGCATGTGTAGTGGTGAGTTTCGTTCATCAGACCGGTATTTTACTCTCTCATTCCTAGAAAATTCAACAATACACCGCGACATATTTGCTAACTTTCTGTTTCTGTAATCTACTCGAGCTCGAAGTACTGATTTGATGAAGTTGGAAGATGTGGGAGATAACAGTTTTACTTTTATTTTCTGAATGAGATTTCTTAGAATCATTTCAAATGGAACCCCACTTCATTATTGTGTTTTGCATTAAAAATTTTTGTAGTAATACATTTATACATTATTCGTAGTTAATGCTTTTATTGTTTCCGTTAGATAAAACAATAATGATTGCAAAAGAATAAATAAAAACATTTTAACATAATATTTCTTCAATTAATAATCAAAAAATGCAAAAAAAAACGGAAATCACTACGGTAACGTAATCGTATGTAAAAAAGATGAGCCCGCTGTAAGATGAAAGAGGTGGTCTGTTATGCATTTTGCGTGCGGCAAATATAAACACAGTCCCAGTGAGAGCGATGCCCTTTTATGAGAAGGACCCGGGCCGGCGCCTCGGAATTGCCTCCATGAGAAGGCGGGTCCCCAAGCAGCGCGTTCTTTCTTCCTCTTGGGTGACGTGCCCGTGCCGCGGCGCGGGCGCGCCGTGCGGGCGAGCGACCGCGCCAAGTTCTGGGCGAGAGTCCTTGCTTAGGGCGCTCGCGCGGTCTGCACCCGCATTATCGGCAGCCCGGCCGGGGAGTTACTGCGGATGGGTGCCGAAGGGGAAGGAGGCGGCAGGGGCTTGCGGTGGTCTTTCGGGCGGCGGCGGGGGCGGGGCGACGGCCGCGCGATGCGGCGAGGCCGCCGGCGGGGAGCGCTCGTTTGCATAAAGTCGAATTAACGCGACGACTTTCAAGTACTCCGAGGTTAGTCGGAGCTTCGCCGCTTACCGTCCGCCGCCGCCGCCCCACCTGCCGTCTCCGCCGCCGCGCTTACTTCCACGCGTTGGTCCGCGCCGGGCGCGTCGGCGCTGGCGCGGTGGCCTGCCGAGACGCGCTGTGGCGCTTAGCGGTCCACCGCCCGTGCGCAACGCCCCGCCCTTCCCACGCCACCCCGCGCTTCGTCTCGCGGCCAGATTTGACGGCCACGTCACTCCCAGCGACGCGTTGCCGCGCCAGCTCCGCCGCGTTGCGGCCTCCGAGGCAGGCAGTGTGAAGCGGGGGATAGGCCTGACGGCGAAGGCGCTACCGGACAGGGAGCGGGCGACGTGGGGAGACTCTCCGGGTTTGATGGCATAGTGGTGGCGTGGACTGGTACATCGCGGTAAATAGCGCTGTCTCTCCTGGCAGCAGTAGAAACGGGAGTTTGCATTGTGTTGTGAAAGCCATCGGGAATGAAGGTGGATGAAGGAAGAGTAAACTTTAGTCGAGAGTATACGTACATGCAAGAGGCAAGAAGGGGTGCGATAACAAACGTTGAGAGGGAAGTGACTCGATAAGCGAGAGTTGCGGGAGAAAACGAAGAAAACGTGAGGAAGGAGAGGAATGAGTAGAAAGGCTAGCAGCCGACAACAACACTAGCGATGAGCAGCAGCGCCAATGCTCTCAACGTCGACCTCTAAAGGTGCGGTTGACCAGGCATAAATGGGCGAACAAGAGATGTACAGTGTGGTGACAGGATGATGGAGGAGGGCCAGAACGGGGCAGGAACGGGATGGGCAGGTTTGGGAGTGGTGACAGCGAACTCGACGAGTCGAAACGGAGCCGGAGAACCACGTGTTGGCAAGCAGCAGCAGGGGGCGGTGGGCGGCGGGCAGTAGCCAGCAACGTATCGAGATGTATATGTCTATAATTAATTCTTTCTCGTCACAGGTTGCAGGCTTACCAATGAAGTACGTCTTGGTTCATGAGTTTTTCTCATATCTGAGCACGTAGACTACGCACACTTTGCTTAGGTAATTTTCATCAATTTATTAATTCATATATTAATTATACACTGTACAGTCACTTTTTAATATACATGCTTGAGTGCATATATAATATTAATGAAACCCTTCATTTTGCATTAGATTTGTCAAAACCAGTGAACGTATGGGGAAGAAGCATAATATTAGAAGTACAATAGAAAATTAATTTCTTAATACAATAAAAATAGATATTACAACTTTAAAATAATGAGTGGACTACGAGGTATATAAAATAAAAATATACAGAATAATGTATAAAACATTAAGATCTCGAAAAATATTCAATGATAAGAAATGAAACACTATAAAATACATTAAAACAGTATAAATATACAATTACGCACCTGCATTACAAGTGATCGCCATGAAAGTTTCACTATTAATTATTTGTAATTTTCGCATCAGTCTTTTACGTTGGGGGAAGAAGTATTCATCAGAACCTAGACTTTATCAGTGTTTACAGACACTGTGGTCATATCCACGTGTAAAGGGTATCTCACTCTTTGGCGACGGGGTCTAGCCACACGTCCCGTCACCCGTCGTCCCGAGCACTGGAGCGGGCTGTACAGACGGACGAGTGCTCCGGTGCCGGGCGATTTGACGGGCGGCGACGCCAGTGGCACGCCGCCCGGCGGCCGCGCCCGCCGCGCCTGCCTGCGCTCGTGGCGAGCGAGCCACGTCGGGCGGCGGTGCCGACGCCGTCGCCGACTCCGATGCCGGCGCCGCTCAGCCGCTCAGCCGAGAGCGCCAGCGCCGCCGCCCGCCAACAATGAGCAGCCGTCGCGCCGGGGCCTCACGTCAAACGACGCTTCAACATTCGAGCAGATTTTGTGGGGGGAGAAAAAAAAAAAAATGGAGTGTTGAAGGGTATGACGAAGCGGGTTTTCGTTTTTTCACGACGGCGGGTGTCGGGAAAGCAGGCCGCCGTGAAACCGCTATTCGGTTTCCGTGGTGCGTGTATTCCTACGAAGTCCGTTAGACTGTAAAATCGTGGTAAACAAACGCCGATGAATGTTGAAATGACAAGGTAATAATCAGTTGTTTTTTCCCGTAGCTATGTTCCGAAATATTTTATGAAAACCCGATACTGGTTAAGTTGATCCGTTACGAAAAATACATTTAGTCATTTTATTTATTATTGTGACTGAAATTTGTTAATATTTAAATCTTCAGAATCATTATACATTGCAAATCATAGCTCTAAATATTTCCCTGTTGTACCGTTCGTTGATATAACGAGTACTAAAAGATGTTAACTTCAGTAATGGTTTGTTATCACTTCATCCCTTCATTTCCCATTTCATCCCTCCATTTTGTTGAAGCTAATGTTTCTCGTTTTGATATATGATCAACGTATCGACAGCGAAGTTATTGAACCGTTCCAATGCGTGTGAAAGATTTCACCTTTGGGATCCTACCTCCTCCCCGTGATACCATGAACGCCATTTCTCTTCCGTAGCCATGTTCGTTCGCTGACAAAAATGCACTTTTGCGAGTCAGTTACAAGAGGGCAGCTAGCGGTGAGTTTGCTAAGGAGGAAACATTTCTATTCCAGCGGGAGACACCTGAGCGTGCAGCTAATCTTGAGAAATTGCTGCAAAACAGGAGAATTTGTTTAATCGGAGAAAGCAACTATATTGTGAGCGCTGTTCCAATAATTGAACATTTTTCTTGGTTGTATGTTTATAGTTATACTTATGGCATTGAAAGCGAGTCTTTTCTAAATGTTTGACTGACATGATTACATTACTTTAAACCTTCGTATTTAATTACTCAATATTACTTTATTACGTCTAATTAATTATTTAATTAATTAAAATATAATTAAAGTACCTTCCCCGATTCTATTCATTGACGCACTCTATGGTCTTTTTCTATTTTTTGGTCTCATTGATGGCAAGATCATTAGCGATCTTAATTACAGTTAATAATTACATAATAGGGTTACATGATACAGTTAACAATTCCCTACTACACATACAATATTATAGGCAGTTTACAATTTTACAATATTTATAATGTTATAATTGACAGTATGATTATTATAAGTGATTATATAATTCAGTGTTTATCAAGATTTCATTACGGCCGATACCTTTTCTATGTCATTCAAACATTTTCTCAGGTTGACGGAGAAACCCCTCTCTCTCATTTATAATTACCGCACTCTATTAACAGGTGAGGTATATTAATGTCAGATCCACATTTTAAAAATGTGTTTGTATCAGTTTTTTGACGTACGGTGAGAGTGTTTTAAACTGGAATGACTTTATTTGATCTAGAACGACCTTTTGTTTACTTTGTAATGTATGTATATACTTAATATAAGCGAACAAATAATACTCATACATAATCTCTTATGTTGTTATCACTATCCAATCTGTTACGATAAGTGCCCCTTCATTCCAGTGACCTTGAACTGTGTTTACATGTCATAAGGTACACGCCATCTCTTAACAGTTCCACAGGTAGAGTTTATGTATACAACACAAGGACACACGAGATGCAGGTGCGTGATTGTTTCATATTTTAATAGTCTCTCTCTCTCTCTCTCTCTCTCTCTCTCTCTCTCTCTCTCTCTTTCTCTTTCTCTTTCACTCTCTCTTTTTCTTTCACTCTCTTTCTCTCTATCTTTCTTTCTCTGTCTCTCTGTACTAATATTACTATATACTTTAGTCATATTGTTACCGTATTTCAGTGCATTAGCTCTTGAAAATAACAAAGTTATCTTTCTATGTATTTACAACTTTCAAGAAAACGTGATAAATACCATTTAATTTTCATAGGAAATTTAATGATTCCTCTTGGCAAATATATTGATTGATTTTTTCTTCCTTGTTAGTTACCCATATATTTTTTTTTCAGCGAATATGGAGAAAAAAACAATTTCAAAAAAACAGGATTGTTCAGTTCCAATTTTACCGTAAACCTGTTTTGGTACATAGGTTGGATGCTTTTACTATATCGGCTTCACCGAAGGGAAGAAGGCATAAGTTATTTCATAATAAATGTATACACTTAATAACATGTAAGCTTCTCCACTTTTGGATACGTATATTCATAATGCGCGAATAATGTATATACTAGGTGAACTGAACTCTAAATATATTTAAACCGACGCATTAAATCAGACGATCATGTAAACTTATGTATGGTAATATGAACAATAAGTATACAAAAGTATTTAGTTTATAGGAGGAAAATATTTCTGTGATATATTATGTGAATCAAGGAATATTAGTTTACAGTGCTGCTGCAACCAGAAGTAAACTTAATTCGTTTTTATTTATTTTATTCAACTATTATTTAGGCTATTTTCACAAAAAGATAATATTTATTAAGAAGGTTCGTGAACATTAAAAATGGAATAATTCTTATGCCTCGACGCTGTATTATTACATTTTAAAATCTCGTTAATATTACTCGTTTTCTATATATTTTTCATCTACTCGTATATGGGCATAAACGTTACCAAAAATTCTAAATGTATGGACGAAATTACGAACTTACTGATTGTTCAAAGTTGGAAAGATGATTCATTCCATATAATATGTGTATACACTTCTGTCAATTTTGAAATGGCAATAAAATAAGATAGATGTATGACAAGTAACAATTATCAATCCTATTGTAAACTACTTAGGAGAACTTACGAGAAACTTATGAGTGAAAGACGCGAGATAACATTCTGTTCCCGTCTGCTTTTCGTAACCCAGCAAGGTTTTAGAAGCTCCAGCACTTGGACACAGATTTTTTTAAAAATACAAGAGGCCACCTCGATTTTATTTTCTCATAATGACTTCCCCATCCTTCTGGACACTCATCTGCTGCTATATAAAAATGCGATTTAATGGGACGGGTTCAAAGGCAGATCCACCTCTAGTGCTCCATTGTGCCCAGTGCAGCGAAGGGGTGGCGCTCCTGCCTGCGCCCCGGGCTCCTCCTACAGAAGGAACTCGCTCGCCCCCTCGGCCCCTCGCGCCCGCGCCCCCTCGCCCACTTACCCTCGCCCTCGCCCTCTCGCTCCCTCACCCCCTCGCCCCTTCCCCCTCCACCCCTCGATGCCCCTCACCTCCTGCAACCACCCACCCTCGCCCTCTCGCCCCCTCCCCCCTCGCCCATCGCCAGCCTGTCGGCCCTTGCCCCATGCCTGCCTCCGCTTTTCGCCACCTTGCCCCCTTTGCTCCATCGCCCCCTCCGCGCCCTCGCAATCTCGCCCACCTCGCCAGCCTGCGCCCCGTGCACCTTCTCCTCTTCGCCGCCACCGTAACTCTCGCCACTACCTCGCCGTCGTCCGCTCCCTTTCCCTTTGTTCTACTCGCCCCCACGCCCCTCACCCCTCGCTCCTGGCACTCTCGTTCACCTGCCCCTCGTTCCCCTCGCCCACACGCTATCTTACACCCACCCCCGTCGCCCCCCTCGCCACCTCTATCTCGCTGCTCCTCGGCCCCTCGCCCGTGCGCAGCTTCTTCGGTTTGCGCTTGACACGGTAAGTGGAGGGGACTTCATGGCCGCCCATCAAACATAATCCGCCTCTGGCAGGTTAATGGAAGCTCCGGCGATGATCCGACACTTCGGCCGCGGATTAAGTCTGCGCGCCGTAACAACTGAGGAAACAACGAAAGCGCTACGTGTATCGACGGGAAATGGCTTTTCTTAACAGGAGCTGGTCGTAGTCGTCGCCCTCGTTGTCATCGTCGTCGCTGGTGGCTACGGTGGTAGTAGAAAAGGCTGGAGTGAGAACGTTCGCGTTTGAAGGCAGACAGCGACGTGGAGGATTAGCGAGATCTCCGCTGACGGTGTCAAACAATTTGAAAAATTATTGTAACTTTTTCTGCGATAAGATTATTAGGAAAATGAAGATTTTTCGGTGGTTGTGGCGGCTGGGATTGGGATGTGACTGTGATGGCTAGTATATCTGTCTTGCAATAGGCTACAATAGAATAATTAATTATTATTAGATTATAATTAATTATTAGAAGATAATTAATTTGAAAATACAGGTTAGAGGTCTCGGTCACATTTCGGAGGCAGTGTTGACGTAGCGACGTTGGTGCGTGGTCTTCACGCGCGGCAGGGATGTTGGACCTATGAAGGGCTACGTGGCGTGGCGAGGCGTGGTGTGGCAGGCGTGGCAGGCCTGGCAAGCGTGGCGTGGCCGGCGTGGCGTGGCATGGCGTGGCGGGCGGGGCGTGGCGCAGCTCGGCGCCCCGCGCAGTCTGGAGAGCTAAACCGGGAGGACAGTTTGCGTTATTTTTAGCTTCGCGTCGTCTCGGCGCTTGGATCTGCGCGCCCCGCCCAACGTCTATCCGTTCTCGTTTTCCTGAAGCGGGTTCAGGCTGAGCTCCTGGTCTTATGTTAGTCGTCTGTGGTTTGCTTTTCCTTTTTTTAACACACAGGCGCCCTCTTCTAGAACTATATCGTGTTGTAAGAGTAAATTTTGAAATAGTGTCTTGTTAATACACAGTAAAGCATAAAGGGCGAACCCTTTATACCTTATGTTTTGTTTTTGAAAGCTTTTCGAGAAACTGTTTTAGTGTCTATAAAGCATATTGTGACTATGATGTGTGAGAAATGAAACGTGTGAGAATGAAATTTGAAACACAACTTTTCAGTGAATGGTTATTTTTCTCCCAGAGTTTAAAATAATTATTTTTTGTGAGTAAAATAAATAAATGTTATGTAAAAAAGTGGTGCTTGTAAACTGGGATGAATTCGACTCAAGTTTCTGACAAAATGCATTAATTTTAAATTTAAGCTTAATACCCTGATTAGATTCTTTTATATTACGAAGAATATTATCTGATAATATTTAATGTATTTTCGTGAACCAATATTACAAACGACCCTATTCGTTGGAAAACGTCGTTCATAAAACGGCATTTTGTGCCACAGATTATGATGTATTAGCCTTTTATGGCACACATAATTACGTGATCACACATTCAGTTGATCATAGCGAGTGAATCGTGA
This sequence comes from Gryllus bimaculatus, assembly GCA_017312745.1. Taxonomy (NCBI): domain Eukaryota; kingdom Metazoa; phylum Arthropoda; class Insecta; order Orthoptera; family Gryllidae; genus Gryllus; species Gryllus bimaculatus. Next base: position 7,945,796 of record BOPP01000004.1, on the reverse strand, counting down.
GGTGGCGTCGGTACACCGCACAGCCGACCGAATCGAAGCGTGCGGCTCGTGGGGAGGCGGCGGGAACCGCACAACCACCCGCCGTTTTTTTTGGCAAAGATATCAAATGTCTGGGACGTTATAATAAAGTTGTTTCCAAAAATTAACTTTGATTCTCTTATAAATTTATGCTTCACAAAAAACTAACGTATGCGACTCGTTTCTAATCGGACGTTATAGCACGTTATCCAAGGTGACATCCTCAAACTGTGTTGATCACGTGACTTCACTTCTGTCTAAGAAATACCAATCCTTACAAATCGCTTCTCTCTTTGATGACCTTCAGGATTTCCCCAAATGCAGTGATTGCCTTAAAACTGTTTGTAACATTATTTTTTAAGGACCATGAATAATATTTATTAAATCTATATAGGATTTTTCGATACTGACCAAAAGCGTTGAGAAATTCAGTGAAATAAACCTTCCTGTGACGCGGTTAGAGTACAAAGGTCAGGGAAGTATTATTGTGAATGGCTGTAAATAGGATGTCCCATCTCTGTGGTCCTTGCTGTACAAAATGCAGAGCATGCGTTTGCCGCAGAGTGTAAGGCGGCGGATGCTAATTGTATTGCCTCTCGCGAAGAATCATACATCGTATTGATGGTATCGTTTATCGATTTCATGCTGGAAATTACATGCATAAAAAATGTTACAGAGGCACGGTTGCTGACAGTTATCCAAAGAAATTGTATTCTACTTTTATTTGAATGTTTTATTTTAGTCAGGGGAAAACAATTTTATTTAGTTTTACATCGATCCTAGTGTTTAAATATTCTGGTTTTCTCTTGTGATTCCTTACGTATATGTTATGATTAAATATGGCGAAAAATATTATTTTGCAATTTCAGCTCCTTAAGTATCTTGCTTCAGCTACGGGAATCCAGGAAAATCATTTATGCAGTAAACTACTTTCAATTTGTCTAAACCATCCACCCGTGCGAACAGTATAATATTGCATTCTGTAATGTTCCCTTCTCTGCTTCTTCATTCCATTTATCTCCGTGTGATCGGCCTCGTAATACAGCGTTTGGACCGCGATTGCCTTCCGTTTCACCCATCCCCACCACGCGTCGTCCTTCCTCCCTTTCCAGCGTCGTTCGCGCTCTACCGCTGTCTTCGCCCCGTGCTTCCACGGCGGAGCCTCTGCCTTTCGCGTTTCCCCTCCCCCCGCCTCCCCGGGGGTGGGGCAGGCGGCGTGTGGGCAGCGGGCGGACGAGCGGTCGGTCGGGTGGGCACGCCTCGGATCGGCGGCGCGCGACGAGAGCCCGCGACGCCACCTGGGTCCATTTTTCTCCTTAACGAAGTCTTAATGACGGCGCCCAGTGCTCTAATGATGATGAATTGCCGGAGCTCGTCGCGGCTCCCGCGGACAGACCGGGGCGCCGTACGCCGAACGCCGCTTCCCTCGCCGCCGCCTCTGCCTCCTCCGCTCCCACCAGCCGCGCTCCCACCAGCCGCGCGCCCACAAACTGCGCTCCCACCAGCCGCGCTTCGATCAGCCGTATTCCCACCAGCCTCCCTCCCACCAGCCGCGCTTCCACCAGCCGTTCACCCGCCAGTCTCGCTCTCACCAGCCGCGCTCCCACCAGCCTCGCTCCCACCAGCCTCGCTCGCACCAGCCGCGCTTACACTAGCCGCGCTCCCACCGGCCGCGCTCCCGCTAGCCGCGCTCACACCAACCGCGCTCCCACCATTCGTGCTCCCACTAGCTGCGCTTCCACCAGCCGCAACGGCCGCCGCTACATTCTCCCGGCGTCGCTAGGTGTTTTAATGCCACTCGGGAATCCCTGCTGTTCCCTTCTATGCTACGTAGGCGCCGCGTATTGCGACAGTTCTCATCGCGGCCTACGTCGCAGCAGAGCGAATGTATCGCTTGTACTTTCACTTTCGAACCTCCTATTATATTACGTTGTTCGTCTCGTCTGTTACTTGTACTGATACTCGCACGTCTCAATGGGATCACCATCTACTCCACAACGAGCTAATACAAGCCCGTATTACTAAACTTACTGCTCCGAAAGCCATTACCCTATATCTTCCATTTAGTATTCTGGTCCTACTTTCTCTGCAATTGAACAATTTATTCTGTCGCTTTCAGTCCTTACTTTTGCGCCAATTCAACCATAGCTCGCTCCCACATACATCTACTTACATCCTCACTTTTTCGGCCTGCGAAGCGCCTCGCCTTTCCCTCCACCAGCGCAGTCTCCTCCCCGGCCCTCCGCCCCTCGGCATCGCGCGTAGCCACGGAGGCAGGCAGGGAGGGACCCGTGCGGGACAGGCGAGCGGGCTGGCAGGCGAATGGCGCGGCGTGGCACGGCGCTTCGCGGCATCGTTATTATTTTTAATGAGTGCGAATCCGAACCGGGTGGCCGGCGCCTCTCGGGGCCGACGCGCGCCGCTGCCGCCCGTCCGCCGATGGCGCCCGTGCAATCGGCACTGCCCCCGCCCTCGCCCCCGGCCCCGGCCCCGCGCGGCAGGTGGCCCTGTCGCTGCGACGCAGTCGTTAAGACACGGGCGCCCCACGCGCGTTCTCGCCGCGCCAGCCCAGGCACGTCCCGTGGCCCCCTTCCCCGGCGCCCGCCGCCGCTGGAGCCATCCGAAATAACGTGCTCGTTACTCGTTACCCCGTGCTCGATATTTCAAACGATATGTGACGGTGCATTCGATTTGAAGGGAACTGTTTATAATAGTTTTGTTAATGTATGTGCTAATTCTGATTCAATCGTTTTATTATCGACAATATTTATTTATTTATTTATTTATTTCCAGTTTTAATTTATAATACGCATTATTATTTTTTCTCCAACGCGCGAAAATCAGAAAATTTTAACACAGAGAAAGATTCTGAAAATCATGCAAACTCATGTTATTTCTCGGGTTTGAAAGTTGGTATTGTGTTGTAAACGATTTATACATATTCGTATCCTTTATCATGGTCACCTGTGTACCTGAGATTATGTAAGTGAATAAGAATGAGTAGTAGGTATGAGTCGTCTACATTGTTTTCCGGAAAAACCTATTGCTGTTTTAAGAAGTATGGGAAAATTTAGTAAATGACTGCTAATATTTCGCAATGATGTAATATTTTACTTCCTGCAAGTCTTTTTGTTGATATAGAATCCAGAATTTTGGAAATTCTCAAATGTACATTGTCCACCTACCCTACTGAATTTGGTCTAGTCTTTCCAGCACTTCAGAATCACTGCAATTGATTATCTAATCACGTAACCGACTCCATTGTAACCGAGCATGTCTTTCTGCAACTAATATCACCTGAATATTGGATGTGATGAAAGAACTAACGAGACGGTGTGTTTCGTTTTCAACGCGAATAATAGCACGCGTGCGAACACCGCAGCGGCAGACCGTGGGAGGAAGGGCCACGTTAGCGACGGTGTAGCCGAGCAGCGAGGGCGCCGCGACGTGTCATCGTGTATTACCATCTACGTGCTGTGGTTGTAATATCTGACGCGTCCTGCCAGTGCCGCGCCGCTGCGGTGAGCCGTGCGCTCCCCTAGCAACTCTGCTGTTGCACTGTTACAAGCGGAAGTGGAGCAATTAACCGCGGAGTATGCGCCACGTTGCTGGAATTGATACACGAAATACCGGAGTGGTGCCTCGTTAGACGTCAGTGATGTGCAGCGTAAGTAATTTGGACATAATGAAGATTACACGCGTTAGAAAGCCGAGAGAATATTTCGTTTATTTGTTTTATTGTTTTTCGTTCTTTAACATTTCAACCTGTTTAATATGTTACTGTTTCCTAGGCATTAAGGTGAAATATGCGCGTCAAAAGTATTCACAGAACCAGATAATTTGTTTTAGTTCCTGTTCTAGATAGTGCAAGCATCTATACTTACTAACAGCAGAAATATATCGATCTCGCCTTGTGTATCAAAAAGACTTCGATATTTATTTGATGGATTGTTCCAGACATCAGATTCAGTTTCATTTTTCCGTCGACGCGGTAAATGTATGTCTTCACCAGGGTAAGATTTTCTATAAAGCTATGAGGTTTTATTTTTTATTTTTTCACTTCTCCCCAATTTATTTTTGTTTATAAATATGAATTGTAGATATTAAAAATGCCAGTTTCAGGAATTATTTTTATGCCTATTTTATTTCCTTGTGGACATTTAAATGTGATCGAGCCAGGACCTGATGTTATCTCCGGTTCTTTCTAATACTTTGTTAAAACTGTGGTTAGGGTAATGATAGTCAAAGTGAACTTAATTTACGAACGTTTTAGTACGATGAGGATTGGAAGACAGTAATGTAAATTACCTATTGTCTACCGGCAATACATGGTAAATAAAAAGTAAATTTGAGTTTAGATGTACACGTTATAGCGGCGTATTGAAGTCAACTCTGAAAGGATGCGCAGCTTTCATTGGTAGAACGGTAGAATTTCTGGTAATTACGATCAAAGGTCCAAAACAGGCGACATAACCCAGATCACACGATCAGGCATAGTTGGACCCAATGGACTGCTAATGGAGTTCGTCTGTTGAGTGCCTTGGGTGACACTCCGGTCCCGTTTCCGCGCGCGTCGCCGTCTCCGCGCGTCGCCCTCGCCACGCCGCCGCCTACACCGCCGCCCGCCT
>BOPP01000004.1:7898589-7919011 GCA_017312745.1 Gryllus bimaculatus | reverse complement strand
GGGGCGTTGCCGGACGCCCACACGTTCCTTCTTTCGCGCTCTGCGCACCTCTTTTGCGCTCTTCCTCCCGAGTGTTCGTCGAGGAAGCTAATCCCAGGGCGAATTTGGACGGCAGTACACTTGTGCTTAGAGCATGGAAAAAGAATCATTGGGTCCAGCATATTACTGAAGACGAGAAAGTGATCTTTATTATCGTGAAAGGATACATTAAAACTATGAAATAACTTAGATACTTACTGTTCTTAGTTAAGATTAAATAATACACGACAATTCATGTTGTTTCAATAATATTTGCTGTCATTTCTTTGATTTTATATGCTTTAAAAGTTGTTGGGAAGAAAATTGTTACACCGAGACAGCGAGAGGTAAAATTGAAAATAATTACTATGCTTTCTTGTTTACTGGGCGACAAAAAGAACATTAATAACATGTTCCAATTTACGAGTGTTTCATTGATGTACACATTGAATGATTAGTAAATTGAACAGATGAGCACATTCGTATCGCAGCCACTAAGTTTGTTCTAAAAGTTACTCTTGTTTGAATTGTGATTATCCAGACTATGTGATCATAAGTCAAAAGTGTTATTTCTTATGTAAAATTATACGGACAACGGGTAAAATGATTAGAGACCCATGAACTTCAACCACCACATTTACACTTCTGATTGATTTAAAAATTCCAGTTTACTTTCAATTGAACAAAAACTTCATTTTGTTTTTCTACGTGTGACCTCACTAATCCCAAAAAACTTTGTTGTCCAAAGTTTAGAATCCTACATTCCTTATTCTTTCTAAAGATGTCAGTATATTTTTCTCAGTGGTTTAACATATTTTAAATTGAGAATTAGACTTTTAGAGATTTGTTGGCGTCTGACTTCTCGTTACAATAGAGATGCTCGTGTACCAATAGAAAAACTCTGAAAAACTCCAAACGCATTCAATCAGTTCATTCCCCACTCAAAGGAAAAGATTACCGACGAAACATTCACACTTCTAATTGGAGTAATTTTCAACTAAAAGGAAACATTTCTAATACTTTCAGTTCTTTCCATGTTATTCGTCTTGGTTTATTCATCTTGATTTTGAAGCGATGAGAAATCTGAAAAAAATATAATATTGGCAGTTTCAGTGTTTCCCATTTCCAATCTTTAAATATTTTACGCAATTTATCTCTAAAATGATAGGAACATTATATGCGTCGAATAGTGAAACGAGTGCAACAATATTTGCTCACGTTTTGTTTTTGTTATCCTATCGGTTAATCTTATCTAATTTTATAGGCAGTTGGGTATTGTGTTATCTAATTACGCACATCATGAGAATGGATGCTTTGGCTTGCGGATCATTTAATTGTACCCAGGGTAGTAATAGATTGCAATGAATTCTCGACCTCTAGAGATCTGAAGTATGGTGCATTGATCGTATGTTCTGAATTAAAGGTCATTCGCACTCAGACCCCTGCCAAATATTCACACATAAAGTCAGACTGATATTTAGTAAATTTATTGCTTTAATGGCAATTGTTGTTACATTCTACAAGTTGCTGAATAACTGCTCAGTTATTCAAGATTTGAAAATTCTACTAATATAATTTTTCTCTGTAAATAAGAGTCGATACGTATTTCAAGAGTGCGTAATTGATAATTACGCATAGCCTATTTCAATACGTTTTGTTAACTAACTGCATTTGTTCTTATTCTCAATTAACACTAAATTCTGCTATTTTTTATATTTTATAATTTAATTATTATTTTATAAAATCAAAGCAGACTTTGATGCGACGTGGTTAAAGGGCGTACTGATTCAACACCTCGATGCGAAGTGTCACGTATTTGAATCCAGTTTTTGGCATAAACACGCCCGTTTGCATGTGTAGTGGAAAGCCCTGCTGTCCCGTCCGGAGATCCCACATGTAGTTGTAGTTGGAGTCCAGTGTAGGAGTCCCGATATGTTCCAGGAGTGTTTGGCGGCTAAAGGCATTAGAAAGAAAGAAAATAGTACATTATAAAACAATGATGTAATAATGGGTATTAACACACGAGTATGATATTACGGTACAAGCGAAAAACGAACGGGTATAGCAGGAGCCGCAGATGGCTTTGTTTCATCACTGTACTATTCAAATAGGATCAAAGACGAAATTAAGATCAAATTTATTTAAAATAATATTCAACGTAAAAAATTACTTATAATAAAATAAAATAAAACTGACATGCATAATATAATACAAAAATGTAGTTTTAATGTACGCAATTGAACGAAATATTCTCAATGATTAATTTTCAATACTTGGTTTGTAAACCAAGTCTCTATGACTCTGTAATTGGTCAAGTTCCTGTATCATAATGAAATCTGTATCGTAATGAGTATCATTATGCAACGAGTTGCAGCCATCAAATGACAGAATTATACAATGGAAGTAAGAAAAAGAAATTACAATGAAGACTGAAATATTTGTAGTTTTCTCCTGTATTCGTTGGTAGTTTTGAGATAATGTCGTTATCTTTAAGTTTGAGCAAATGCGCCGGCCGACTTCATCATCCCTTCGGCTTTGCCATAAGCGTTGACTTCGCGCGCGTGGGCGAGCAGGAAACGGACGCCTCCTCCGCCCCTTTCCTATTGGCTTGTCCCCCTCCCCCCCCCACCGCCCCAGCTACCACTGGCGCTCGACCCCGTTCCGCCGCTCCTTCCCACTCGCTTCCCCCTTCCCCCCACACTCTCAATTTCCACCTAATCGACGACCCTCGTCTCCTCCTGCGCTGAATTTTCTTCACTCCTTCTTGGCCACATCACCATCTTACGCCGTTGCCATCTCACCTCTCTTTGCACACGAACTGTGAATGTTCGCAATTAGTGTGAAAATAGATAGGCGGAGCTCTTTTTATTTTCTCTCCATTTATTTCACCATACGTACTACATTGTCATGAGAAGATGACTTTTCCAGTCATGGCATACGAATTCGTCATTCGCGTTCTAATAGCATATTCCTTGTATATTTTCTGAACAGCCTCCTTACAGTAGCGCATCCCAACAAATTAACCCAGCTGTGATGGTTGTCTTTAATTGATAATGTTGCTGAATTAATTGAAAATTTTACAACCAACGTTCTCACACTCGAACATAATAAGTGGCTGTAGGAATTCAGCTAAATTTTCACTGAATTATTTCCTTTGTTATGCAGTAATGAAAATAGCTAATAGTAATGACAATAATCCAATTTCGGTTATTAACCGTGAAGAAAACTTTAATACCTCTGCTACAAATCCGCCAAGTTAAACATTTTATGAAGTAATAATTTTGATTTTTTATTCAAGGTAATGTACTATGTTACCGTCAATACATATCTTATATGAAGTTATTTTCTTTCCAGTTTGACATCATTAGCATGGCTATATTTTGTCTCCTTTTTACTCGTATATTTATTTTATACATATTAAGTCATTTTTCTCTTCCCGTGTGTGCCCTAAGAATGTCTTTTAGTATAATTGACGACTTATTGAAGGAATACCTTTTAGTTAATCAAATGATCGGATTTGGTAACACGACCGCTTTCATGTAAACATATTTTTCGACATTAATCTGCATTCCATGACGTCATTGCCCGTTTGAAGCTTTTATCTCCAATTCATTGCGATGCAAAACAACACGAGGCACGCCGGTCCATTGTATTACTTTTGCCACTTAGCACCTTCTGTATTCAATGTATACAATTGCAGCGCACGCGATGGCCCGGAGGCGATCATTGAATTAACATTTTATTCTCCGGCGTCGGAAGCGAGGTGATCCACCGGCAGTAGGCCCCGCCGCCCTCCCAGTCCATCGCAGGGGTGGCCCCGGACCCCACACACAGTGGGCCGAAATACATTCAAGGAGGCAAAACAAAACGCGCAGTGAGCAGGCGTCGGGTATCTAAGCGCTTGAGGGGCCTAAAAGATGCTCTTAAAAGGCCAAAACATGCTTGTAATGTCTTAAATAGTATAAAATGATATTAAAATAACTTGTATTTACACAATTTATTTTACTTTAATTTTTTATTATAATCACGGCAATACTAAAATGAAAGGGAACAGAGAAATATAAAGATTAAAACAGATATTATTTTTCACTGTGATTCACATCATGATACATATAATCATACATCATCACGTATGATACGTATAATACGATCTTTATATATTAACGCTTATGACAGGTGCATACTTTACTATTGGTGTAATAGGCAGTCTGTTAATTTTCTCGCCCTGTTGATGCAGAGTGCAGACATTGTATTCCGGGATTTTTATTTCTTACAAATTTCAACTTCAGTAAGATATTCTGCATAAAAACCTTTTCCTGTTTATTATCCCCGGTTTCAGTTACATCAAAAAGGCGTTTTCAGGTTATACAATTGTGGTTACTTAATATCGTAAAATCATGATATGAGTTTATAATTAATTTGGAGTATCAACATCAGCAAGATTAAATCAGGTACTAGCCTATAAATCCGAAATTTAGAAATGAGTAATTCCTGTTGTTACCTATTAAGTTGGTGTGGGGTTACGATTCGATTCTAATATAATTAATGAAATAACATTTTCATATCGTAAATCGCTAATAGAAACTGTGTTTTCGGTCACGTTCACGTTCCTCCCATCGTCGGTGCTTATTGTGTTTTGGGAGAGCGAAGATAAACGACGGGAAAGTCGACATCCAGGTCGTCTACTTCAGTGAATAAAAATATTTCTTTAAACCATGGAGGATTGCCACACTTTTAGGAGAGACAGATTGAGAGAGTGTTTCATGAGATGGGGGTCTTAATTATGAGTGGTAAAGTAGAGGAGTTTTTCAAAAGCCGTCATTTGCAGCTCTTAGAAGAAGAATTTTTTTAAAACTAAATGTTATAGATTCAACAAAATGTTAAATACTTGTTTAAATTTGTTCGTGATAGACGGAAGAAAAAGGAATACAATATTTGTAGTGTGTCTCATTCTGCAAGTCAAAAGGAAATATTTTGGTGTGGTATTTTTTAATACCACCATAACGACATATACAAAATAGGAATCTTGGAAAATGTTAACGACTAACAAGGCATGTTCACATATGCTTTTTATTTACATGTGTTACACATTTCAAGAATTTTGTCAGGGGAAAATATTTGCATGGAAACCACAGAATATATGCTTCGTGTGTCTTCTCTTGTACCTTCGGTGTCATTTCGGCGCACAAGAATAGCACCTGAAGGAGTAGCCTGGCGAGGGAGGGAGATGGGATGACTTGAGAGGACGACAACAAAGGGGATGAGGAGACTTGCAAGAAAACGGAATGGAATGGAGAAATGGTGCGTACGCGTTGGGGAGTAGTTTTGAGGAGGCGGATGGTTGGCTGCCTTGCGCATGCTTCCGAGCAATGTGACACTGAGGCCTGTTGAATGGGTAGTGGGAGAGATTAGCATCGTCTGAAGAAGACTGCGAAAATCTCGGAGGATAAGCAGCTTGAACGAGGAGGCAGAGAATTCTGCGGGCGGCCGAGTAAAGGAGTGGGAGACGTTTGGGGCGGAGAATAGGGATCCGGAGGAAATTTTCGTTGAGTGTAGAATATCTCCAGGGACAGGTGATCAGAGCCTGTGCAATAAGGACGATTAAACTGAGAGGGCAATGAAAAGATCCGGAATTTACCTTGTGCGAATACTACTATCATCGGGAGCGAAATAGCAACGCATTAGAGCTCAAGCGCAACAGTGATTGGGAGGTTGATTTAAATCAATGAGAAGTGATTGATTTTCGAGGATTCCCGGCAAGTTGCCAGACATTTTATTGATTTTAATATCTGTGAGTTTGTCGCGCTTAACGATGTCGAATGATTGGCCGAATGCTCTGATCGGTTGTTTCCCTGATCTCTTCCAGGCGTATTCCCGAGCGGTACGCCACTCGACGGGCCACGGACCGCGCGCGAACTTTCCTTTCTATTCCCTTCACGTCCATCATCCTATCATCTCTCCTAATCCAGATTGTGGCGCCCTGAGGGAGTGCGCCTCGTGTTACCCAATGTGTTCGTGTTCGGCAATTCGTCCGCAGGGAGGAGGTCTTGCAGACCCAGCTACTGATCGGGTTTGTTGATTGATTGATTTATGCGTGTTTCCGGGGCGTCAACTGCTATGGTGATTGGTGAGAAGTGTAGTGAATGTTTTATCGTGGGAGGTGGCGATGTTGTTCTCCCGATGAATTGTGAGATCCGGCGCCGACCTATAAGCCGGCTTGTGGGGTTTTCCCATCCAAGTGTCTCGCACCAGCGGAGCACCGCACAGTCCAGGGCAAACTCTAAGCTGCCGAATGGTCTGCGAACATGCATGGTAGTGAAGAGCATGTAAGAGGTGAGAATGGGATAAGGATATGGAAGAAAGGTCGCGTGCGGTCCTTGGCCTGTTTGTTAGGGTACTGCTCCGTCATTCGCCTGGTATTGATCGGAGAAAGCACGGAAAACTACTGATTCGAGCAGCCGGCCGCTAGAATTCTCCTCCAGACAGACGCTGAATTCAACCTAGCTCTCTAGCAAGTGCCCGAAATCCTGCCACCGTCGGGGCTCAAACACTAGGACCTCCCGGTCAGAGGCGCTGTCGTGACATCAGTGGATCAGTTAATGCCCTGAGCCACCGCAACTGATCGGGAGCAACGCTAGGATGCAGATAGGACAAGGGCAAACACTCATCAGTTGGGGAGTGAAGGCGGGAGGGGGGGAAGAATCCCTACACGGCCTGGTGATTGGAACATCAGGGAGCAGTGAGGCGGGAGGCGAGCGCTGCGCCTGCTGATGGTCGTTTAAATATCCAAACAGATGGCCGTGACGGGAGCCGGGCGCGTGCGATTGCAGGGGGAGGGCCGATTGTGGGCCACGTGGGCTCGCGCTCTGCGAACGGCCGGTTGGGAGGGCTGCAGTGAGAAGAATGTTGAAAGCCGGGACGTGAGGCTTGATTTTGGTGTCAGGAGTTGAACTCCTCCTCCGGCATCTGTAGAAGTCAAAACTGGACGATTCATAAATTCATTTTTGCATCTGAAACTTGTATTATGCTTTACATTTGACGTTCAACAAAATAAGCCATTTTGTAAATGCTCTTATAGGTGTAGAATTTTGAAGTTGTCATCCTAATTGAATTTCTTACCTACTCATTGTTAAAAATGCTTTTTGAACGTAATAAATCCAGAATACAAGAAAATGCTTTATATTAGTATACTAATATATTTGTAACTTAATCAGCCATATTAAATCAATATCCAAACATACTTTTTGTCAATGTTCAATAAATACGTTTTGTTCTACCAACAAAAATATTTTGTATTTCTTTAAGAAAAAAATAGATAAGCGTGATCATAAGAAATACCTCACGCAGCTATTTCGCTCAGAAAATACGGCATCCTCCTTGTTAGCATTTCCGAGGCGTGGTGTCGGGTGTGCTTTGGCAAGACGCACAATGGGCGAAGCGGGGCTGCGGCGGGGAGCCAGCCGCGAGTGCATGGCAGGGGCCGGGGTGAGGGGAGGGCGCGGTGGGGTGGTGGTAGGTTGCGGGCCGTCGCGACGCGGCCTCGCCGGCGCATATTGTTGGCGCATGTGCATCACGGCGGTTGGTTTTAAACGCGTAAATCCGCGCGTGAACCGACGCCAGTGCGCAATGCGTTACCCTTTCCAATAATGGGCTATCGGCGGATTAAGCCCGTTAACAGAGGGCCGCCTATTGGCGGGTGTCCGGCGCCGCGTGCGTGTCAGCTTCCGGCGGGCAGGTTTATTAACCCTGCGGCGCCCTCGCGCGGCCAGCGCTCCCGCCACGTGCCCCCCCCCTACAGAACCTGAGACGCTCCCGCCACGCCCCCGCCACGCTCCCTTTGCCCTGGCCGCATTACGAGATATTCTGACTCACGGGGAAACAACGACAGCAGGTCGGTAAGGTAGTGGCCACGATTGCGTTTTGGCGCTATTTGAAATAAATTCTTCAAATATATTATGTTTTGTCTAGAAAAAGCAGGGAGTATTGAAAACACCACTATCTGTGGGGAAAGAAAATATTGGAGTTATGAAATATTTGGAGGAAAAGGACTCACAATTTTCAATGTATAAGGGACACGTGATAAAACATTTTAGGAAATTTGAATGATCGAAATTCGAGTAACCGAGTTATGTTCTGTAGCTTTGAATATTTTTTTCAAACTTCTAATTTTAATTGTGTTACTATTAACTGTACTTCAAATTCGTAAAGTTCTGCACTACAAATTCAAATTTTCACGTTTGTATGTGCTACTAACTTTTCATCTAAAGATTTATATTTGAAAACATAGAACATCGTAATATTTACAAATATAAAAAAGAGTGTTCTTGATGTACAGTAATCAAGAATTCATATAAATATTTTGATTTTGTTTTGATGCGAATTGTAGAATCTTTTATTATTTTAAACAATGTCACGTTAATTTTATGTACGTTAAAAATTATGTCTATGATTTTCGGAATCATATTATAGTAGAATGTGTTCCAAGATTTGTATATCAAGACATTAAAAGAAATATATTTTTCTTTGTACTTGGCATAATCATGCATTGATAATTATGTATTTCTTATCCCTATGTAGCCCCTGTGTCCGATTTCTGTGCTCCGTTTTGAACATCTATTTCTTGTTAGTTTTGTTATAATTTGTAGGTATTGCCTTTTGTGTCACAAGTATAAACGATATATCTGTTTATTAGCTGTGTGAACAAAGGTTTTGAATTTAAGAACTGTAGTATGTGAGGTTCTGAAAAAGTATTCAAATATCTACTCAACAGTTCTCTTTGCCAATTTATCACATTCTTCAAAGATAGTTCTTTCGGAGAAGTAGAATGGCAACTCTCTTTGGTAGTATCTATGCATATGCCTTAATTCGTGTTTTCAATTCTGTTTTGTGGAATACATCGTACAGAGTATTTTATCAATATGTAACTTTATTTACCATTTTGCGCAATTCTAATTTTGTCTAGAAATAATAGAAAACATTATTTTGGCTGGGAACTGGAAATTACTATCGCGCTTGTCTCTTCGAATTCATTTATTTTTGTGAAAAAATTACTTCGCGTTTTAATACTATTCTTATATCATACGTACAAGAGAAAACTTGAGTGGTTTCCTTTGCTGCCGTCTACTCTGGAAGTTTCCTTGGATCGGTAGGACACTGATGCGGACAGACTCAGCGCATAGAAAAGCAAGAGAAAATTCTCAAGTCGCAAAATCTGCATGGAACTGTGTCAGACGCACCTTCATCGTTATACGCCCAAATTTTTTCTCCGTGGCAGATGCCGCATCTCTTTATCACTGATGACCTTCATCTCCGTCTGGAAGCTTTATTAACCTCTGCCCCCGTAATCTGAACCGCACATATTCCATCCTCTTGCTTTCCTTTCATCTGCGTTCACCCTCCGCTGCTCTCTCTCCTCTTCGCGCTTCCCCCGATCTTCTAATTTACCCAAATACGATTTTCTTCCCAGCCGGCTCCCTGAGAGACGTTCCGTAAAAGCAACAAGCTTTCCACTCTCTGCCTTCACGTCTCGCCTGCCCACTTTCCCAGAACCCCTACTCCTTTCCGCTCATCCAATCAATGCTACCTGCTGTACTCGACTTCCTTCCTTAATGCCCTCGTGTTCCTCGTGGCCCCCAAAGTTCCTCGACCTGACTCTCCCAACTTCGCCATTCCTAGAGTTTTTTTGGCAACGCCAGAGTTCATCTATTTTCTCTTTTAATTTTGTTAGCTAGCGTTGGGGAAGGAACTTTCGTTTTTCGTAATGCTTGTTAAAAATACTGTAACACTGCTTGAATGTCGTAATATGTACCCAGTTACCCCATATTTCATAAAAACGGAATTAATAGAAATGTTTGAGCTTTGATTGACAAATGCTTTTGAAATCAATTGTTCGTGATAATCCACAACCACGTGCATCGGCGCAAAGCACAACATTCACAATAATAATAATAATAATAATAATAATAATAATAATAATAATAATATACCAAAATGTTTAAAAGTTCTTTCATTCGTCTTAGTTAATATAATATTCTAATTGAAGGTGAATAAATGCTACATGATAGAAGTTTATACTTATAGTTCAATAAATGTCTTCTACGCGTATCGGTTGGTGATAAACATGAAAGACATATTGTATTTTCTAACAAATTTAGAATTTAAGAATATAAAATATTATTCATTAATTGATCGAAAGACGGTGACTTCGAATTGAGCATTACACAGCAACTGCGAGAATAGCAAGAAGCCAGATTTTCCTTAGTCCCTTCGTATTTTCCTACGTAAGGCCCAACCCAGTCGTTCCGGGTCCTCCCCAACTCCTTACACTGCATTTCCCCTGGTAACGTCCTCGTAAAACACTAACTAGTTACGACGCCATTTGAAATCTATCTACTGTGAATTAGGGTCGCACGATTGGCCACTCCAGGCAGCCATCACAGCTTTTGCACCTAAGGGCCTCCCTCCCGCTCTATAGCCAAGAGCCTTCGCGGTCGGCCTAGCGTTGTCCGGGGTCTCTCGGACACGGCGAGGGCCTGCCCCGGGGCGGGGAGGGGCGAGGGCTGAGTCGGTGCGCAGCGAAAGGCCGCCGAAAGGTCGACGGCGCGGAGAGCTGTCCTGGAGGGGCGCGGGAGGGCGGACGGCAGCACCCGCGGTGGGCAGTCGCCCGGCTTCCCGTCCTAAATGCTCTCGGCCCGCCCCCGATTCTCGCCCGCGCCTGCCGCTCGGCCGTCGCCGCTGCCGCCGCCGCCCACGACCCTGCCGCTTGGGGCTGTTACATGGTTTGTGTTCGCCAGCCCCTCCCCCGCACCCTCCCCGCGCTCGACCTCTCCACCCCCAGCGCGCGTTTCGCCCCCTCTCCCGGCCGCTCACTCACTTTCACCCTGCAAAAATCACAGCTATAAAAAAAAGCTTGTAATTGTACGTTATGGATGGAGTTAACATAAAATCACATGTCAGAATACTGTGTCATGAACAATTGGTACCAAAATCACTTGTTTCGGTGACAAATGGACGGACTTCTATTGACGTTGCAAAAATCATGACACAGTTTAATTTAAGCCAAGTGTAATTTATATTATAGAGCTAGCAGTTGCCCTTTTTTCTGAAAATTTGTTGCGTTTGCAACTTCTCTCTCGTGTATTGTAATTTGTGAACATAGTGACTCGTCAAGATTTGCGTCTTTTTAAGTTTCTTTCTCATCTACTAACATTTATAGTGTAAAGTATTTAAGCACCTTGTAGTTTTCTGATTCGTGTATTTAGGAACAGCGAAATTGTATTTCGTTCTGTTAGCTTGGTGAAGATTGCATATTTTCAAGTTACGAGTTGTAATTTATATTGAATGTTTAATGCTGGATGTTGAACACAAATTTAAATCCAGACATATTGTGAGATACTTTATTTTACTAAATTTAAATATTAAATTAATTGTACTTTAGTTAAAGGTCAGGTTTCTTTTTCTGTTTTGTGAACAAACTGATCCCACCATTTAATGTTATTCCGATCTTCTTGTATTGCTCTTGTGCTCTCCAAATGCGCACTATCTAGAATTTCCTTTTTATTATAAATACATTATTTTGGAACCTAAGTAACCTATAACCTTCACGTTAAAGCATACATTACTTTTGTGTTAGGTAAAGCAAATTTTAAATACGTACCCAATCTCACCTTAATACATCTTTATTACAAGTACTCTGAAGATGACACTTATTTGATAAAAGGATATGACAAACATGCTATTTCGGTTTCTGATACAAGTATTCGATCTTCCAGGAAATTTCTGAACGCACATGTTCATCAGTATCTCTGTGGCGGCCATATATATTGGAATGTAAATGCCCTGATCAAAATAGCCCGTCGGTATGCCGAATATCGTACCCTTTGTGAAATAAAAAGCGTTTTATAAAAGAAAGATGATTGGAGGGAAATAACGAGGGGAATGGGCGCGCCGGCGGTGGTTAACAATCCCGCGCCGTAACCCCGAAGGAGCCGCATTTAATAGCTGTTGCGGCGGCCCCACGCGGCAACAGCTGAAGGCGGCGCGATTTATTATGCTTCGTAACCGGATAGAGGGCCCTGCGCTCCGAACGCGGACCTCGGGAACACGTGCGGCGGGAATCGAAAAGAAATCTGATTAAAATCGTTACTATGCGTAATGCCCCTCGTCGGGCGCGTCAAATAAACGACGCGCCGTCGCGCCGAGCCTCCGAATTCGCTCCATTCCGAAACGAGATCACGAAGCCCGCGATTGTGCGATCCTTCTCGAGGAGCGCCGGTTGAGAGAGAGTTTTAGCTTTCGATATTTTAAGCCGAGCGGGGCCTCACCGTGGGGGGGGGGGAGGAGAGGAGTGGGGCGGGAGGGCGGGTGAGTCTGGTCGGCCGCAGCCCGCTCTTCACGGTGCGTGTGCGGCGTCTGCCGTCCCCGGCGCCTGCAGTAACTCGTGTTTATGGGTTGTATCGGGCGCAACAGCGAGCGCGTCCCAGCCCGCCGGGCCTCCCCCTCTCTCCACCGCCCTCCGGCGCTTCTCGCCTCCGCGCCGACTCCTCCCGCTGCGCCGCCGCCCTCTTTTCGCAGACGCCCCGCCGAGTTCTCGCGCTGCCCCCCGCGCCCGATCTTCTGGGCTCCTCCCTCTTATTCCTCCGCTCGCAGCACCCACCCAGGCTTCCCCCTCTCCTCTTGCCTCGGCCGCTCGCTTCGGTTGCAGGGCTTCTCCCAACTACGCCAGTACATATGTATTATATAAAGCCAACAGGCGGCGCCCCGGAGATCGCACTTCGTGTTGTATAAAGATGGAAGTTTTTCTGAAGTTTTCTCGGCCTAAATTTATCTTCGGCTTTGATTTTAATATTTGATGAATTCTCCTTAGCTATTCCTTTAAATTAAAATGTCGGTTTTCGGTTTCGCCTCTTTTGTGTTAAACAGTGTAACGGCTGGAGAGGCTTTATCAGTCTGCGGATTGGATCGGTTTTGTAAGAGACTTATAGGAGACCTGTAGAGAGCCCACGACCAAAGGCTTTCGTAATACGTCTCTAGCGAGCAGATACTGAGAGTTAAGTAACCACCGGCATGACAATGTATTGATTGTAAAATTAATTGATACTGATCCTCTGATAAAGAGTGGGAGATGTAATACGAAATTTGCAAATATTTTACGAGTAGGCGTCATTCACATTCCAGTATTCAAATCTTCTATCATTAAAGTCTTCTTTACGCCTTCCTTTCATGTATCTCTAGGTCTTCTTACGAAATAGATTGCCACTAACAAAGCTTTTGTGAGCTTTTGGTTTAGGTGTGCGTATTATTTATGATTTTAATCACGATGCCATTAATTATGTTTAAGCTATCTTATTTACATATTATTACTATCTCTATGTTTAAGCTCTCTTATTTAGATATAATTTACTTACAATTACTTAAAGATTTTTTTTTCATTTGGAGGGATGCATTTCCCTTTTAACTATTTTCCTATTTGCTATTATGTTCATAATGTCTTGCGTAATGAAAATATTCCTGTTTCCAAGCAAATTATTTTCTTCTAGAACTCCTGATTCATTATCAATTTTTAGAGTCTTGCTTTTTCAGTCGCAACCGTGTATTATTAAAAAGTGAGAAAATTTAAATTAATTGTAATCGATTTTATGACTATTAAATGGGAATTCGACTTCGTCAACAATTACTGTTTGTGATAAAGATGTCCTGAAGTTATTTTTTTGTTGCTTCTAATAGTCATTCACGTTTGCTTTCGTCTATCGACGACACTCTATTTCCTCGTGTTACATTTTGCTGTTCCACATTCACGAGCGTAATGTAGCCGATAGAAAAGCAAAATAAACATCTACATTCCAGTGGGCAGTTGACACGCGGCATTATGAAATAGTAGATTGCGGCACATTAGCGAAATCACTTGCATTGCGGGTCGCGAGCCAAAATGACTGCGGACATGCCCACTCCACGCCGCTTTACGAGAGCCCCATGAAAGGAATGCACGTCGTGGAGATTCAGAGAACATGATAATCATCGCAGATGGAAAAAAGAAAGATTTATATAGCATTCCTCCCGCCTGGCCCTTTGTTTTATTCGTGGAGAGGAGTCATAATGGGGTTTCCTCATTTCAAAAGAGCCGGCAAAAACGCTCTTCAGTTCCCATGGACAAGAGCGGAACACGAGCGAGGCAAAAAGTGTCAGGCTGCGCGCTTAACGTGTTCCGCTGCAGCAGCGGACAGTGTACCGCGGCCAGCGCCCCCCGCGGCCTGCCCGCGTCCGTGCCACCGCCTGTGTGGCCGCCCCTCGCAGCTCCTCTGGCCGCGCTCCGTCGCGCCCCCGCGCTGCCCGCGCCGAGCATTCTTCGGCGCGCGCTTGGGGCTGCGATGAGAGGCACGCGGCTTTTTATGCGCCTCTGGCGAACACAACTTTGACTCGCTGACACGAGTAATTGATACTAATCAGTGTTCTTGAAGACAATACTTGTGTGGCATAATATTACCGTTATATGGACGTGCCTGCTTATGCTCGTGTATGAATTTGTATACAAATAATAAAAATAAACTTGTTTGCAAAGCTTAAAAATAGTAATTTATCCTAAATGAGTTCCGAAACATTGTCATGGAGTGAAAAAATAAAATACAATATTGTAAAACGTTATATTTTAACCCTAGTAAAAAGTAAACAAATACATGGTACAGTTTTCATACAGTTAAAACATTTTCAAGATGACTGAACTTCACTATTATTTATTTTGGAAACATTATTCATTATCTCGCTAAAATTAACATCCTACTCTTTTTGATATAGAAAAAACAAAATATTTAACAGAAACACACAAAATTCTTTCGTAATTCCAATTTTTCTTTAGAATTGGAGATATTGCTTCTCCTTTGAATCGCATTGTCTAGCACTTTCGTTTATTCTCCGGAAAATTGGATGTCAATATTGTTAATGATAATACCTGGAAACAAACCGGACGGTCAGCTCGCATATTTAAACTCGTCAGTCAACAAAATGTAATTTAAAATAAATTCCTAAAATAGTGTGCGCCATAACGCAGTACAAATTTTATATAAGTAATTGAATATTTGTTTTTTCTGTATGATTTTCTATGAAGAAAACGCATAAAAGGAATCATCTGATTTGCACATGCGTTGTATAATTAGTTATTTGTACCGTTTACGTACTAAAACAAAAGCAGACAAGTTTAACCGTGAACATTTTATATTACATGGAACTGTAGATGGAAGTGGAAGATACTTTTTTTCTGATAACGCATCCAGCTTTCTGTGTGACTAATGAATTAGCCCGCAAAGTCCTCTTATGCTTCCCTGGAGCCTCCGAGTGCGTCACTGCAAACGAAATGTTAATTGAATAGCAGTTTTTGATTCGACAATATTCATACTTTTTTGTCACTGCAATGAACGACCTTTTCTCCTCTTTTTTCCCCCGCGCTGGGTATTTCAGGGGGATATTCCGCACTCGCAGGCGCCTGGAGGCATTTTCGAGAAACGCACTCCCGGTGGAAATCCTGCCGCAAATTACGATATTTATTTTTATAGGCGCGTCATTGTGCCGACGGGTCCTTAAGCGCCGCCCGCGGCCTTCTCGCGCGCGGGGGGGGGGAAGCGGGGGGCGGGCGCGGAGATGACGCACAGCGGAGAGGCGGCGGCGCTGAGGGCTGCGCGAGCGGAGGGCCGCCGGGCCGAAGAAAAGCGATTTTCTTTCCGCAGGTGCGGCGCGGGCGCGCGCGCGAGCGGGGAGTGGCGAAGAGGCGGCGGGCGGGAGGGGGCAGGGCGCCGTGACGCACCTGGCGGGCGGAGGCGGGTGGGGCGGGCGGCGGGGCTCTTCCGGCTGGGCTTTGTGCCCGCCGTGTCTCGCCCATTAAGGCGCGCTTTGTAAAAGAGCGCGGCCGCTGCGGGAGGAGCCACGCGCGAGGCGCGGCGCAGGGGGAGGGGCAGGCGCCGCCCTGAAACGGGCCACCGCGCGGGACTTTACGCTAGGGCGACGGTGAGACGACACACGGATATAGGAGACTGCGGGAAGATGAGAGGTAGTATGGGAGCACGCGCGTTGTTCTAAGGGTATACGCGGACTGGGGAGACGACGTAGTGATGGGCTTCGTAAGGGTAAGCGAGGTTCGGATCGCCTTGTGATCATTGAAATGCTCGCAGCTGGCTTGTGGCTCGTGATGGTGGTGGTGGTGGGGTGGGAGGGCGATGATAATTGTTTGTGTGCGCAAAGGTAGTAGTTGAAGGAGGAATGTCGTGCAGCAAAAGAAGAAAACGGTAGATAGAAAGTGTTACGCACGATCTCCTTCTATGACACAGTAGGGTATCGCACACGTCGTCAATAAAGAAAGGTCTATGTATTATATGAAAAAGAATTATGAAATTTTGAAAAAAAAATATAAATTGTTAAAACACAATTATAATGAAAATTGTTCAGTACGAAATGCTTAATACACAACTAGTAGCATCAGGTGATGTATTGCGGTTTTCATAAATTCTGTGAAAAGAAATATCCCTCATCTGCCAATTTGGCAACAACTATATCCTTGATATTGGTACGAAGTTCCTTGTCGAACTCTCGCCGACGCAAGAGGAAGGCGACAAGAGACAGTGGCGGTGGAATAAACGGCGCAGGGAAATGAGCTGAGGGGGGAATTGGCCTTGCCAAATGGCGACATCGGACGCCTCGCGCGGCGCCGTGCAGCATTGCCGCTTCTTTGTCGAAGTCCCTGGCTATTTAACCTCTCATTAAATAATAGAGCCGCGCGACAGCAGCGGCAGTGGCTCCAAGGAAAAAGGCGGAGGGTGAGGCGCGAGCCCGCAGCCAAGAGAAGAAGAGATGGAGCTCGGCGCTTCAACGCTGGCGTCAGTGAAGCGGAAGGGACTGAGCTTACGGTTTGGCTGCCATGGTCGACTTCGGTTGTCCAATCGACATGGATACCTTACTGGGTTGATTGATTGATGTTTCCGAGCACGACAACTGCTACAAACAGTAGTCTTGTTAATGTAATGTTTGTTTTTATTCCGGGAGGTGTCGGTGCTCCTCCCTCACGAGATGACGAGATCCCGTGCCAACCTATACGTCAGCGTATGGGAGATATACTCCTGCAGGTATTTCCCTTGCGGGACACCGTCTCATCTCGGAGAATCTCTAAGTCACGACTGGTTTTCTAAAGTATCACGTAGTGAACAGTATGTAAGTGTGTGTTTAAGAGGCGAGGATAGGGCAAGGAAGAGAAAGGAAAGGTTGCGCGCGGTCCGTGGCCCGTTTGCTAGGATGCTGCTTCGGCATTCGCCTGTTATTGATTGGAGAAACCACGGAAAACTACCGATCCGAGCGCCGACCACTAGAATTACCCAGACAGTACTTGAATTCGACCTAGATATGCAGCTAGTATTGAAAATCCGCCATCGTCGGGACTCGAATCCTAGGATCTTTAGGTCAGAATCGTCGTAGGGTCAGCGGCCATGTTGATTCTGAGCTGAACTCAGAGCTGTCATACTGGGTCTCGGCATTTACGTGAAAGCGTCTACTGAATAGCAGTCATTGATCACTTTAATCCTATTTAAGGTAACCGATCTCAATGAATAGCAAGTTGGCTGTGCACTTGATGTAACAAATAATTCTTCCCCGCAGCATCGAAGAAACTTTAGAAGTATGGGATAATGTTTTTCATATTTTACTTAGGCCTATATGTGTCTGTTTAGTTTGTCACCTGACAAGTAAAAGAAGAAAGAATAATATTATAAAGTAGTTAGTGAAGAACTTCAGTTAGTTGAGAAGGATGATTCCAGATGGTAATAGAGTACTATTACACATCTGTTCATCATAAATATAATGATCTTTATAAAAAATATATAAAGATCAGGTAGTAATCGCCTAAACTCTAGGCACAGATGATCAGAAACAATGAACGCAATTCGTGTTGAAAAAAAATTCCAAATTCCTCTTCACGGAACGTTTGATAGAATGTATACCACAATTTACGGCTATATTTCTGGTAAACAAATATACATTGTACTTAAATAAACTGGTTGACGCTTTTGAAGAATAGCTATGTGAATGGAAACGAATCTCCCAATGTTGAGATTAACTGATCGGTTCTGAATTATCCTTACTCCTGTAAGTAATCGAAAGCAATAATTTGAAGGGTTGAGTTGGATCAGATCGAGAAAGTCTTTGAATCAGTTTGTATTCAAAACGTATTCGTAATGAAAGGTGACTAACCCTTCTGAGAAAAAATGAATAATGGAGCAAACCGAAGTAACTAGGATATTTTTTCACTTCTTGTAATCAACAGTCATAGTCCTGGTTCTACCTTACTGGAGCCAATAACTAAGAATTATAATTCGGGATTGGAGAGCGGGATTCGTGGCCAGCGCGTGTGCACGTCACGTTCAAAAAGCTCATTTAAAGAATGCCGGGAACCCTGGGGTTCGTTGGCCGACGCACGGCAGCAGAAAATTGAGGCGCGCGGCGCGATCGGGGGCGGGGCCCGGGCGGTGGGGGGTGGGGTGGAGAAGGGGTAGTGGGCGCGGGCGCGGGCCGCGGCGGCTGTGATCCATAGTGGCGCTGAATCTTTATTAGGAAATTGCACGAACTCCCCTCGCTCATCCCCAAATGAAATTATGGCCGAGCCGAGATGAATTGTTGTGCCTTAGACGGTACCACACATCGATTAGAGGGGTGCACGGCTCGAGCAAACCCGCACCCCGCGCCCCGCTCCTTCCTCCGCCCACGGCCCTCTTCCGCCACGTGTCCTCTCTCCGCCCCGCCTCCGCCATCGACGCTTCGCTTCGAGCCCGCGGTTTCCGCCCGCAACGCCCACGCCGCGCCGCTATGCTGGAGTTTCGTGTTGTTGGTCGATGTTGGTCCTGATGTCGGTAGACGACGGCGTGGACCGATGTGCCAACCGTGGCGGTGGTGAATTAGAGAAATGTTGCGGAAACTTCGGTGTTTGCTTTGGGGGTAGATTGTGACTTAGGTCTACCAGCGGCGTATTTTACGGATTTCTATTTCAAAGATTCTTCTTCAAAGACGTGACCAGCAGGTATTTTTCACGTATTTAATTAGTCCTTTTCCATAAGAGATTATGAAATTTTTATAAAGTATAAAATCTCTCGCCTACACTCTCAGTTATAACTTTTCCGCCTCGCTGACTGGTTACCAGCTGTTAAGGGAAGCCTACAATTAATAAATAATATTCCATGACATATCAATGAACCTCCAAGACCTCAGATCGTGACGACAGAAGTGGTAGGTGTGAGGCCGGCGAGAATGACTATTTTTCACCGACCTCGTAGAAGATGGTTAAGGATGAACGTGAAACAAGGTTTTGAAGGTACTGTTGATATTGTCGCTTAAGCGATACACATTTTTATGGAAATATTTGATCTATTAAGAGGTTACTGTACGTAATGTTCTTCAGCGAGCTATGCGGTGTGTTAATGCAGATTTTCGTGATTTACGTGCTTCATACAGATTTTATTCATTTACCTAACCACAAAAAAAGCGGTGAGAAACATTTAATTCCTCGGTTTCGAAGACTGCTCCTACGTTATCATTTTCAATTACAGTCATATTCTTCTGTACGGAATTATCCCGATTATCACTAGCAAATAAATGTAATAATAGTTTAAAAAAACTGAAGATGAAATGAATCGTTAAAACAATTCAAAAATCGCGCGTAGATTGTTCCTCTGCTTCATACATCACATGCAGTTTTTACTATTCTTTGACAAAGTGAATCGAATTCAATCAAATCGTGACCGCGTAGAAAGGGAATGTTTCAACAACCACTTATCCTCTAAGACAGTTAGGTTTTATTCTATAACTAAAGCAATGCAATTTGCCTCCAGATTATTTTTTCTTTACCACTGACGGATCCTATAAAACCTGTGTGTGCATGACATTGTTCCAATATTGACCAGTTGGTGCATGTCCAATTTAATACAGTGATCACACGAAATGACAGCAGGCCTATTCTCGCCATAATTTGATTTTAAGTGGCTGATCATATTGCTTCGCACAATGTGTTCGTGTTCCCTAGGATTCAAAAAAATTTGTTACTATATCTTCATTTTACATTAATACACTATGTATAAAAGTGTATTTGCTCGCCCCTTAATTTACACAGCAATTTGGTATGTGTAATCAAACATTTTCAGGTTTAATGGCTAGTCGCAATCTGACGAACATTAGCCAGTGGATAACTAGATAGGTAGATGTCATCTGCATACACTCCCCTTCTTTTTATTTGAACGTTGTTTGAATATCAGCGATTCGCATGTTTACTGTCTGGTTAATTACGCAGAGGTTTAATAATGTTTTACTAAAAATAGACGAGAGAACATGTTAATTGATTCTTGCTACCATTTATATTGGATTGAATTTATGTGTAGTATTTTTT
>BOPP01000004.1:7863051-7884880 GCA_017312745.1 Gryllus bimaculatus | reverse complement strand
GGAGGACAGCGGGGAGGGCCACGTGGGCGGAGACGCCTCCCGCGTGCTCTGCGCTGGAAAAGGCCGCGACACCTCGCCGCACTGTTTCCCAAGTGACGTGCGTTCTGTCTCTGCTTTATGTCAACCGCTGCCGGAGCTTGTTCGTGAATGCAACCGGTGTTGCCAATTTATAGTACACGGCCATGAATAATTCCGCATAATAAACCCATTCAGCGGTGAAATGATTTAAATATGTATTATGCGACATCGAACCTGTTTGTCTTACTGTTTGACTACTATACCGGTTATTTTGAAGAAATTATTTGTACATGTAATCTGTAATATTGTACTCGTATGTTTCGTTTGTATCGGAAATAGTAAATAGGAAAAGTGTGACATTACCATTGTTGCGATCAATTTATCGTGGTACCATAATATGAGATCATGGTGAGAATTTTGATAGAGTATTGGTGGTTGTGTCAATGCAATGATGTCGCATCTCTAACTTATAGATTTATCTACTCTTTTAAATATCTGTGTGTTTGTGTCATTTCTATACGTTAACACAGCATACCACAAACGAAATTGTGTGAAGTATTCATTTATATGGAAAACATTACATGTTTGGAATGTGAAACAATGAAAGCAGAATGGTTTCTCTTGCAAAAAGAAACAAAAAAGATTTATCTGTTTCCGAAACTGCATTGTAATGCCTAGAAAACGTGCCAGTCCTGCATTTGTTCTACTCAGTTTTATTCAGTCATCACCTTTGTTCCTCTAAAAACAATTATATTTTACACGGACTTTTTTTATAAACTGGGATGTGCATATCGTACAAACAAACACGCATTCATACAAACCAAGCGCACGCAACTTGAAGGAGCTTATACCAAATAAACTCTTCCTCAACCGAACCCAATTTTGGAGCTTTATGTAGTCATACATATATGGTGTAACTGTTGTTTTAAGTGCTTGCAATCAACGAAGACACCGTATTTATGTGTTATTAATATTTATTTAATTTTTGTTTTGTGTTCATTAACTAACATAATTGCATTTAATGTTTTGACCCACTTTGTAATTTTAACATTTTTGTTGCAGGTAAGTTGGCGAGACACTAACTGAAAAAATCATATGTTGTAAGTACACATATTATTTTGTAGAAACATATAATTAGATCCTTAAGATCTGTTTATATGTTGATGTTTAATTAATTACTCAAATGGAATTGAAATAAACGCGATACAAATTAAGATTTGTTTGTTCAATTTATGTTATGAAAATGTAATAGAGATGAAATGCACGTACACTTCTTGAAAATACAATGAATATGTGAGAACGCCAAAGGGCTCTTTAGGAAGGCCAAGAGAAAATTAGTTACAAAATAGCTGCTGTCGTTTTCTTGTGACATTATTTGGTGACTTTATTTGATCATTGAAATTTATCGACGGTCTACCCGCAATGAGAGGAATTTTTCGCCGTCAGAAATAAAAAATCATTGAAAGCATTACTACATTGAAAGACGCACTTTTATCATTTGGACAGATAGAGAGAAGCCGTGAGAAAATATTAAAAGTGAATATATTTCTGATTCTCGTAATATTGGATACGTACTGATGATAATTATAGGCACAACAACATTCGTATCTTGTTAAATATAGTTGCAGATTATTTATTCATTCTCTGCTTCGTTTCGAGATTGCAATCCTTGGCCTTGTGAACCATAGAATGGTAATGTTCTATATGTATCGACCAACTTGCGACAGAGAATTGCTATTCTGCTCTTCATCGTTATTAATTCTATTCCTTTTGATGTCACTTTTCATTACTTGAAATGAAACGCGGAAATACACATAGACAACGTATCCTACCCAGCTAACCGGCAACAAAAGCACAGAATTCTAAATATTCATACCGATTATTGATTTGCACCAACACATTTATCCGTTTCCCCGCATCCATAACAGAGAAAACTGAGGAAAAAAACAACTAGATGCGACGAAATTCTGCGGGGAGTCGGCTACGGCAGCCTTCGCGGCCCGCTACAGAACCGGCTACCGAGCGGGCGGGAGGGCTAGCGGGCGGGCGGGTTAGCGCGCCTCGTATTCACACCGCGCTGATTATAAATTCGAAACAGAGCGCGCCGGTCGCTGCGAACGCTGGCTCGCGCGCGGACATTCGATCCCCCACCGGCAGCCCGCGCCATTTGACGATTTATTAGAACAGCGAAGACGTCAAAAAAGTAGTAGAGATATAAATTGAAGCCTGCAACTTTACATAATTTGTTTTTGAAATTGATTCTGAATTTACATTGGTGTGTGCGTGATTTTCCCACTTATGCGTGCATTATGGGGCGCGTGATAGAAACGTCAAACGCTTAGTCATGACCAGTTCCCGTCTGCGCCCCCGCCCCCGCCACCGAGCCCGTCCACCCACGCTTGCCAGCCTCTCCAGCATTCCTCGCGGCGCGCATTGCGCCGTGTCAAGTGACGTTATTAATACATAATTAAGAACGGTAATGAATAATGAATGTAACACAAATAATTCTGTGTGAATTAGTGGTTAGCTACCTCACCATTCGAGTGCAATATAACATCATCGATAAAAAAATATGTGCACTGTAATTACAATTTGTATTAATTATGGATACTTTGCTCAATGGTATTACGATATTTCATAGCCGATGAGACTAAATAAAATGTGCCCGGTTAATAATTACTTTCCAAACTTATCTATTTATACATCATTGCATAAAATATTGAAATTTTTATTTATTTCCCTTGATTTTTTCATTTTCAATTTGAATTTTGATTACATTTTTATTGGCAAATTCATATTCACTTTATTAACGCCGAGAAACAATTAAAATCGTGGTGACTTCAATTATATGGGTAGATACATATCTACTATTGACATTGAGAGGTATGTTTCTCCCACCTGGAAGTGCGTTAAGTAATTTCGTTGATTAATTCTCTTACTACTAAATCTTAAGAAATGTAAAATATATCATAGTGCATTCTTTCCAACATAATGTATTATTGTTTGTAAATGGAGTATATTGCGAACACAGAGAACATGTCTATAAATAAATAGTCCAGTCTAATGCTTCACCATTAATTAGTGGTTTCTTGTGCATCCAGGCGAATTAAATCGCATTTTCTGTGGTAAAATGTATTTATATGCAAAAACACCAGGTAATCAGAGCAAAGTTTGCAGGTAAGTGTCCATGCGTGCTCCTCCACATGTGGTCACTAAACCGCTTAACTTTAATTCGATAATATATGTAATGACATGGACGCGTCAGCGCCTTTGTTCCTCTCTCTGGAGGACTAATAGATGGCATCGCAGCTTCGCTGGGGCAGTTGCGTGAAGATAATACTGATATATGTGCTTGGTTGCCTGCGTGTGGTTGCCCACAACATGAACTCGCGTCATCCGCTTTGTCATCGAGTATTGAATATCATGGTGCACAGGACACTGGAAACTCGGTATTTTCTTACTGGGGGTTCGCAGTGCGTTTTTGGCAAGCCTATTTTACTCCATAATTATGTCACCATGGCTATTAGTACCGTACGGAAGGGTAATAAATTCCAATTGAGTGTCAAATTTAGCAGTTATGAAATTTAATGTACCACGTTGTATACCTCTTTTCAAGATGCACAACTAGATATAAAAATATGACCACAAGATAAAAAAAGAATTCGTAAGGCGAAAAAGTATTGTTTTCTAACATTCTGTATGATTTTTGTTTTTATGTTTTTATTTACTTACGCTCAAAATAAAAATCTTCATTTGACGCCCGGGGGAGAGAACATTTACATAAGGAGGTGACTGCATTTACTGCCTTGAGGCCAAAGTAGGAGCATTTTGGATATTTTATTTACCGATCATTGAAAACATTTACAAGAAGAACCATGAATATAGAAGGAGATAAATTTATTTACAATTTTACAACCTTCGGAAATATTATATATCCTCAACATTGTAATATAACAGCAATGGAATTTTATTGTCGATATTTTTGACTCACTTTTCCCATTTTATTCTCCACCTCTAACGTACTGTAATTTTAGAACTTTTATCCAAGCTATTAATGACCAATTCAATTTAATGAACGAGATGAGGATCGTCCAACAAGAAACCCTTGAAAATACTGTCATATATATATATATATAATATATATATATATATATATATATAGAGAGAGAGAGAGAGAGAGAGAGAGAGAGAGAGAGAGAGGGAGAGGGAGAGAGAGTGTCTCATGACGTTTTAAGAAATATGTGAAAAAAAAAACATTGTAAAAATACTTGTGCTGAAATATTTAGTGAGTTCGTTTTTTGTATATAAATGATCCATGCGATGAGTGGCAATTTTCGAAATGTAATATTACTAGCTAGGCGTACTGCGCTACCTAGCTTCAGATTGCATTGCCATATTACAGTTTTACGATATACAATTTTGAATGTAGGTAATTGCCTTGATAATGTTCGACACCGACCGAACAGAGGCGTGTACCGTATGAGTGCACCTATTTATACGTGTATTTATGAACGTTAATTGTTGGTTTATAGGGATGTGAAAAAGTAAATCTAGTAAGATTGTGAGTTGATTATGGCACGTCACTCCAATGGGTTTAGGAAGGACTGTGAATCCAATGTGTTTAGGAGGACTTAAAACTACTAAGTTTGCATTTTGCTCTGCGGAAGTAAAGCATTTCATCCTTGGGAAGGTCAAAGTGCAGAAATGTTGGCAACTGTGGCTACGACTCGGCGTCTCGCGGACATTCAAGAATCTATTGACTCCGGCCGCGAAATCCCACGCTTTCGCGCGATGCTCAGTTTTCGTGAATTATTAATTTTGGAGGCACATTTAGAATTCCTCGGGTGCACGAACACTGCTGTGTATACAAAGCAATTCAATTATCGCCGATGTTGTTGAAGTTTCTCTAAGGCAATGCTAAGTGTTTTACTGCATCCCACGTTCATAGTAATAGTCAAATGGTTGCATTGTGCATACCAATGGTGTGCAAATCTTGGTACCAGAACTCATATTTACAAATACAACTTTAAGCTTACCGTTGAGTACCAAGTGAATCATTGCAGGTGAAAAAAAAAACTCATCAGAATATTTCTGATAATATTAGCAGTAAATAATTATTTATCATTTTGGCTTCAAAACCATATATTCTCCTAGAAAGTGTCTTTTGTAATTTTTCAATTTTGTCTGTGTATCATCGGAATATAAGGCACGTTTCCAAACTTCGAAGCACTTTTGTAGACTCAGGAGGTCAATAAAATAATTCGAAGACAGCAAGCGTACCGCAATGATGACCGGTTGGCGAGGTAAGGTCGTGACGGCCTGAAATCGATGGCTATTTCAGGGCAGCGCGGGATACGCGACTGTGATAATTTGCGCCGGAATGCAGTCTATTCACAAATTTGAGTTTTCTTCAATTGTATAAAAAAGTACATTCTTTCGTACTTCTAAATATCGTAGGCGCGTCATCTTACTTTAAGCACAACCTTTGGACGTCATGGAAGATAAATCGTCAAGAAGCTGCTATTCAGAAAGGAAGCGTTTCTCAGTTAAAAGTAATAGGAGACATATATTAATCTGAGGAGAATACGATAGAGATACTTTTCCACCTTAAATAACTCACCCCATATTAAGGTCCTAAGCAAATAAATGTGTATATTTTATTAGTTTTATACATGTTTTTTAAGTTTTTTTACAAAGTAAGAGAATTGAAACAGACTGTGTACAACGATTTGAAGTGAAGACAAGTCCGCAAAATATAATTATTTTACTCAGACTATTTTGTCTGAGACTATCGTGTATTATCCTTTACACTTGTTCAATTGGATATTTTTATTTTAGTTGTTGACAAATAATAGTAGGTTTTTATATTGAAATGATTAAGTATATGTTTTAAATAATGCACAGAATAAACATTAACGCTCAGTTATCAGCAAATTTAGAAGTTCTACAAATTAAATGTAACAGGAGTAAATACAAACTTTCTTGTCGCTAGAAAACCAGATACTTTTCACTTTAATATTTTTATTTGGACCTAAGCGTACGTCTACATTTTTCAATATACTTCTTGTAAGAGTATCATAAACCCATTGATCCTTCGCTTAATACTCTACAATTTATAAGTGTACGGTGTTGAAAACTAGAGAGATGCTTATTTTAGAGTCGGGCGGCGTTACTGCGCTGGCGGCCGTCCGCCACTTCGTCCAGAAAGTGGCCATTAGCGCTTGGTTTGGCTACGAACGGCGTAGACTGCGCGGGTGCTGCAGATTAGGCGTATTCATGTCTGCCGAATAACGACTCGTCTTGACGGCGGAGGCGCGGATGCGAGGGGGCGGCGGCGACGGCAGTGGCCGCGGCGACAGCGGAGAGCGCGCCTCGCCCTGATTGCGAGCGCTCGCGCCATTGAATGGATAATGGCCCGTCCCCCTCCCCATGTCTCTCCTCCCCCTCCGCATGCTTCTCCACCCTCAACTGCAGCTCCATCATTTCGCACCCTGTGCCCCACATCCTCTTCGTCTCTTTCAGTCGTTAGCGTATTTGTCTCCATTCCTTTGCAACGTTATCAACTCTTTTAGCTATCTATCCAAGCATACGCCTCGTGGTTTTCGTACACCTAGACATATGCTACCTATGTTTTCCTTCCCTGCCTTCTGCTGTGTACGCTCAATGTTCTTCGGTAATATTTCTCTATTTGTGCACTTATCCTCCTGCAGAGTTCTCTCGTGAAGTTCTTTCTGGCACCTTTCTATATAATTCTCATTTTCCATTGCCGATCTCTTTCCGATCTTCGTCTCACCCTCTTTCTCCTTGCCCTCTCCTTCCACCGGATCACGCACTTATCTTCACACCCACTTGTACTTGCACTTTCATGATAAATCGTTTCTTTGCTGACAACTCCAGCAATCAATGCAGACTACAGCTTTTCCAACCATATTCTGCCTACTTTGCAGATTTGCATGTTGCATATCCACCTCCAAAAATACGAGTGAATGTTGGATTAACAGAAAACGTACAAAGAGGGTGTGTAATGAATGTTAGAAACTCGTAGAGCATGTAGGAGCTAACGTTTCGCTAGTGAAAATGTAGGAAAAGTCACGTAAAGAAGTTACACTGTCGCAATTTTGAACATGGCGCATATGCATCCTCTAGAAGTTAGTAGCATCCTCACGCATGCTGTATAGTGCGCGTGATCTTGACCGCTGTGTTTCGGTTCGCTTCGCGAGTGAGGCCCGCCCGTGCGTGGGTGTCACCGCCGCCGGCCCGGGGGCGCCCGCCATGCGTTAATGCGGTTAGCGCTGCGACTCCTCTCTGTGCGAAGCGCAAGGGATCGTGGGGAAGGGGCGCGACGACGAAGCGAGGAGATGATGGATGTGTTAGTCGACCAGAGAATCGAATTGGAAATGGGCAGCTGACGTGTGTGCGGGGCAGGGTAAATATCCACTTAACATGTGCGTACTGAATACGTGAATTTAAGTGTCACAAGTGTTGAAATAATTTCATTCGGTGGCTTATAATTATTGTCTTTTATATAATCCGTTGTAGTCTTTTCTGGCCACGATGTTTAACAGACTGAATAAGAAGAGATATCGTATACAGAGGTAAAAGCTGACAGCTCCTAACTTTGAAGAGGAAATTGATACGTTGGTTTGGCATTGAGAATGCCATATGGCCAACAGCTGAGAAAAAAACTTGTTGAAATCATTCATACAGAATATAGTCGGAGTCAACGGATAACGGATGGTATCATGGTCCTAAGGCAAGGACAGGCAACATGCGACATGCTTATTGGCCTCTTCATAGTTCCGATAATATTAGTAAAAGAGATGGGTTAGAGATGTGACAAAGCGGAGAGGAGTCGAATAAAATAAGGACAAAACGCAGCACGGAGAGATGAGTGGACACGAGATACTTTGGAGTGTCGCGTCATGGATATTTGCACTATGGATTGCGATGAACCAATAAAAATAGCGATTCTTGAAGGGGATGTGATGAAGGAAGAGTTGCAATATTTGATAATGCAAAGTTAAAGATAGTTATACAGGGTGTGTACGCAGGGACTAATAATCGCGCCAGGAAACTCTGTTTGCAGCGATCCGAGTCTGCCGCCGTCTCCGCTGCCTCCCTCAGCTCCGCTGCCGTGCTAGTGTCGCATGCGTGCCGTCATATTGCTCCCTCTTCTCCCGCTGCTTCTGCATCCCCCTTCGAACGGTCCCCGAACAGCCCCGCCTGGTTCTCGTGATACCAGCACCATTTCCGTTGGCAACATTCTCGTCAGCAAGGTATGACTGCGGAGAGACATTCCAGGCGCACTGTATAGTTGACAGGAATTTCTGTGATCAAGGAGGAAATGGATATGTTGAGAAAGGATTGGAGAGACTATTGACGACAAGGTTTCCGTGACTCGACACGGCGACTGTGGGCTATTGAGCCACAATGCTACTCATCTACACAAAAGAGCTCAATTGCCACTAGACCCATAGGCAATTCTTGAAGTTTAGGCGGAATCACCATTGAGATCATTTGAAATATTATTTTCAAAAATATTAAAGTAGTTTATGGGGTAGAGTAAGAGATGCAATTGATAATACACATAATTGATTTAAAACTTTTTTCTGCGCCTGTCGGTATTTTGGGGAAAATACGATTTTCTTCATCGATTCACAGAGCTCTTTGGAGTAGCTAACATGACAATTTCTCAGCTTTTCAACGACACAAAGCTATGTAATGCTCATCGTGTTCTATTCTCAACTCAGTGGGTATAAGACGGCGCCAAGGAATGAAACTATTGTCATCATAGACGGGAACTATTGGACGCGGCGAGGCGCGTGGGGCGATGGAACAACGGCGGGCACCGGGGCTGCGCTGCGGTTGGGGCGAAGACGGGGCCCGGGAAGGACAGTGCAGGGCAGGGCGAGGCGGGCGGTGAGCCGATTCGGAGGGCCGAGTATTGTGCGGGCGGCGATTGTCTGCGCCGGCGCCTGGCAAGCGGCGGGAGGAGAGAGGCGCGCACAAAGCACCGCTCCTTCAGGCGCGCCCGCTCCGCCAGCCCAGCCCAGCCCAGCCACACCCAGCCGACACAGTCACCTCCACCCGCTGGCCTAGCCGCCTGCCAACCGCCTACGGCCCTCCAGCCGCGCCCTCCCCGCTTGTTTACCCTCGCACCGAACCGCCACCTCCACTTTGAGTTTGAGTTTGATTTCAGTACCCGAGCCTATCGCCTTCACGGAAACGGGTGAACGAATTGACGGCTAGGGGATAATGTTAATATGATGTGAACGATGATGTTGGAGAGGAATCCTAGCGGCCGGCTGCTCTAATGGGTAGTTTTCCGTGGTGTGTTAGTGGAATGCCGGAGCAGTACACTAACAAACAGGACACGCACCGCGTGCTAACATTTCTCCCTCGTCCTTGCCCTACCCTCTCCCCTTACGTACATACACATATACGTACATGCACTACAGTACCACACATGCCGGCTGTCTGCTGTCTGAGGCGGTCTCCCGTTTGTGGGAGATAGCTGCTTGGGGGAAAACACCGTTAGTCAACGGGTAGGTCGGCACCGGATCTCGCCGTCCATTCATTGCCACCTCCAGCGATAAAAACACTATACTTAAAGTTCTAATGACCTTAGAAGTTCACACGCCCGGAATCACTAATCAATCGATCAATATGAACGATGATGTAGGAATGATGAAATGGGGCCGGGAGAGCAGAAAAGTTTCAAGATCACTTGTCTCGAATCCACGTGGAATTCACGTGCACACTTCGGCAGAAATTTGCGTATGGGAGTGGCCGGTGAAGCAAAATTAACCATTTTTAAGCAGATTTGCACTTGACTCAACCTGCGGAAAAATTGAGTACAGTTTCACTATTAAAATGCAGGAAAATAAACATGATTAGTTCACCTTATCACAAAAATGTTAGTTCTTTATAGTACAAATATGTGCGTTTCATGAAGTTACTGCCGTGAACAGATCGTGAAATTACTTAAAGAATGTTGCATTGTTAGTCATTACTTTTTACATTAAACGTAAATTTGTATTATTGATGTGTTAGTGTGATGTTTTTAGTTGTTCGTGGTATTGTAGGTGTACAATGGACCAGTTATAGGTAGAAATAAACTCCATGCATGAATAGTATGAATAATAAGCATGTGATAAAGTAGGTAACGCCGACCGTTCCGTAGATAATCTATTAAAATTAATACCCACAAAGTGAGCCGTCGGTATTAATAGTTCCAGGTACGTACGTCAAATTACAAAATTGCAAACCTCGCCGAACGATGCTTCACGCTTCAATTGTGGGAAAACATGATATCAAAATAGAAGAATGAACACTTTTTTATGCAATCTGATAGCCGATTGTTTCTAGGGTATAATCCACCGTGTGTAATATGTACCATGGAGGTATTTCTAGAATTTGCATGTTTTATATCTTGCGTGATTATTAAATGGGAGAATATAATGTCAGACCTGTCTTCTCTTATACATTCAACTATTTCCTATTCAAATTCCTCGATTGTATGGAAGTAATGTTACTTATTTGCATCAAGTATTCATTTCCCAGGCAATCGTTCTAGCATTTCAATTATTCTGCTGGCGATTTCTTGTATGCTGTTACTGACTAGAAGTTTCGCATCAAGGTGTAATCATAGGAATTACGTTAAACTTAATGAGGAAGATCGTAAGGTTGCAGTAAGTAAATACAAAGTTAGAGGAAAGTAATAACTTTATTGCACAAAACTAACCGTTTAAGTTCAGACTATTGCCAAATGAATTGATCTCTAGTTTGAATACAATACGGTCGGACATTGAGGCATTCTGGCTTGGTAACAACCTAACTTATCGACGTATTGTTTCATTTAGTTATTTTAATGTTACCGCCTTTGGTTACTGATGTTGGTACCGCAGATAGTCTCAGATGTGATCGATTAGTTATCAATCTGCCTAAGGGGGTTTTCACGGAAAGGTAATGTTGTGGAGGAATTACCTCTAAGGGGCCAAGCATTATTCTGCCGATAATGACCTCTGGAACGTCAGGGCGTCAATGACAACACATGAGGATGCAGAATTGCTTGCACATGTAATATATAACTGACCTCTTACCGCCCTCGTATCGCTATTAGGGGTGGCTGTCGTATGTGA
The DNA here is from genome assembly GCA_017312745.1 of Gryllus bimaculatus. Taxonomy (NCBI): domain Eukaryota; kingdom Metazoa; phylum Arthropoda; class Insecta; order Orthoptera; family Gryllidae; genus Gryllus; species Gryllus bimaculatus. Next base: position 7,873,721 of record BOPP01000004.1, on the reverse strand, counting down.
GGTCTCCTAGAAGATCACGCCAGGATTGGGGGTGCGTGCCGCGCTATTAAAAATGGAGAAGTGAGGCGTTCACCATGAGGTCTGCAGACACGAACACTGCCGTCGGTTGAACGCAAAGGATGCATGGATTCGTTACTGAAAGCAGCACGGTGCAAATGTAATTGCTGGTAATGCGCTCCATAAGGCCAATTTTTTTTTAGCTACGTGCCTGGATGTGGTTCGCATACACTATAATTAGTACTCTGAAACGATGGTGCTTCTTATCTCTGGACGACGGACTACAAAATAATAAGATCTGTAAATGCGTTTTGGAGGATTTCTGGTGGTAAGCAGTGGGAATTCCAAGATCAGTCCTCGTTGGTGTGAGCTCTAATGCATTCACTGATCCCAACATCCCGCAACAGACTTTAGAAAAACATAAGTGATGGAGGATTCGTCGGTACGACCATTTAACTTGCGCATTCTAATAATGCATTCCCGCTCTAACTCTGCCAATTGGGTAAAAGCTCGTCGATTGCGACATAAAGATTATCTCTTGTGTTTTGTTTTTCACAACTGGAAACTAAGGAACACTGCGTTCGAGTATCTTCTGGTAGTCCTTGTATATCCTGGAGTTGCTGGTTCATTGTCTCTATGCAGGTTCATTGTCTCTAGTTGTAAGCCTTTCTCCGAAGCATTTTACTACATCAACCATTTGACTGTCTTCCTCACATAGTATAACTATGCCATTGTTTGCTGTACTCTCTTACTGGGTGCATGATTTATTTTGTCGATGACTGAAGCTAATTTGTTGTAACGCAATCTATTCATCCTCGTCATGAAATCTCCATCCCTTGCGTCAAACCTCGGCGAATGAAGTAAAAATAATATGAGGAAATCGCAGCATGAGCAATGGCAATGACATCCTCAATCGCTGCACTTCAAAAGGAATGCGAAAGCGATATCGTGCCAGTGCAGGAATCGTGTCTCAGTCCCGGGCGAGGAGTCGCGTGACCACTCGCAAACGTCATCGCGCGCGCTCGTCAGCCGCCGCGGCGCTCCGCGGGCCATCGCGTGGTGTGGCGGGCGAACGCAAGTACGGGCGTAGGGGCGAGTGAGCGAGGGAGTAAGCGAGCGGGCGAGAGAGCGAGCATGCAAGTTCGCGGGCGACAGAGCGGGCGAGAGAGTGGGTGAGTGGACGGGCGAAACAGGGGACGGGTGAGCGGGTGAGTGAACGCGCGAGAGCGGAGGAGCGATCGGGCGAGAGAGTGGACGAGAGAGCGAGTAAGTGATTGGACGTAATCAGTGGAGTAACAATGTGGGAAAGCGAAGTGGACTAATCCTGTGAGCGGGTGAGAGAGATGGTGGGAGGACGGGCGAGAGAGCGGGTGAGTTGGGCCCAGTGTGTGGGATCGCGAGCCGGCGGTCGAGCAACAAAGTGAGCAAGCGAAGTGGACTGATGGAGGAGGCAGCGAGTGAGCAAGTGGAGTATGCGGAGCGAAGAGAGGGGGTGGGAAGACGGGCGAGAGAGCGGGCGAAGGGACGAAGCGAGTGATCGGCAAGTGATCGATGAGTGATCGGGCGAGCGAGAGGTCGATGTAATGTAAAGAGGTGGCAGTGCTTGAGTGAAGTCATCGAGTTTGCTGGGTGAAATGAACAAGCGGAGTGAGCGGGCGAGAGAAGCCGGCGAAGTGAGGTGGGTGGTAAGTGGGTGGGCGCGGATATGGGTGCGCGGAGCGGATCGGTGTGTGTGTGTGGGGGGGGGGGAAGGAGGTGGCAGCGACGGCGGGGGCTGCGGCAGCCCAGAGAGACCGCGCCTCCTAATTAGCTGCTCCCCTCCTGCGCTGCGCATAAATCTCGAGATAAAGTGCGTCGATCGGATTTCCGTTATCTGCTCGGATGCCAGCAAGTACTTTACAGGCTCACGTTGCTGTAACTCTAGCGTGCTTTCCTATCATGTGAGTGGTATCGTGTACTGTCTGCGTTTAAACAATTATTCTGCTAAATCGTGACGCGGTTCACGCCCAAATAGAAATGGGAGTAGGAATCAACTACTTGGGTTGCCATAATTTTGGTTTGCCAAAGCGCGCGTTTGCGGCTTTGTAGGGCCACTCATCATAATTAGACATTGTGTCTTCAATTATAGCCTTCTTTACTGACCTACATGCACACATTACATTAGGAATTTGCATTGAAAACAATAATATTGATAAAATAAATATAATTAATACTGCAATATAATGAGTGGATAGAAATAACATAATTCGAACTGTTACATTCATTTTCATTCGGCATAATTGCCTCATTGCTATTGTGATTAGTACGTAGAAAGAGGTCAGTGAGTTAAATTATCGAAACGTTGTCTAATGGTATTAAATAAACTGTGTTATAGCCGTGTCATTATGATCGTAACGATGTTATCATGAGTATAAATTTCAAATAGTGACGATCTATAATACATAAATGATCTCAAGAATTTGTAAAAAATGTTGTATAACTTCTGTGATATAGTATACTCCTATGATAATAATTTGTGAAGAATTGAAGCCGCTGAGTATTTATACAATATTAGAAGAGAATAGCTACTTATAGCAGTAACGATAAGAAAAATACCTTACATTAAGATGTAAAATATGGATGGCCAAACATCATTTGAAATTTAATTCATTTTCCTTTAAATGAGGGTTGGAATATTACTCTTTGAAAATGTGCGTAATAGTCTTTCACATCCGAAACGAGCCCCGTGACCGTGGTAGTTCATTTGTCATTTCCGCGCGTCCTACATTTTATATGTCAAGGTACGCGCGCTTGTCCAGCACCTGTCCGTTTGCAGAATCGCGAATACATCTCCGTTGTCTATCCGCGGCGCCGGATTCGTCCCGACATTTACATACGCGGCTGCGCTTACGCCCGTACTCTAATGGAATTTCCTTCTCGTAAACAGCGCCGAGCCCCCGCTCTTCTCGTAACTCGTAAAAACGGCCAGCATGTTTTTCTCCGTCGGCTGGTCGTAGGTCGCGTGTAGCCGGCACGAAATCCGCACCGTGTTTAAACAATAACGACGCCCGCCCGCCCGGCCGCCCGCTCGCCTGCGCGCGCGCCCGCGTGCGTGCGTGCGTGGGTTCGTGCACGCACACGGCCGCGCGCCTCTCGTATCGCTGGGCGTCGCGTCCACTGCGGGCGCGTCCATCGCCCTGATGCGTTACAGCCGCTCCACCACCGCCCACGCAGTGCCTCCGAATCAGCATCTCGGCGATCGCCGCCCGCATGTGTTGGAATTCGGGAAAATTAGCTGTTACTCGGAACTGCCGTTAAGTACGAAATTTTGTTATTTTCTTTGAAATGGACGGAAGTGGTTCTGAAACTTCTGAATGTAATACAATCCGTCAAAACTAGTGAATGTTTATCTCTTCATATAACGTATAAATTCATAGTAAGCAGAAACGAAACGGCAGATGGACAGTTGTCTTGATCTATATCTTTCTTACAATCGCTGTAGTATCCCGTGTCTATGTATTATTCCGGTTACCCAAATGAAATATACAATTACTGTGCAAGATTCTCTCTTCTGATATTTTCAAAAAAGTATACAAGTTATTCTGAAACTTTATTCTGCCCACTCATGTCCGCTTCTTTACTAAAGTTGTACGAACTGACAAAAATTTAAAAATGGCATTGAAATGTGGTTGATTGGTAATTATATGTCGAATTATCTATCAATGCGAAAGTATGAACTTGTGGTGTTGATCAATTGGCCCTCAAGGATGAAATCCCTGACTACTGTGCGTCGCCCACCCGTCGCCGTGCATTTCGCAACACAACGTTTCCGCTTCTTAATTCGGCGCTCTTAAACCGCTCCAAGGCCGGAGGGCGGGTGCTCCATCCTCTACTGCCCCCCACCCCGCCCACGCCTCCACCCCCTCCGTCCGTCACGACGCGCGCGGCACCGCTGCGTGTCAGCCCCGCGCTCTCTCCAGTTTGTTTATGCAAATTCCCAATTTGATTCTGTTTACCGTGGTCCTTTTGTAGCCATCGACTAGTTAGTCATAATACGCATTCCGGCGCAGGGAGTCTGTGGCGGAGGCGCGGCGGGCGGGCTGGCGCTCTGGCATTCATTGGCTCTCTCGTTGCTCATTCATTTAGCGTCCGTCGCGACTCCGCCGCGCCGCCAGAGGCGCGAGGTGCGTGGCGCGCGCGGCGCGGCGCGGCGCGTGGGCTCTCGCGGGCCGGGCGACCGGAGGCGCGCCGCGGAAAGGGAATTAAACTTTCTGTTTGAAAAAGTCTTGTCGAATTTCCTTTTGACGGCCTTGCGTGGCCAAAGGACGTGACGTGCGTCGCTTTACTTTGTCCGCGACGAAATTAGGAACGCGGTTTTGCAGCAATTTGCGCGATATTACACCCGTCACAGGTGTTGGCTCTTGTGGCAGGTGTTGTTACTCAATATTACTTGTAGTTTGCATGAAGTTTCCCAATAAAATTACTCATCAGATTAATCCACTTCTAGGTGAACGTAAAAGACTCAATTCGATTTGATTAAATAACACGTTTTGATTCCAAACATATGCGTACCATATTTGAAATTAACATCCCAAGATTTCATTTATTACTTCTTGTAATATAATGTTTTATTTATCACATTTTGTAATATAATGTTTTACTACGAGAATCACTAGGTGAAATCGTGTGGTTTTATTTTGGTTCATTGAGAAATTTATTTTTGTTCTCATTCCCGTGTTATGTAATGATGAGAGGAAATAAGTAATTATGTTGTGTATGAAAGTCGGAAACGGTAAAGGGCAAAGAGGATGAACTTCGGAGGCGAAGAAGCGGTGTTTTATTTCCTGCCGAGTTAAAATCGCAAATGTAATTGACACCACCGGAGAGTCGCTCGGCTCATTAAAAGTCCAAGTTTCATGTGAACCACAGTGGCGTAACAGTGATCGAATTAGTTATGTATAGGCGTTGATTGGAGTAAATGAATCAGGCGTTATGTTAGCACTTGTTTGCTCGGAGGGCGACCGTTCGCCGCCGCCCTCCCCTCCCCCCCCCGCAGGACGTCCGGCGAGCGTGCAGGCGCACTCCGCGCCGCGCCGCACAAACGCCCGGTAAACAGGCCTCTTAATTCGCGCGTCACAAAAACGCCCGCGTTTCGCCGCGGCTGGCACCCGCCGCGTTTCCGCTTATTCATCGTAATAGCGTTCTTCAACTCACTTTGCCGGCAGGACGGAGGGGCCGCGGTCCGCGGAGGCGTGGATGGAGGGGTGGGAATGGGAAGGGTGCGGGGCGGAGGAGTGCGAGAAGAGCGCGCCGGTGCGTCGTCGAGGCGTGTGGGCGGGCGCGAAAGACAGGGGTAGACATAGAGCATGTCGGGGGGGCCAGCGGAGCGTGGGGAGGCAGACACACTGGGCAATGGCGGCGCGGGGCGGGAGGCGTGGCTGGCGGGGGGTGCGCTGGCCCTCGACTGAGCTCGCCGGCGGTATGGGAGGGCGGGGCGTGGGCAGGCGGCCACCGGCAGGTGGGTGGGGCGGAGCCGGGAGGCGCTCGCTGGCGGTGTGGGCGGCGGGGCCGTGGGTGTGGAGGTTTCGAAGGGCGGGGGCGCGCTGCACGCGCGCGCACAAGGGTGTGGGCGCGCGCCGGATCCTTATCCCTGCGCCTCTCTCTCCTGTTTGCTAATTAGATGGCGTTAATGGCGGAGGCGGAGGTTACTATCGCTCGGTGGTGGGAGACATCAATCATAGGGGAGCGCATCCGCCGGCGACGCGGGTGGCGGGCGGCGGGCGGGCGCGGGCGGACAGCAGAACGGGCGGAGAGGGTGGAACGGGCGGAGTGGGGAGCGGGCCGGCCCGGGCGACGGGTTGCGCACCACGCCTTCGCTGAGGCGCCGCGCGTGGGTTCTGCTCCGGCGCACAAGGAAACAATCTTGAATAGAGCCGCCTAATGAAATGAGAGGGCGCCGATTGAGTCTGTTCCCCGTCGCCCTAGCCTCGCGGCCTAAGCTGGTCGGATGGGAATAGATTTTTCCGTTGTTCGTCGCTCGTGAGCGTGGGGGGAGGGGTTCATTTTGCTGGGCGCTCTTCTGGTTGCACTACCGTCCTGCTTAGCTGTGAAGTGACTCTTGTTGAAGAATGCCTAATTATTGTCTGTTACGAAATATTTCTGGTCTTCGTGAGGTCGAAAGTTGGTTTATTATTGTGTTTTAATATCTGGACTTCTATGCTGTGAATTGTCTCAGCCGGTATACTATTTTTACTGCAGCAATTGTTATGGTCGTCTTGTATGCGCAATGTTAATATTGCTTCGAATGCCAGTATATTTCCATGAGTAACTTAGTACTTGCACTACTGCAATAGTTATCATAACAAAGAAGATTGGTATCGACAGATAAGATGTTCCAATAAATTTGAACCTTGGAGGATGTGGAATGCTTGAAACTTCTGACCCTCGCTTCAGAGCAGGGACGTTAAGGAACGTCGATGTTTTCTCTTTGCCTTCAACCCCCGCAGTCAATGTGCCCTTCACTCGAGCTGAACGGCAGTATTCTTGTCGGACCTTCGCCGCAGTCGTCATCCTTCACTCTGTCAGCGCGATCCGTCTTCTGCTGCACCTTGCTATCGCTCCGCGACACAGTCTTGCGCTTCCCGAGGCGGACTCCGGGTTATCACTGGCACCGCGGCGAGCGCCCGCCCCGCCCCCGCGCCGCCGCCTGGGCTCGTCCGATCACGCGCCTGCCGTGGGCTGCCTAATATCGTTACGGGGTCGCGCGGGCGGGCGGGCAGAGCTGAACGTGCGGTGCGGAGCGGAGCGACTCTCGAGGCTGCCGCGAGTAATTTCGTTTGCGTATTAAGGCGAGCGCGCAGGCCCGCACGGGCGCGTCGCGAGTCCGCTTGCCGGCGGGCGCGCGGGAGGCGGAAGCCAGGGGGGGGAAGGCGCGGGCGCGTGGTGAGGCAACGGGAAGCGGGTGGTGCGCCGAGAGTGTCGATATGTGTGTGGTGGAGTCGGGGGGAGGGCGGGAGTGGGATGGGTGGTGAACGCAGGTGGTGGTGGGCGAGCGACAAGCCATGCCCTGATGCGGTGGTCGGGGAGGTTGGTGTATGGCTATGGTGGGGCCTGGAAGTGGTGGGCGCTGCCGCTGGCGAACGACGCTCTTGTGGTGGTGGAGGCGGGAGTCGCGGAGTTAGCAAACCGTGGTGCGCGAGACGACGATACGATGTGGGGCTGCGGTGCGGGAGCGAGTTAGTGGGCCTAGGTGACTGAAGGGCGCTGGCGGTGGCCCGGAAGCGGCCAACGCGGCGATGTCTACCGGGTCGGAGGCTGGTTTGCGGTGGTGCAGGCAGTGGTGGGCGGGCCGCTGGCGAACGACGCTGGGTGGTGGCTGGAGGGCGAGGGGCGGCCGCCGCGAGAGACGCCCGGTGGCGTGCGACGAGACGATGCGCGGTTGTTCGGGAGACGCTGGGCACTTGAATAGATGGTGGACGAGCGCAGGGCGGCGCGGTGTGTGGATGGTGGTGGGCGAGCGGTGGGACGTGCCTGCGCGAGCAGTGGTCGTTCGCTCCGCCCGCGTGACTTGCTCCCAGCGCCGCGCAGGTTATCGTTTGGGCCCGCGGCATTCTGCGCGGCTCTGGGTCGCTCTGCGACACTGCGAAGCTCGCGCTCATCTGCCAACGCGGACGGCGTGTCGTCTGACCTCGGATAGTGTAATTCTTGACGGACGCAGATGAGGTGTGAAGGCAAGCTCCCGAAATATCGGTGAAGCTTCTGACTTCGGTGAATGTAATTTAATAATTGTATTCACATTTATATTGTAATTATAATCGCTTTGACTAGCTCCCATGCTGCCAACAGCACGTTCTGCATTTCAATGCTTTCAGTGATTGCACCCATTCGTGGAATAAAAGGAACAAGTTTAAAACTTCTTCGGAACAGTTTACAGTGAATAAATGAATATGTCCTCATGAGTATTGAGCAAAATATTAGAAAAATATTTTTTGAAACGTGAAATATTTTTTGAAGCGTTGAAGGCGAATAATCTCTCAATGCATTGAATTGTTTTTCGTCATAATACGAAATTGGATATTTGATACACCTGGCGAAAGTTTGTATGCTACTTTGCCGGCCATTCCCACTTCAGCTAATTAGTGAGCCAAGTTAAAGCCGTCTGCTAGGAACGAATTCTCCAAACCACCCTCTCTAATCTCTAATTTTGTATCTTCCCCATTCCCATATTCAGATTACAAAACCGTGCAAAGTTAACGACAAAGTCACCCAGACAAAATATCTTTCCTCTTTTTTCTTTTTCATCCATGATCAAGAGTCGCCACCAACGTACAAAGTATTCCAGAGGTTCTTTAGCTTCATAACTTATGATGCAGAGGAAGATTATAAATAAAGGTGTTTGTGAGCTCAGGTCTAAAAATAAATGGATAAGGCAGTGTTCGGAATTAGGAATATTTCTTACTTCTAAAAATATTAACATACAAATTTACAATCCAAAAAATATTACTTCCTCAACTATATGTTATTAACTAAGGCTGGTTATTAGTAAAAATTATAATTAAAATATCAGTTGAGTTTCTAAGGAACGTTGTAAAATGAAAGTGTCAAAATTAAAAATGGTTTCAATGGCAAGGCTTGGGTAGTGAAGTAGACTGTCTTTTGGAACGCTCCAATATAACATGCCTAGTCAATCATCTTGCAGGTGCGCCTAAAAACCTCAAATTGTTTCCTAAAAGGCGGAAAAAACATTTTCTGCGCGCCTAAAATAAAAATGAAAGAAAAGCTTTTTGGGGGTACGAATACAATTTCTCCTAATTTTTATTTTCAAAGAACAGAAAAATACCAGTTAGATTCTAAGGGTAAAACTCTCTTCGACATGAATTTGAGTGAAATCCCGTTTAGTGATTTTCTTCCTAGTAAAGATCAGTACAAAAGTTCTGTAATTCCTGAAATAACTGTCCTTCGTAATTGGGGCGAATTGCTGTATTCTTGGGTGTTTTGTATGAAAACGTTTCAATGCTGACGATGATGTACAATCAGGAATTCATTTTCAATGATTGTGAAAACGTTAACTTTGTAGAACTAATTATGTTACACTCGGAAGCAAGTACTGTATGCTATGGGCTAACTTAATTCTCATAGCAATTATCGTTCCCAAAGTGTTAATTACAAGCAAGCAACTGTTCTGGCCCAAAGTAGACTTGGTAACGGATTTGTGAAAACTAATTCCATCAGATGAAAACATATCGCAACACAAATTATCCCGGCTGCACGAGTAAATTACAAACTTGAACTAAATTCATTGCAGGGAAGTTACCCACGTTTTTCGAACGTTCGCAACGAAGAGCTGCAAAAATACTCCTATTAGCTTTGGCGTTGCTGCCCGCCGTTGAATCGAACCAATGAACACATTTTGATGCGACGTTTTCCCCAAAATCGGGCTCGCCATTACTGTTTTCATTAAAATCTGAAACCATTATCACTTGCTCTTCATTTAGCGAATTGTAGTGGATTTACTGGCGCGTGTCGCCTCCTAATTAAGGGACAAGGATAAAATTGTACATCGAATTTTTTGTAGTCCTAATCTGTGAGTAGCTGGCATTTCATGGTTGCAGTTCCATCGACAGTGTACGTTTAAGAGTCGCTAAAAAGATTGTATAGAGAAACTAATTGAACTGATTGCTTATGAATGCTATCCAGTTTATGTTCTCTCGTCAAATGTAATTGGCTTTGTTCTGTTCTTTACTCGTTTCTTCCCGATTAATCACGGAAAAAGGAACATTACAAAATTCAAAAAAAGTTAAATGATATAAAAAGGAACGTAAAAATGTGTGAATGGGTAACAATTACTGTCTTCTTTGTTTACGGATATTTCCGTGCCGCGTAGGTATTATCTATTTTTATCTATCCAAAGACTTTTAGGTCTAAACGATGTTACTATATTTCATTCGCTATTTGTGCTTCTTAAAGAATTAGATTATTGTTGTAGGTGCTAAAAACTTAAACACACTTTTGAATTACATTCCACTGCGACATGTGTGAATGTTGTGCCTAACAAAGACCTCGTTAGGTAATAGTGACTGAAAAAGAAACCATGTATGATGTTGTGTCAGTAAAAACCACTAATTGTTTCACAACTTAAGGCTTTGTGACTTCAGCAAGCTCCTTACATCTGCAGGTAACATCGTTGCATTTGTAGACTTATGTACTTACTGAAATAAATAGAATGTGCAGCAAGATATTGCGCAATTTACCACTGATTTTTGCAGTTAATTTTTTTCCAAAATTCGACATACCTTCGAAACTTTTGAAGTTTCCAAGCCTCACAACGGTTCTTCTGTAATATACACGATAAATATCAACCTATTTGGAAGTGTCGAATGTTGTAAGATCCGGACGACAGTGGTAAATTGTGACATTTTTCGATAGTTCGCATGAAGCCAAAGGATACAACACGTCACCAGGCCATTCATCTTCCATCCGGCCGGCAATCTGCTATTGCTACTATTCGTCACGAACTGTTCCGGGCGCTAACAGCTGACGACTTCCTCCACAACTGCCGCCTGCCGCTCCGATCTGGGCGTTGCTGTGCACGGCGCGGCGCGGGGCGGACCTTTCCCATGACGACTTACTGCAGCGTCATATCGGGGCGCCGGCCGCGCTCGTAAAACGTCCGAGGAGTCGCGAGATATAGGAGC
>BOPP01000004.1:7849939-7860540 GCA_017312745.1 Gryllus bimaculatus | reverse complement strand
GAGTGAAGAGCGGCGGAGGGCGGAGGAGTGGGGTCTCGCCGCGACCTGGCTTCGTCGACGGGGGCCGGCGCTTAGCCCAGCCGACGGCCGCTACTTGACCGCCGCCCCGCACTTCCCGGCGCCGACTTCCTTGTAAACAAGCACTTTGATATTCGCCAGCGGCGCCGCCCTCCTCGACCTGCCCGATATTATATCGAGTGAAACAAGGCAATATCGGCGCGCGATACTCCCCGGTGGCGCTTCGCGTCCAACGCTCCTCCGTCTATATCCACCCGCCCATCCTCTCTCCCTCCCGTTCTCCCTCAACCTCCATCCTTTGCCATTCTTCGAGAATATGCCTTCTCCCGTCGACCACGTTAACACCGGCAGGTTTCATCAAAGCATTCCTTCTCGTTAATTTTTCCCTTTTTATTCTATATCCTCTTATCCTTTAATCCTATCGTTCACTGTTTTTGCCATCTCCTATAGTCCATATCTGACACCTACATTTCCCATTCACATCATTCCTCTTTTTCGCCGCAGATTTTTTCCATTGCCAACTTCTAATATCTCTTCATTCTCACGTTACCCTTTTCCTCTGCTAATGTTTCGTGATTATGTTATCTTTTGCCATTGTTGCACTTTCCTTCATGCTTCATCATTTTAATGTTCACTGGGGTGCTTTACCTTTTATCACTTAAACACAGAGTTATATAGTGCTTTCCACTAACCTCGTCCATTGTCACTGCTCCCTCCTCTGTCACATATTACTAATCTCACCCCTTTGCACCTTTCTGAATTATTTTACTTTCCTAATGTCAATATAACAACATCAATGGAAATCTCCTGGTATTTATTTTTTCACAGCTTTTACAGCTTTCACTGCGTGCTTCTTTTCTTAGGATACTGAACAATCCATTTGTTCATTATTTATTATTACGTTCATATTTTCTTTTCATTGAAATATTTTCATTCTATAAATAAAATAAATCACATTTTAATTACTTTATAACATTAAATGTGTTATAAACGCTATAGCTGCTTCAATGCCTGGACAGGATAAAGTGTCTTATGTGAGCTGGCACTACTCTTCTGACACAAAACTGCTTACTTGGCATACTTTCCTTTATTATGTATGATATTCTAGTGTAAACCATTAGTGTAGACAGGCACGGATCAAAACAAGGCACCTGCCAATCTCCATGCGAGCGGAACAGTATCCTGCCAAATGAGTTGAAGTAGATCGCAGCGCAGACGTCTGCGCTTCTACCAGAAGCACTAGAGCTTCGTCCGTCGTCACTGGCGCCTGTCGCCCCTGCATGCTCTGCAACCCCGGCAGATCGATGGCGGACGGAAGGAGCACGAGGCGGCGGCGGCGGCCGCGGATTACGAGGTGCGCCCGTTCGACTCGCCCCAATCGATATCGCGTGCTGCGTGCCCTCAGCCTATCCGCCGATTGCCGTTGACTTAGCTCTTAACAGGCCATATTTCGCCCTGCCGGTGGGGATCGACGTGATGAATCTCGTTGCGGTATCTTGAGTATCGATAAGCGAAAGACCCCGGCTATCTGCTCTGCTGAGTGCTTGTCTCCCTTTCGAGGAGGAATCGGTAAGGTATTTGAAGAAATGCTGCATGATTTCTCTAAATTAATTTTGTGTCATGTAGAAAGAATACGTCTGCTCCCTGTTCTATTATTAAAGCAAGTTATTTAATTTGTAACGTATAAATTATTGTTAATATACACAAACGATGTGAAGAGAATAGCAATAAAAATATTCTCCTGTGTCAATCGTTTCGTAGGTAGCAAAGAATCCTACCTATTAATTTTTAGGTACAGGTAATATTAAATAAGTAATATGCAACGATGAATTTAAGTTCCCACGTATTTGCCAACTTTATGATTGCTTGTACTTGAAATCATGGGGATATTCTAAAGTAAATCTTAATTGAATTAAGTGATTATTCATACTGTACTATTTAGTCTGAATCATCAAATTTCAAATAAATATATACATCTTAACGCAACATTTGTGTAATGGTGTGCATCAATTAATTAAAACCTTTTAGTAGGAACTACTAAAAGAATCTTAGTAATTCTGGCGAAATAAGAATTGAATATATTTTCTTCTGTTGTGAACCCGACATATTTTGTTATGTCAAAAAACTTTAGTTTGCAATAAAAAATAAAGGCGTTTATACCGAAGGGAAATGTGGGAATCTTTACAAAATTAATTTACTCCCTTACTTATAAAAGTATATCTTTAAGAATTTGTGAGAATAAATTACGTGAAAGTTGTTACTGTGTGACGGAAGTTTCCGTCTACAGAAGATATTTTCGCAGAATCATTTTGTGATTTTTACTTCAATGACATCTTATTGCTGAGAATCCATAATCCGAACTATTATCGATGTCCAATATTGGCGATACGAAAAGTTTCGATTACACTTTCACTTTAATCATCTGGGACCGGCACTCGTTAAAGAAATGTTTTAGTAAAACTGAACAAATTTTCAATTTATTTGAGAAAAGTTTCTAACCATTCTCTTTCTTGCTTGAAGCAGGTTTAAAAAAGGGCGTTTTGAAGTTAAAATGTTCCATGTGAATCCGTAGTTCATCGAATTTTATGCTCGCATTTCTACGTGTTTCCCGGTTTCCTAATTCTATTCAGCAAAGTGAAAAGGTGTAGGTCTTCCATAAAACGCCCTGCACTGTGAGTGGCGCCGTTCACGCGTCGACCTCTTTAGCCGTTAGCATGTCCTGCCATCATTCACAATTTACTTTGAAATTTGCGTTCATATGTTATTAGCTCGCTTTGAGAGCGAGCCGTTTCGCAAAGCGACGACACCGAGGGCATGGCTTTTAGCGCATCCCGCGCCACCGGCTTTCGCTCGGTACTCAGGTGCGACGGCTATCACACACACTGCGCTACCGGACGTTTAAATCTCCCCTCGGCTGCGATGGCGCGGGACGAAATTGAAAATTTACAGCCGAGTGAAGACTTGGGGCCGCGGCGGCCGGGCGGGGCCAGCGCGGCGTGGCGCGCGCGCATCCCGGCCAGTCAAAACGTCGCTCAGCGGCAGCAGGGCGCCGCGACGTGACTATCGGCTCTTGTTTATCCTCGCCGGCCCCGCTGGCGTCAGGAGTTACTGCTGCAGTCGCCGTTCGACGTTTCGTGACAACGCCGCAAAATCCCGGCGAATATTTTTAGCGGCGTCCTGCTGCCGTCGCGCTGCAGCAGCGGCTTGTCGTTGGCGCCCCGGGCTTTGCGCCGCGTTTCCGCCTGGCGACGGCCTCGCACGCGCGCCTCCCCCGCGCTTCCGGCTCCCCCGCACGCTTCGCCAGCAGCCACCTCTCAGCGTCACTCGCCACTCGGTGCACCGGACCGTACCATGTCAGGCCCATCTCCGCCAGCCATCGGCGCGTTTCTCCATGCGCGGATCCTCTAGTTTCACCGAACACACCACTTCCGCTACTGTGGTTGAATAGTTCCTTTCTATTCTGCCGTACTCTTATATCGAATTTCGACGACGCGTTAGGCTCATTAACCACTTTCGCTTCGAACCTGTTCTTTGTCATGTGTCCCTTTCATATCTTCCTTAACGATTTATTGAATCTGTTTTCATTCGTTTTTTTCTCTCACGTCACCGCCTTCATTATTCTTCACTAGTTTGGTGTTCTCTTAACCGCTCTAGTCGGCCCGGTTCCTGCATCCACCCCTTACAGCTCGGCCTCGTATGCCACCGCCATCGCCTCCCCGCCTACCGCCGCGCCTACCGCCCGTGCCGCGCCGCGCCGCGCCGACGCCGGCAGTTATAAAGCAACGACGTCCGGCTAGCCGGAGCCGTTGCGCGCCCTGCGGACAGGCGGGCGATTTACAGCGGGGGAAGCCGCGGCTCAGCCCCGCCCCCGCGCGCCTCCGCGCCTCCCCGTGTCTCCCTCCGTCCCCTCTACGGCCCCCTCCGCCCCCCGCCCCGCCGCGGCCGTGCACCGCGCCGCCATCTCCGGCGAATCGCGATGATTTAGAGCGGTGCGCCGCGGCGTCGACGGCGGCGGCGTTGGCGGCGGCCGCGGAGGCGGGGGCGGGGGCGCGTGTGGAGGCGGCTCGAGCCCGCAGGAAGGCTCCCCGCCCCGCGCGCCTTCTCGCGAAGACGCCCCGGCGGCGGAGGCGGCCGCGCAGGATGCCGCGACCGTGGCCCCTTGGGTGGCTGATGAGCAGCTGAGGTAGAAATCTGGGCTGGTCAAAGTCAGTGGTGGTTTTCACAAGGTTTATTTCGAACCGCAAGCTACTTAAGATGGAATTATTTAGCGATTTGTTTTCTCGTGAAAATGATCGTTGAAGCAAGAAAGGACTGAAGCAGGCAGAAATGCAGTAATGCTAATTAGGCATGAACACGGTCTTCCGCGGCCGGAGCTTGCGTGCTCTCCGGAGGAGCCAATGAATCGTAAGATCAATGGCAACTTGAGAATGAAAATTCTCAATCAAAATTCAAATTCAAAAAGTGATACTTCAAATGTCCGAAGTTGCACAGTAATCCCAACATTGTATTGTAGACTGCCCAGTGTAAACATAAGAAAAATAAATTATTCCTGTGTTCATATTAATTGTTAAATATTGAATGCTGTTATTTGAATAATGTTATATTTTCCCCTTAACACAAACTCACGGTATGTTGCATTGAAACATGGAATACACTTTATTTTTCATATATTTACACCGGACAGTCTAGAATACAAAGTTAGGCTTACTGTGCTACTCCAAAATTACTTTTGGCTCATACTTTTTCTTATGTAACTCCACTTGCCGCCGCCTGTGCGCTTCACTAAGAACGCGAATTCTTGCCGCCGAGCGTACATGTTAACGCCTACTATTGCTTATTTTGCCATTTAAAAATCTTTTAACTTTGAGAAAACAATTTTTTCTTCGATGGTCTCCTGGATTCGTCAATAATCCGTCGAATACTTACCGGGAGAAATGGTTCATTGCATCAATGTAGTCCCTTTCACCGAGAGGTCCTAAGTTCGAGTCCCAACTGTGGCAGAGTTTTTGACCTTAGCTTGTCAGCTAGGTTGAATTTGTCGCTATCTGGAGGAGAATTCCAGCGGCCGTCTTCTCTGCTCTGTAGTTTACCGTAGTTTCTCCTATCAACAACAGGCGAATGCCGGAACAGTAACAAACGGACCACGGACCACGCGCGATCTTTCGTACATCTTCCTTGTCCTTTCTAAATTGCCTTTCTAAATTCCACGTACCTGAAATAAACAATCATAAGAAAAGGCCTCGCCAAAATCAAGGGAAAAAGGCGCTAATATGAATATGTAAAGTTTATTATCGTGTCATTTTCATATAGAGTTGTGAAAAAAATAAATATTCCTAATATTTTTTTTAATTTCCGGCCAATAATGTGTTGCCGTTGCTGTGTTCCTTGTGAATTTTATTCAGATATTTACTCCCACAAAGGACCTACATAATGTTTATTCTTACCCCGTTTTCGTTTCCCCACCTTTCTCTATTTGCATCAATGTATGCCAGCTCCCAAACAATTTTTAGAAACCGCACGATATCAGTTCGTTTCTTCGCGTGGGATAAAAACATAAAAACTCCTTGTATGTATGTTATTTCGTAGTTGCGTAACAGATTAGATTGCATTGCTATACACCAGACCGTGACTGTAATTCGACGTGATATGCTAAAGTAATCATGCCGCCTCAGCGATCGATTACATTCCAGAATGAAATAGTAACTAAAGTAAGGTGTGAAAAATTGTTAAAATTTGCATGAAATTAACCGCAATTTTACTTTCTCGCCTTACGAATACTTCGTAATAACAGAAAGTTATGTAATCGTGCGCCAAAAACGGCGAATATTATATTGTTATCCAGTGCATCCTAGTTCAGGTTTCTATTCTGGGAAACCACAGTTCTACGTAGAAATTCGAAATTTAGATCTTAGAATTTCATTTTTTTGTCTACGTAAGATGAGGCTACGTAAATGTGAATTATTAAAGAATGTAGAATGTAAAAAAAATTGTTTCAGCATAGAGGAATATTTTAGTTTTTACATGATTACCTGAGACATTTTTCAGCTCTTTCATTTGCGAAGATTACCTTGTCGTGGTAGGAATTCATACGATATTTACTCCGATTTGTCTTTCCTCCAACATGTAATATTTCATCAGTGACATTAAAAAGGCAGTTTCCGTAAATACTGACAAAATAGTTTTATGGATAAGGAATGTTGTATCATTACATGTTTTTTTTATTTATTATATCTTATGCGGCACTATCAGCATTGGTAAGGAATAATTATCCACTTTTTCGGATTTAGTGACCTAGTATACAATTTTTTTAATTCGTAATTTTTTGGCTTCAGCATTGCATAACTTTCTCTCCACTTCGTGAGTAGTATGCGAAAACATTTTTTGTGGTGCCACAAAATGGCACAGACTTTCTTGTAGTGAAGTTTTCTTATTTCCTTGGTGTGGACGGTCTTTATGACCTTCTCCATACTCTATCATCGCCCAAAGTACATTTTTTTACATTTTCTCAATTTTTCGGTCTCCTAATAATAGAACCGAAATATTGCTTAAGAAGAGTAAAACCTCATCATAATGCAAATACTGCACCCAATATTGCGCGAAAACTATAAAAAGTTTCAAAAAATTTGCATGAACTTAATGAAAAACTAGTTATTAACAACAAATTTCATTTGAAGAATAAAATTCTATTTTCAATTTTGTAGTTGTAGGAAGACGCTGAAAAAATATAAGTGTATTTTACTCTGTTTTTACAAGAAATTTGAAGAAAAAATTTGGTACTAATTTTGAGGAAATTTTGAAATTTTCTGGGGGGAGGTTAATGTAGAGTACCCCCAAATTTTCAAGAAAGTTTTTTTTTTAAATCGCAGCGCTGCTAGTAGAGCCAGATCGACTGGGGAATATCAATTTTGGAAAAATATCTTAGGTATGGTTTAGGCGCTTGTGGTATTCACAGACGGACATTACGAAAACAACATGTCGGTACCAAATTGTTCGTTGAAATCAGGAAATCTATTTTCCGCGGCATTATACGAGAAAGTTAAAACAATAATTTTACATCATCATGAAATAAAAAATTGATCTTTGTTGGTGAATACGTCGTGGTGGGCACGAGAGTGCTGCGGGTTGCCGCCGGTGCTACGACCTAAGGGGAGCATACCACTGCCAGTAGAGCAGTATTTCGTGAAACGAATAAATTAATTAGACTTCTCTACTTCATTGATAATACATGATATATTTGTAAAAGTATTTATAGTTTTGGTTAAGTTGTCTAGAAATGTTTCTATGTGAATTTATATGCCTGGACTTTAGTTGAACACACATTGACCAGTTATGGTTCTTCACAGGTATCTTTTAGTCCTTTTCTGTGTTCTTAAGCAAAACAAGCACCTAAACCGCGCTCAGAATTTCCGCCAAAATATATTGGCGAAAGTTATTGAGTAGACAAATTTAAGAGAATCAACATCAACTTAATATATCTCAAAACGCGTTTTTTATTTGGTGTTTCTCTTGTATATCAACATTGATCAAACCATTGTACTCCATCTCTCTGGTACCGTAGCGCCCTTACCGTAGTGCTTGCGATCACGTACAAGAACGCAGGCTAGGACACCACCTCTTGAGCTTTCTGGAATGGAATTTAAATGACGTTTGAGAGAGTGATTGAAACAAGCATTTTATTTATAACATTTTAAATGTTTACTTCCCATTGATTTCTACCAAACGTTTAATTTCGCCCTCTTACACTTGCTTGTAGTGTGTAGCCTTTATGCTTTTTTCTTTTATATTTAGATTTTTGCGTAACACTGTCAGAGTGGAAATATATTAAAATAATTTGACTTGCACAATTACCTTAAATGTTGTAGAGCCTTTAAACTTAATTAATTCTTAAACTTATTGGAGACCTAATGTTTATCTTCGAAATGTGTACACGTGATGGAACTTCTATTCTACTTTATTTCAAAATATCGGATGATAATATTCTTATTGAATTTTAATTTCTCCCTCGGTATTACTGGTTTATTGGAAATAAGATTTTCCTTTTTATATTTACGAATTCTTTTGCAGCATTGAATGTTATAATAATTAATGGAATTTATAGTTAATTCCAAATTGTACTATTGTACCTCATTTCTGAGGAACATTTTTTTACTTGCCCGCTCCTTTTGACAATGATGATTATGACATCTATCGTTGCGTGTGATGATGTTACTTTCTCATTATCCTTAAATAACGACCAGTGGAAGGTTAAGTTTCGAAAACAAATACACTCTGCCTGAGAACTGTATTAAGTACATTATTGCTGATGACAAAAGTAAGGCAATGTTTTTGTGAATAGGAAATACGATTTTGTTTTCTTTTCTTGTTGACAGCTGGAATGCGTTGTGTGTCTTTTATTCAATGGAATCCTTCCCTGCAGAAGGGTGTTATAGAGAGAGAAAATTAGCCAACGCGCGTTTCCCGGAGAATCTCATATTGTGAGTTTTTATACTGTTTTCTCTGTTTGATACCTATTTCATTTATCTCTCGGTTTCCAGGGAAAATTAAGATATTTTTCATAATGGTAAACTAGGAGGATGGAAAACCTTTTGGTAACTTTAACTAAAAAATTCTAAGAAATCTATTTTCTTCTTGTTTCGTATTACTTCTGACATTTAGAATGTTATCTTCATTCTTAGAATGGTAAAAATCTTGAAATGTATCTAAATGCTTTGAATGATCTATGCAATTATATTTCACAAACAGTGATGTTGACAACTGCAGATCTTTTCTGAACTACTAGCACTTCGAAGTTTTAGTGTGTTATTCACATAAACGATTGCAGAACAGTACTGGATGTGATTATAATCAACCAGAAATATCGAAACCAGTTGCATGCACAGGATGAAGCTTTGAGCGTTTCGATTCTAAGTATTTAATGATATTCTAACTGAAGTATTCTCCGAAATCATGCGTAAATTCGATTGTTGTATATGAAGTTGTTAAAATTGGCTATGAGATGAAAAAAAAATATTGTGGCCATTTCGAAAATTGCATTACTGGTTTTCAATAAAATCACCCTGAGAGTTCTGGATCTTCTGCCAAATGTGCGGGTTCCGTTGGATTCTTTAGCCGACGAGACACATTCCGATATAGTTATCATCGCTGCTACATGCGTCACAGATGTGTGGATGACATTCTAGTGAATTCACGCCATGGGCAACCTTGTTTTGCTACATGATCCGTTTTCTACCTTTTTAATGAACATGTTTCAGGGCGGCAAGAACACTTGCCTGCATCCACTGCTTACAATGATAGCAGTACTCGCTACAACTTACTACTGATTGTACATTCTGCGCAATTAGGTTTCAGTCTAACTTGTGTCATCTGCTTGGGTGTGAATATGTATGCTTTTCCACTATTGGATACTCATCGTCATTTAGTTTTGAATATATAGGTAAAACTTTAGACTATGTGCTCGTATCACACGGGCTTCGGCAAGTGAGCAAGCGGTTCTACCTCTCGCTTGAGCTCCCCACTTCTGTTGAAAAATCAACTGCTAATACTATCCGAGAGGCCCCGGAAGCACAAGGCAAATAGCGCGCGAGGTCAAGGCATGGCCTCGTATGGCGAACAATTCTTGCAGAGAGATTGACTTTTTCATTTTCATCGGGTGCAGCATTTTGTGCAGTTGATACTTATAACGCCATTCTCAATTTTGGAGACATTTCCTGTGGAAATGCAAAGAAAACCAGGAATTTCGTCAGATGAAGCGTATCTTACAAGAACTGGCACAATTAATGTGCATACTTTGCATATGAATGAATTTATCCTCAGTCCACATTTCTTACTCGAGTATTTAAGAAGCGTCCAGTATCTGAAATGAGATTCTCCAAACTTTTTTGGAGCTGGGGTTAATGTAAGACCTTCGGCGCATTTAAAGAATGGCGGTAGAAATAGAGATAAAGCCCGGCAATGTTGTGCGCGACAGAGAGGCCGTGCGGTACGATGCCTATCGTGCGTTCCCGCAAAAGGAGAGCATTTTGAAAATTTGTAAAGCTCCTATTACATAATGTAAAAATGCAAAATTTTTGCTGCATACCAAATATGATAAACAACGCAAAATAACCCTTAAATAATAGTTACTCTCTCTTATTATATTTGTTAGATAAGTAGGCTATAATAGCAACAGGGAACAATATTTAACGTAATATTTGAGCTACAATTTTGCAAACTATGATCAATTACAAATAGGGTTTACACTATTTCCTTTGAACTCATGAATAACTTAGTGTACTCTATCTCCGTGCCCGGTATGAGCAAAGAGGGCTGAATCGACCTATATAATGTTCACTCGAAGATAAAGAATATTTTGCGGGGATATCTTTTCAGTTATATGAAAATCGTCGTGTTGATTGGAAAATAATGATGTGTGAATTTGGATTTATACATTGGGCTGCAGAAAAGCAACATTTAAATTGCAACGACGTTCACTATAAATATCACATAACTTGTGGGACCAATGTCTAAATTTTTCTACGAATGTTTAATAATAATAATAATAATAATAATAATAATAATAATAATAATAATAATAATAATAATAA
>BOPP01000004.1:7817659-7839520 GCA_017312745.1 Gryllus bimaculatus | reverse complement strand
CCCGCTCTCACGCGGCCTGCTCGCCCGGAGAAGTCGCTCGCTGCGGAGGCACGTGCTCAGTGCGGGTGGGCGCTTTTTGCGACGAGCATTGCGTTCGCCGCCCCTTGTTAAGCTCACGTGCTCGAATGCTTGCGTTTGTATGTATTGCTCCATTGGGTGAATAAACTTTTTCTTTGACCATTGTAGTCAGATAAGAGTATCAATTCAAAATTTTCTTTGTGATATTACGGCAAAATGTTCCTGTTCCTTCTATATAAATTATATTGTAGGCGTAATCACTTAAATCTAATATACATCATGAATTCCTGAAGTTTTCTGTCCTGTTTTTTAGCTCTCTGTATAATGAATTTTGTTTGTTAAATGTTTCTATATCAGAGTATAGAAGGAATTTTGTTGACGCATTTGTGCTGTCAGGGTGACAATTTTTACCATTCTACCTATTGTTAAAATAGTGTGTAGGATGCTGATGTAATTCTGTGCCTGTAATGAAGAACATTAATTTGCAATTTCATATTTTGTCCCTATTGTTTTCAGATACACATTCAGTGCGTCTGAAGAAACAACAAGTAGTTTGTACGTGGGCAGAATAGGAATTGAATACATTTCGATGCATCATACGGGATATCAATTTGCATTTCAATAAATTTTATTGTTATTGTCGAAACAAAACTCCCCGAACAAAACTCCTGTGAACTTCATTGATTTATGATGACATAACTAGAGGTAACCTGCTCAAATGTTACGGGACGAAATCGAATGTGAATAATTCGTTATAATGAATAGTAGAGCATTATTTATATTCTATAATGCTAAATTTGTTCTTTTTTATTTCAAACTTCCCTTTACTACTAGTAAAAAGTCTATCCGCGGTCCTCTAGGGGTCCGCGAAGCGGTTTTAGGGACTCTCTGAAGAGGCCACCAGATGATTTTTTTTCTATTTGCGATTGTTGTCATTGGTTGCCGGGCCCCATGAAGAAATCGGATTTAATTCCTATGGAAATTCACTGGGTTCCCGGGAGCCAACTGTCTCTGTAAGAAACATTATGTCCACTGCGTTCCGAGAAATCTCACTTACGTACGCGAGAGAGGGTCGTTTATCGAGGGGAGGGAAGGTTTAGATTGAGGTGTGGTTAGCCAGCGGCTTTTGACTAAAGGGCAAGTGGTGATCTGCAGAACCGTTTGACGCACGCGTCGTGTATCACGGACCCGTTGGCAAGTTCACAGAAAGGGGAATTTGGTGCAAAGGCGTTGGTATTTCTTAGGATCATTTTCTTAATTAAACACAATTTTAATATTAATTTACGTGTAAACAAAAAACAAAAATTTCAATAGTTATTCAAACATTGTTCATATTTTTAAAATTCTATAGCTGGATAAGACAGAAAAGGCCAAATAAAGTCAATTTGTAAAATTATTGTCATCCAAAATAAAATTGTAGGTGGTTTCTAATTTTCTACTCTATTCATCAAAAAAACTGTTTTTACAGTATATTTTTAACGTATTTATGCTTCGTACATTTTAAAATGAAAATCATTTATAATCATTGTTCTTATGATATTACTAACTCAATTAATAATATATTTTCTTACTACAAATATTCGCGAAACTTCTGGAAGTACCAATCATGCGCATAGATTTTACTAAAAACGTTTTAGATGTATTACAGACTGCAAATACGTAGCTTCAAAATTGCTTTTACGATGTCCAGAGCAAAAGAATTTGCAAGAAGTTCAGCATCGCTATTCATGGTCTTAAATTCACTAAAAGTAGTAATTTCTCTCGACTTCTATTTCCACTGACATGCGTGTTTGCGCAGATTGCCTCATTTCAAGGCCGGAAAGCGAAAGATAATTCGCGGTGACCCTGTCAAACTGTTAGAGGGCGATGACTGTTGGATGTTCAACCGCCCCGCACTCCCCTCCCGAAGTGGTTTCCCCTACCGCTGAATGACGTGCATTGCTCTCCTCGACACAACACGCGAGCGAATTTCTAGGTTCGGGCGCCGGCATCGGGTTGCGCCGTCTCGCGGAGCCAACGCATTGAGCGGGTCTGATATACATGATCGGTCTTCCTGTGGAGACTTTCATTTGTCTCATGCGTCTTTAACCTCTGTTAACATGCAATTTCTGCAAGTTTGTTAAGTGCACTTGTATCTACCTGGATGTTAAGAAATTTAACATTCTTAGCAAAGGGTTTTAACATCCTTAGCAACGTAAATAAACAACCATCGATTCATCGCAATCCAAATGTTTATTAAGAAGAAAACATGGGAATGTACAAAATAAATCAGATTCAAACAATTTAGGATAAAAGTAACTCATTTTATTTTTGCTGATAGTTATTGTTAATAATATTAATAGCACATTTAAAAAATATATAGTATGTAAACTAACTTCATTTTCCTGGCATTCCACTAAATTAAACTCCTCTGGTAATATATTTACTGACGATCTGAAGGTGTCGTCACTGGAAGACGACGCGCCCACTTCCTAACCGTCACTTCTTTAGGTTTAGGAGAATTTGCATCCATGTTTTCTCGAACCACGGTATACGATAGTACGGTACACGGTATACGATACGGTAATAGATATATCGCAAGCAACACTTCACAATATTGTAGTAACGTGCCACAGCAACAGAATTTATTTGTTTACTATCGCAGTAATGTCGAAATGTTCGCATAAATCGTGAGTTTTAATGGTGAGCGATAAAATGATGAACGTACCATGAAATGTTAGTGTTATTACCTCGTCCACGTTAAAAATCGTGGCGGATCGTAATTACACTCATAACATTTCTAGGTATGTTAATAGCTATTAAGGCACGCTCTCGGCATGTTCGTATCTTAACAACGGACGGAGCTCTGATTGTAACAGATTTAGTTGTTCATTCATTCACACAATTGTACAAAAACATTCGATGTAACAGATTCAGACATTATAATAGATTGTATTCAGATAGGTTTAGATGTCTGTTCTGGGTTATGTAACGAATTTACTAAAATTAGTGTACCTCGTCATGGGGCAATGCGTACATTTAATGTTTTGAAGTTAGTTTTCTTGACACTAGTAGCACAAAAATACACTGACACTAGAAACAGTTTCGAGTACTACGGCCGACTCCGAGGGGCTTATCATCGTTTGAGATCTTCACTGCCTGGCGGTAGCGAGCACACGTCTCACTCGTTCGGAGGCTCACTTACAACTGTGCTTGAGAACCTTCAGTTGCTCAAACTTTATGATACAATCTCGTGAACGCAGGAAAATTATGTTATAGATGTTCTCTGTTGTATTTTTTTCTTCAACGTACAATTATTTGATTTCCCCTAGAGGCAGTTTTTCATAACTTGTACTCCCCTCTCCAAATACAGAGCTGTTTTTAAAATGAACCAGGCAAAACCTCAACCAGGAATTTGCGGGCGTCATTTCTAATGTTTGCATCATTGCCAGTGATGTAAGTATTTAAGTAAGATCTTGTGAGAGTTGTGATGAGCGATATGTGAATAACTGCGATACTATTGAACATGACATTTACTGCAAAACGCAAATGATGTGAATAAGTATCGGGAAATCGTACAGCAATGCACCTATTACCTTTGCAGCTCACGACTTGTTTGGGAAAATGAAAGGAAACTTTATTCATCTCCACAGGCCTTGACTGAGCCCATTGATTTGTCAGAAAGGTACGGCGACCCATCAATGATTCATCCAAATGTACCTCTATTCTGCAGCAAACGGAGAACGTTCGTGCGCGTTGCTAGGTGGCCCGTTGCGCGTTCGTCGACATCCAAACATCAGACTAATAACAGAGCGGGCGACCTTGAGCGAAGGGCACGGTGGTCAAAGAGCTCCGGCGCAGAGCACTGGCGTTGCACTTCGCAGGCCGTAATCGCCGCAGTGGCCTTTGTCACCGGCTGGGGCAGGGCCACGTATTCAGTCCGACGTGTGCATACGAATCACTGAAAACACCTTTTACCAGTTTGCTCTATTTATTCCTTGTTTTATATATTTTTAATTATATGAACGTTGAATATTAATGTTTAATATTTAACGTACTAATAACGTTTATTTTTACAACGTTAACAATTAAAATATTGCATGACTTTCGTTAGAATTGAAAATCGAAAAAAGCTGTAGTTTTGAGTACGAATCATTGGCTTCTAGGTAGGGGTCTGATCCTCCGTGAGCCCCGCCCCCTTGTTACTGAAATTATGTAGGCACACCCCTCCTAAATTCGCAGTGCGCGTTCCTCCGTGCGGGATAGCTGAAGCCCGCGCGGTAGACAAGTATTGTGTTTTACTTGCGAGAGACGAAAACTCCCTAGCCCGAAGTAACTTCGTATCAGCTGAACATTGGCTATTTCTTGTAAATAAAAATAATAAAATAATAATTTCACGAATAAAAGATCGTTTTCAGATACATTCCTTGCATTCGTACGGGTTGTATTAATTTAAAAGTTCTGAGGTTAACTTACTGCAGGCTTGAACTATCGCCCGTTGAGGGCGCGTCATACGCTTGAAACCACTATGCGATATTTCTAAAGTGCCAAGTTTGAACGTACCTTCTAGGGAATCATCGTTAGGCCATACTTTACATTATAGGTAACTGTAATTATCCTGAAGGAGGAAGCAAAACATGCGCTGTAGTTTATTAGTACTTATCCTTTCTTGTGCCGGACACTTCAAAAGGAACTTGAATTTCAACTCAATTTTATTGTACCTTTAACTGTTCTTAGAGAGTTATTTTTTTAATGCGCCGGAAATTACTTAATTGTGCTACTTATCCCCATCTTATATTTATTAATTGTATGTTATTTCAATTTCTGTTTGGAGTATATTACTATAGAGTTCTGTTCACTTACATAGTTTTTAAAATTACATACAATAGTTTTCAGAATGAAATCTTCCTTTTCTTCCGCTTTGTACGTTCTAATTACTTTGAATTTTTATTAGTCACTGTTTACATGCTGCAGCACATTATTCAAACCTTTTCTAAATTGAGGATTTATTCAGAATGTGGGTTCCAGAACTTTAGTGCAATATCATTAATGATTCCAGTGTTGTTGTTTTTTGTTATTTTTTGTAAATTTCACGACTTAATTCTTCCCAATATATTGAAATCTCCAAAAAATACTCTTATTGTATCACTACTAAACAAATGAGAGATACACTTATGTGATCAAAAGTATTCGGACACGTGGCTGAAAAAGGACTTAACAGTTCGTGGCGCCCTCCATCGCTAATGCTGGAATTCCACAGGGTGTTGGCCCACCCTTAGCCTTGATGACAGCTTTCACCCTCTCAGGCATACTTTCAATCAGGTGCTGGAAGATTTCTTGGGGAATGGCAGCCCATTCTTCACGGAGTGCTGCACCGAGGAGAGGTATAGATGTAGGTCGGTGAGGTCTGGCACGAAGTTGGCATTCCAAAACATCCCAAAGGTGTTTGATAGGATTCAAGTCTGGACTCTGTGCAGGCCAGTCCATTACAGGGATGCTATTGTAATGTAACCACTCCGCGACAGGCTGTGTAGTATGAACAAGTGCTCGATCATGTTGAAAGATGCAATCGCCATCCCCAAATTACTCTTCAACAGTGGGAAGCAAGAAGGAGTTTAAAACATCAACTTAGGCCTGTGCCGTGATAGTGCCAAAAAAACAACAACAACAAAAAAGAACAACAAGAGGTGCAAGCCCTCTCTATGAAAAACACGTCCACACCATAAAACCATTTTGGACATATCCGGATACTTTTGATCACATAGTGTATGTACGGGTGAGTATATCTTTGGACATAAAAAATTGTCGATATATTAATTTGAGTCTCACAGAGATAACGTTTTTTTTAAAAAAAAAGCATTTCTCTCAAATGCCAGGGTATGATAAACATTGTTTCATTATATTGACCTTTCATTGCTTTTTACTTTCCCGTATACGGACGTATATACGGAGTATAGGGAAGATTATGTAATACAGCGGAAAATCGATTTCAAGATTTCGTCGGAAATAAACGTTTCGGTGTCCCTTGATACCGAAAAAATGTTTGTTTCATTTGTTTTCCGTCCGTCTGGTGTCTGTGAACACTACTAGCGCCTTAACCATGCCTAGGATTTTTCCAAATAGAAGAAATCCGCGTCGAGCAGACTCGAGTCGAATGTTTGAGATTTTGAAAAAAAAAGACTTTAAAATTTGGGGCACTTTATATGAACCCCCGGACATTTTCAAGATTTTCTCAAAAATGGCTCCAAACGTTTTCTTTAAATCTCTTGTAAGAATAGTAACATACAATTATAAATGTGGCAAAGGTCCGATTTTCACGGTTAACTCTGAATTTTCGAAAATTTCAAGAACATGAATATCTTTCGGTGTCTTCCTATAATTACAAAATTGAAGATAGAGATTGTTCCTTCAAATAAAATTGCTACTCCTTAGTGAATTCTTTCATTAAAGTCATGCACTTATTTTGAAAAATGTAGTAGTTTTCGCGCAAAATTGCAATACGTGAAATTAAAAAATACATAATCAAGATTTTTCTCAAAAATTGTTCCAAACTTTTACTTAAAACGTTTGGTAGAGATAGCGCTAAATGTACTCTAGAAGATGAAATAAACGCCATATTTCTCTATTGTTTTGTTTTTTCAAAAATTAAAAAACGTAATTTTTTGACTTGCCTCTCATGTCGTTAATATTTATATTAGTGAATGTACATGTGCTTAAAATAATGACTTGTGAAGTTTCTCGTAAATCGCTACCGTTTTCTGTAAAAACTAGCTCAAATCTCCGCATTTTCAAAAAAGCTCTGACACCATTTTCTCAAAAATGGCTTCAATTTTTTCTTCAAACATTTTGAACGGATAGTGGTATTTGCACTCTTTAATATGACGTAAAGTTAATTCCGGTGTATTTTTTTTAATTACACAAATGTGATTTTTTTAAGGTCTCTCACGCCGATGATATGCACATTTCCGGCAATTTGTAAAAACTATTGTATTTGTGAGTTAAAGTACTTAAAATTACTTTAAATTAAGTTTTTCGAAAACTCAAAAATTGTCTGTGAGAAAGAGTTTCAAATTTCAAATTTACAGTGACACTTAAACGAGAGTTTTTTGAAAACGGCGCCAAATTTTTCAAGGAAAATTGCTATTTAGGACGAGATTTTACTGTTCTTTAATAATTTCAAAATAATATTTCTGCTCTATATTTAAGAAACCAAGAATGAAGAAAATGTCAAAAAATGTATTTGATTTATGAATAATAGTTTCCAAGTACCTTCCTGTAACATAAACTTTGGAAACGAAGGTAGAAGCGGAAGTGATGCGAGCCTGTATTTTGACATCTAACGGAGACGGCCAATAAGCTCATTGCATAACACCACTACTGCTATTACTGCTACCGTTGCCATCTTCTTGTGACTTGATTTTATTAGTGTTCGAAATATATATTTCATATTTTTTTATGAACTTGAATAGTATTATTGCGCGCTGTCATGCTCATTACGGCCGTTTACTGGACATAAAAAATTGCAAGTCGTTGAGCAATATAACATACATATTCCAAGAAGACTATTTTCGCACATCCGTTTGTGCGATATATTTACACACGATCTGCTTTTAGTCCTACAAAAAGCATCCCTATTTTTTGATGTCGCGCCATTTATGCAACGCTACGGAACTTCTCAGTAACGAGGACATAGTAAGAATAACTTGTGTATCGAAGGTTCGAGTTCCCTAACGAGCTGGAAATGTGATTCTGTGCATACGTTCGTATCGCCAACTTGTTTGAGGCACGTAACAAAGACAGGTCGACTACAAAAACACTTCTTTCGAGTTCCTCGCAGTCGCGTCCTTAACAGCGCACGGCGCTTTCTAGTGAAGCCCGAAGCCCGGAACTGCGAACAATCTGAAATATTTTTATCAGCAAAATGTTTTTTTTTTTTGCCGTCGTCGGAACGGAAACCTAATGGGAAATTATTCTAATTGAATGTATTCTGGGAAAATTTAACGTCCACTGATGAAATTCGAAATAGAGGTACAAGCAGAGGTGGTTTCCTTCTCACGAATCGTCTGTTCCTCACATCTCAGACATTTCAATAACCAAAGCGGATCTGTCAGATGAATTCGATAAATCATTTTGATTATGTGGCGTGTGTATGTCGTATTTACAACGAGCCATTCATATTTTGAAGTTGAATATATAAGTTGATATTATTTCTTAATGAATGATAATTTGTGACGTTATTGTTAATTTATCAATATTGCGATACTAAAATGAACTTTTTCAAAAATTTCACCCAGTGCAATTTCTTCAACTTCTACTAACATCAAACGTGCGGTGTGGTTTCTGAGAAATCCGCCTTTTTAAACCACTGCCATTCGCGAGTGGCCCGGTTGCCGCCCAGCGCGTGCCCTCGTTGCCAGGGAGAACGTACCTTGGCGACAGCCGGGCGCGTCGACGCGACGCCTGCGCCGGGAGCGGTTGCGCGCGGAATGTCGTCAAAGGTTTCTTCATACGTTTGCGCGAGCACTTAGGGCGGGCGGGCCAGGGCGGGGCGCGGCTGGAGAGGGCTTTTTGGACGCGCCGTGTCCTCTCGTCCGCCCCTTCGTTACCCTCGAGCCAATTTCGACCGCGTCGCCACGGCGCGGTGGCGTCGCACTTGGCTTCCTTGGAACCCGCCCCTGCTCCGCTATTTGTGTTGAATGCGAACGCATCCGCGCGCAATAAGCCTCTTTAGCGCACGAAAAGGAGGCCGTCGGCGCAAAACGGGACCGTCGTATACATTGCTCCTAATGGACTCTCGTTCACATATTGAATTAAGGGATTCCCGTCGCGTGCGTAAAGACGGCTGGTTGAAAATTGTTATGTGTCTGTATGTGAAAAACGTGGCGTTTAAAAAAAATGCGATGAGAGATTTTTGTTGGCGGGTGCGATAACTCTTTGAGGTAATTATAGCATTTTTATTTAATATTGTATTATCGAGGAGCAGTCGCCATGACGAATAAAACATTTTGGAAGATACTTTCCTAAATTCTTGCAGTTTAAAAAAATATTTCTTAGTGTGGAAACAAGTCGAAATATGATTTCAATACTTTACTGTACTTAACTCTGTAAATTATCTCGTAATTGTTGTTAAATTGTCGATATTTTCTCTTCAATATTTTTGTAGTCGAGATATTTACTGGCAATATTTTGATGAAGTCCCAT
This sequence comes from Gryllus bimaculatus, assembly GCA_017312745.1. Classification (NCBI taxonomy): domain Eukaryota; kingdom Metazoa; phylum Arthropoda; class Insecta; order Orthoptera; family Gryllidae; genus Gryllus; species Gryllus bimaculatus. The sequence continues at coordinate 7,830,322 of BOPP01000004.1, read as the reverse complement.
TGAGATATGAACGTTCATGATAAAACGTTCGTTTTGCACTTCAAAAGACCGTATGCCGGACACAACTAAACCATCTAGAAACGATGGAAGGAATTACTTGGACGATGAGCATTTGTAGAATTTTTCTGAAAGTTGTCATTTTGTTCTGTTATTTTACATACCGCGTGAAATATAAATTTAATGCGATAAAAGAACCACAACGTACCCTTTCGAATTACATTAGGCTACAGAATTTAATAGATGATATCTGTTTTCTTAAAGATATTTTTTGCACAAAACTATTTTTGTTGTATCATTAAAGTTGTTCATTTTGAGATCGTTCAAAATGTCTGTCGAACTGTAATATTTGAAAATTATTAATGAAAATAAAACCCATACTTAAAGTAGCAGTCACTTTAATTTTAAAAAATGTTCTTAACTATATTTATGACACATCAAGTTCATTACGAGAAATAAAATAAATATTTCAATTCGACATGTCTCAACACAAGGAAAGGAATAAATGTTTTCGTTGTGCAGTATATTTTCTTACACCAGCAAAACATACACAAAATTTAATTCATATGGCAAGTTTGATAGTAGAATTATCTTCATTTTAACAAAAGTGTGCCATAGTACTATTTGGATCTGAGCCATTCAATTTTAAAACTATCCATTATTGCAGTGGTTCTCATACATTGTCTCGCGCCACTCTTTCATCATAGGAATATTGTGGCACACCTGTAATGTAGAAGCAAAGCAAACCACTTTGCCTTACTACTTAAAATACTCAAAAGGTACTGTCTCTAATACTTCAGTTTTCAATGACGTATCTACGTGAACAAATGTTTTCGGCATTGGTTCAGATTTTTTTGAATGTGAGAGACTTTCTATATGGAATAAAAATTACGGATGCGATTGTCTGCAATTCACCCCCGAATTGCACATTATTGACAGTGACTTTTAATTGGCCAGCTTCCAGTACAATTGTGTGCTATTAGAGTTCCAAAGTCTAATGTGTTCATACGAACCTTATTAAATTATTTTCGCAGCACACCGACGTAATTTCGCAGCTTACTGCTCTGACGCTGGATAACCTCTGAGAGCCATTGCGTTAATGTAATCTCAGCGCTTGTGAAACGGTACTGGTGAATCCAGCGTCATTGAAAATTATTCCTTTACTCTTTACATTCATTTGTACCTTTTCATTTCGAATTCGGGAATGGAGAAGCATTTGTCATCAGATGCGTGCATATAACCTAAATCTTGAAATAACGCTTGCAGCTTTTCTGTCGTGCCAAAACCCGAAGCCAATGCTTTTGTATTTTACACAGCTCACCTACATTATAGAAAGACGCATGTTGTGACTCCAACAGACAATTTTCCTTCGCGGAACGTTCTCCTGTCGCCACCTGCTTGGCACCGCCGATAACGCGAACGTTTCATCAATTTATCCGCGATTCATATGCATTTATGTCGCGCACATTTCATGGAAAATAATTTCACATTCTTTACGAGCGAGGAAAGCCGTAGTCACGTAACGGGTGACAAGAGTCGAAGGGCGAGGAAAATTATTTACACGCGAGAACAGTTTGATTAGATGGAGGGCGCGGCTGGGGGCGGAGGGGGAGGGGCGGTCCGTTTGTTATTTCGCGAGCGGCGCGCCAATCTCGGTGGGTGGGCCGCCGGGGAGGGGGGAGCAGGAGATGGGAAGGGATGAAGAGGAGGCGGAGGTGGAGGGGAGAGAACACAGCAGGGCGGCGAACATCACGACGGACTAAGGCAAAGTCACGGTTTCTCTTGTCTCCCCACTTTATTCGTTCATTACATGCTAGTTTGTTCTTCCCAGCCTTGTTGCTCTATTTCTTTGTTGTCCTTTCGTAATTTTCTGCTATAAACCTTCCTTTCTCCTCACTTCGTGTTGTTCTTTCTTGTCCGATCACCTATTTTCTTAAGTTTTACGCTGTATAATTTATCTCTTCTTTCTAAGTTTATTCATTGTAGAGGATTTGTTTTCTGGGTATTCTTGCGACCTGCAGTCTATCGTGTGTCAGTATATCAAAATAAAATCCTTAAAGACTTTATCGCTCTCTCAGATAACATTTACTTATAATAACTATTGACAACTATTAATAAAAAAAATCATTTAATGCACTTCGACCTCAATATACTTGAATCCATGTTACTGTTCTAATAACTATTTCATTTTTTTAAGAAGAACACTGCTCGATTTTTCTTCCAATATAATTTAGTCCCCATTTCAATTAAACCACATGCTAACATGGTTGCTTGATACTGTATTTTAAAACATTAATTTTCGTACTTGAATTTCTATTTAACACTATCTCCAAATTTTACTCCTTTGTCCAAATTACCATTTTTTAAATTTATTTTTATACTTTCACTGCGGTCTCAAGAAAGTCCATCGAGAATTCGTACACTCCAGCTCGCTGCCATTCCCACGTGTCCCCATGTGTTTCATCCGTGCCGCTCCGATTAGGGTTCGTTTCAGCCGTCTCCTCGCCCGCAAGCTCTGCTTCCCGCGCCCGTCCTCCCGCCCCCGTTCGCACTCTGCACGCCCACGACCTTCCGCCGCCCCACCTCCCTCTCCCTCGCTACTTCATAAGGAGCGGAGGCGTGAATACTGCTCGCTGGCACGCGGGCTGACATTTGTTCTGATAAAGCCGGCGGCGGCGGCAACCCCGCCATCTTGTGCTTGCTTCGGGACCGCCCGTTCTTTTTGCCTGCCATATTTCTCTTCGTTTCCTTCTAGTATATATAGTATACTCCGCCGTCGGGCCCTCTTTCACAAATAGAAACTTTCTTCGCTCCCATAACCGTGCGAAGCAGGATGGGTGCTTAATATCGTACGCTAGTCGGGATAAGCTTGCGGGATTTTAACATTAAATCCCTGAATGTTTTATGAACTTAGCTGGGATTATATATGTTCTTACTCAACTTCTGGCGATCAAGGGGTATATTGAATTCATTATTTATAACTTAATGGTGATCTTTTCTCTGAAATTTGCAATGCTAGTGAATGGTATATATGTTACAACAGTTTTATTATAAGGGTGAAGCTCAAAGCAACTATATTGCATATTTCTTGGGCACATTTGTGCTGTAGCTTTCTCCAACCACTTTTTGTAGTCTCCCTAGTTACTTGATTTTAAATATTTGATATAAAAGGTAATTATTTTGTAAAATTTGTTTTCGAAATAGCCCAGCAAAATCATTACCTTTCCTAACCTATTCACGTCTACAGTTACCCTTCATTCTGACCACATTTCGGTGGTCAGAAAATATATCTTACTTCTTCACGGAAGTCTTATAATATTATCCGTACCCCGGTACGCTCGTCAAGTTTCCAAAAATACTCTTTCTTCTTTCTTATCTCAAGTGCATAACTTTAATTCTCAAGGAGGAATTGAACTTGCGTTAAGTAAATTAACTCACCTCATAAAGTCAACAGCCCAAAAAACTTAATTTCCTGGCCGACCTTACAAAAGAAAAAAAAATGCCCTCCACCTCCATCATCTTAGCAATTATCGAATGCAAAACCTCAATCAGGCACCAATCGCAAAACGACAGACTGCGTCATTTAAAGCAACAACTAAACGGAACAGACAAACAGCAACTTAAATACCTAATATTATTTGCACAAAGAATTTCTTAGTACCTTTTCTTCGGGTGATAATCTATCGAAATTTACACGTTCTATATTTTTAAATGAATTGACTTATACAGGTGTCCCACCCACTTTGGGCTACCCTCTTAAATTCTAAATGGTTGACGATAGCGAAGAGCAGTTTTCTCTCAACTACGCGGAACCATGGGCAAATAATATGCCGTAGAGATATTGTTTGAAATATTTCTATTTTTCGAGAAATTTAAACGTCTTTAATTTTTTTTAAATGGAACTATATATTTTTCTCACCAGCAATCCACGGATCATAAACAGGAAAACCCAATAATGTTAATATTTGGATAGTAATTTGATTATAAAATTACATTAGTTCAAAACTGAGATTGAACTTACTGCTACTTATCAAGATGGATTGAAGCCGGTTAATACAAGCAGACGCCAACTTCCCTAAATTTTCGAAAGAATATACAGTTAATTTTCTCATTTGATCTTGTCATAGGAACTTCAATTACCATTAAACGCAGTTACAACTTGGATTTCAACCTGGCCCTTTAAATGAAACTCAGATAATGCGTCCGAAAAACTTTTTCGTTGCGTCCTCTCGTAATCGAATAAGTTAACGGGTCTACCCTCTCTCGAACTCATTAAAAATCCATTTCCTGTATATCAGAGAAACAATCTATTAAAAATCCCGGTGTTTACTTAGGTAAACGTCTAAAATGGACGCTATGTGAGTAACGGTTAAGGCTTGGTAAAATATCTCCAATCATTAAAAGTCGCACTTCCCTCAAATCTGCTAGAACTCTTGTTTACTTACTTTACTCTTCTTTACCATCCTGTGCCACACAGTTATTTACGCTTGCGGATTTGCAGGAAAGTTGCGCATTCCAATATCCTTCTACTATTAGAATTACAATGCCGCATACATGCAACAACGAATGCACCCTGGTATATTCCTAATGACTGTGTCGATCTCGTGCGACTAAGAGTCATTTCACCGCTTTTTGATTTACATGGCCGAACTTTTTTTTAATAGTTATACATATTCTTTGCCCTAAAATAATTTTATTCTTTCTTCCATCTTCTTCTCGTTTTGTACATTCCATACTTCACAAATGAAACTCTCATTGCTTTAGCCTTCTCTTGGTATTTTGTCGGAACTCGACGTGTGTTATCTAATTCATATCTGTAAATTACGTAGTTCTTTTAAGGGAAGAATAAACAAAAAAAGTAATGAAAAAGAGAATTCTCATTTGAGAAATTTCTTAGAAAGACTCAAATATATTTGTACGTACTAACAATATTTTTTGTAAAATTCGTAATTTTACATATATTTTATGTAGATTATACTTATTTTATCTTGACGACCTTATAGAAAAGTGTGTACATTCTATTGTTATATGCTCTAGCAAGTAATTACTAAGTCGAATAATGAATTAAGTTGCTTTTGTCTTTGGAAAAACTATTTGGAAAGAATTGTGTTCTATAATTACATTTTATTTACTTGCTATTACAACTGCGATAGTAGATTATAGAACTAATAATAATAATAATAATAATAATAATAATAATAATATTAATAATACATTATCGTAGAGAGTGTAAATGTGTTTAAGTGTTTTGGCAAATAAATCTATTAAATGTATTTTCATGTCTTGATATTGTTAATCTGTGTAATTACAGTATTATTCCAAGAAATAAATTGGGTACAAAATATAAGCACTAATATCACATTTCAGCAATAATATGTCAATTTCGTATGTATATTACTAATAACATCGATTTTAATTTTACTTTTTCTCTTCAGTTCTTGATTATAAGAAATATATAAGAATACATACGTTTTATTTCATCGCATCTGGAAGTAGATGATCTATATTACTAATTTTCAGTGCGCTTAGAAATGAACAGGAAAATATGCAGCTTACGGCCATGTGAGTTGTGTCGATTGTTATGTTGAACACCTACAAATTCAAACTCTAAAACAATGAAACAGTTTCTATTTTGACCGAAAAATGCAAACATTTGATTATGTTAATGATAAATTTCTGTACGTACACAATTACAATACCTTTTTAATACAGTTTCTTTGCAAATATTAACAATCTTGCAATCTTGTGTCATATTTGTCTCTTTGAGCGTCTCAAAACAGAGGTGTAAAACTGTGTAAATTATTTTTTTAATGAAGGTATGTGAATATCTGGAAAATTAAAAATATTTGAAACAAGAAAATTAAAGGTATTATTTGCTTATATGCTTTATCATCTGCAATAATTTTGCTGAAACAGTATACCCCTCAAACCGTTTCGAAGATATTTGCTTCGATCAATTTTGATGGTCCACCTGAATAACGTTATGAGTACAATGTATTTACATTGTTTACGATAAATGACTTCAGTATCTTTCTCTCGCGTCAGTAACTTCCAAACACGTTTTCATCGATTTGCGTGTGAACTTGCAAACCTAATGGCTTTGAATCCAGGGATTTGTCATACCAAAAATGCTGATTTCTAGATTTTCGCAAGAGGCAATTTTTGCTGCTGTAGGGCCACTAGTACACTACTGAAGTTCAAGCTAGTCAAGCACAATGGTAAGTGCTATACTTAAATTCAATAAAATTCTTACTTAATAATACTTTAATTTTGATCAAAGAAATTCTTCTTTATCTTATCTTATGTTGACCCAAAATAAAATCTTAAGTGAAATCGTTTATGTTCATATGTGAATATATATTATATATATATTATCATACTATACATATATCCTTTCAACCTAGCTGAGGTAAAAATAAGTTCAAAAATGAAATTAACGCCCTTGAATATAAAGGACGAATTCTGAAGCCAAAAGGGGCTCTGTTCTTGTACATTTAACACGAGGTCCCGGCTTGCCCAGTGGCGGATGCAGGGCGGGAATGAGTAGATGGGAGACAGAAGCCATCCTATTTCTCAATCTCCGCGCTCCTTTGTGCACCTCCCCGCGAGCAACTGCCCCTTAACCCCTTCAAGCTACCTTGCATTAACACGCTGTCCGTAAGCTCCTCGTTTGCGCCCTTACCTTTTGGAGTCGACCGGCGTCCGGCCATGTCGCCTCCGAGCCCTGAGTCACTCCCCGCACTACTCCGCAACTTCCGTGCTGGGATACCGCCTGATTCAGCCTATGTTTGTCGTTGCCTGCAATATCACTCCTCCAACCTCACATTGTTCCTCTTTGTTTTGCATCGAACTTTCCTTCTGTTGTTCATCGAAGTTCCAATCCTCGCTTACAAACTTGATCCGCCGTATCCCCTCCCACTCATTTATCTCAATTGGCCATTCCTTAAGCAGCCTTACTTCTTCGATCTCCCTCCGTCTGCCTCATTCTCTCCCCTCTGCCCGGAGATCCCTCTACCGGCGCCCCTCTGACGGTGCCTCCCTGTCCTAGTTCCCCTCGCTCGGACTCCCCTCTGTTACCACTCTCCCTCCCCCGCCCGGCCCCCGCCCAGCGACGCCTCCCGAGCGGAAGCTTGCCTTCTCAATTAGCGGGCTTTTATTTGATGGGAAGCCCCGGCGCAGCCCCACCTATCGCGGATAAGTCGAGGCTGGCTCGCCGGGCGCCGGTCCCGGCGTGCGGAACGCTCTGCGCTCGCCCCCGTGCGATTGCCGACGGATTTTTTTTTCACGGGCCGGCGCGGGCGGGGCGCTCGCCTGCGCACAAAGTGCCGTCGGATTGCAGTCCTCTCGCTGCGACTGATTTCTCCGGGCGTTTCGCTACGTAACTGGCGCCCAGTTGCGCAGGAAATTGCTATTCGTAAAGTGAGGATGGGTCTGTCAGAATACGTGAATGTAAAAGGAGAATAATGATGAGCACAAATGTGTCTTTCGTAGTCGCTCCCGCAAAGTCACCCCTGTTATGCGTTTCTAATGTTTGTATACGTGCTACCTTCGACCAAGAAATGTTAGCGCGCTCGCCAAATGTCTTCTTGCTTAATATTTTCCAAGGTTGATGCACTTGTGTGAATCACTTAGTAGCAGGAAAAGGATAAAATGGAATACTTAATTAACTTTTTAATAATACTTAATATCGTAGGTTTGGTAGAAGGCAATGTTTTTTTTGATTCTCCATGTGCTGCACTCATGTTCAATCCGACAGTTTGAAGAAGGTAAAATTATTCTTTTTAATTATCGTCATTTCTTTCACGTTTTAAAAACTCTGAATGTTACTATTAAGTGATCTTTATAAATTTATGAAGTGTTATTATTTCCTTTTTAAACTGTAAGCAGAGTATTTCATTAAGCCTACCAACAATTAACATTAATGAAGTGTTGCCTGGCATTATTTATTATTATGGAACGAGTACCGCAAGACGTGTAATTCAGGAATATTACAAATAGTATAACACGACGTTTGAAACTAAGTGCATTAAATTCAACCTATTACTTTTATAATGGCTTGGTTTGCATGACAGGATAGTTTTATTACATCGTAATACGTATTACTGACGAATTTTGTTGATAGAGTTGGGTGATAGTTTTTAAAACTTGTTTCGTGAATTAACATATCTCGTTTAATACACTACAGTTAATATTCGCGTTCTATGAATTATTCATTTCATTATAGATTCTTGATTCTTATTGCATGCATTAATAACTTATGCGATAAAATACCGTAATGAAGTGTGGATGTATCACAATTGGTCAGATGTATTCGCTTATGAGATATAATTTTATAGAATAGACAGAATAGTTGAATTTTCATCACATTTTAGTATTTGACATCGTTTATGAAATATTACTTTACTGGAAGAAATAAATTTAAATTTAACTCCTTAAATATACTGGAATATTAATCATACTCTTATCAGTATTTGAATGAGACTTATACTCAAACGTAGAAAACAATTCTGAAAGGAGTACGATGTCCGAAACATCAACTATGTTACAGAATAGAACAAATAGTTAAATTTTACTCGCATTTCAGTATTTCGCATCGTTTTTTAAGTATTACGTTATTGAATGGTGCATTTATAAATAAATACAACGTTATTTCCTTATAGTACGTTTCTCACAAATAAATATTAATTGAATTCCTTAAATATACCATAATATTACAGTCATTCTTTAATCAGAATTTGAATCTGGCTTATACTCAAACTTGCGGTATTTTAGAAAAAAATCTGAAAGAAGTATGAACTCCGAAACATCAGCCATTAGCACAATCTGAACTCGGAAAACAATGCAATTTTGTTGGGTGGTCGCGAGCTGGTGACATTTGTCGCTTAGCCCCCTGCCGCGTCGCTTGCGAAGCGCTCTTCAATCGATATGCGTACAATTCGCATTCTGCAGCGGGCGGTGCATTCGGCCGGCACACGCCGCCGGGGCGGGAGGGCGGAACGCATGGCGGACGCGCGTCGCACCGCCTCCAGGTATTTGCGTGGGCGGGGCGCGCGTGTTTGCGGAGCACGTCGTTGCGCCCACCCAAACCCTCCCAAACCGCCCGGGAAGCCAGAGCGAGGACCACACCGTGCCGCGTCGCGGTGCCACTCTATAAGCGCCCGCCCTCGCCCTTTGGAAGACGGGTCACCCAGCGGTTAGGCGCGCGGTTGGAGAGCGCGGACGCGCCTTCTTGTCCCCTGGTGCGTTTGTTCCTTCGGGACAGAAGCAACATTGGGAGCAGACGCGGGCTATTGTACGCGATGCGGTGGAGAACTGAGCCTTGTTCGGCGTATTTGCGGAGGCAGAGCGGTGTGCGTATTGGGTTATGGCACGTGTTCAAGAATTCTGTTCGGCCACTGAATGTAAAGAAGTGGTGGAATGGGAAACATTTTAATTATTTGCGGATGGCATTTCTTTTCCCACATGTGAGAAATTACATGTTTTCTATAATGAAACAATTCGTATTAATTAGATGAGCGGGTAACATAAGTGGGACAACTAATTTATATTTTCATTAGAACGTATTTTGACAGTAACAGTAGTGCAATATTTTGTGATGCTCTCAACTGTTAAGCATACAGGAAATAATGTTAATTCAATAGTTGAACAAAATGAAGAAGAACAATTCTTTCAATCGATAATTTTGTTCATTCCTTTAAAAAATTGAATTTTTTTGTTTAGGAGGGATAAATTCACTGAATTTGAACATTTTACGTTGATCTTCGTCTCACATTGTCATTTTATTTTATCTTAGAATAATTGAAATATAACGTTTGGTATAAAAAGTCGTGTTGCTTGTTGTAAATATAATCGTTTCTCTATGTTTCTTTTTCTTTATCCAATGTTTTATCTATGAATTCTGGTACTGGTAGAGATATAAAGCACAGTCTGAATTTTTGTTCTTGAAAGTATGTAAGCACAAAATAATATTATCCTGTAAATTTATTCAGTCATTGCGTAATGGAAGGCAAGTATGAGAGAGCAGGTTGTCACACTGGTGGTTGTCACAAGTTTTCGTTCTCAGACGCTATTGCTCCCTCCCGATCTAAACTCAAATCACAGTACAATTACAACATTCCGTGCGGGTGTACGCTTCTCCTGGCGATAGTTTTCCAGATATTGTGTTTTTGAAGACCTAAGTATTCATTTATTGATACATTAACGCTTATTATTCATTCTCTTTTCAAGAAAATTTGGATTCCAACTATTTAAAATTATTTGATAACATTTGGACAACAATATTATGTAACAAGATTGAGATATGGAGCAATATTTGTGTTTCAAGTAAGTTTTTCTTCTTCGAAAGGACTGTGCAGGGTTAGTTGTAACAAAAACATGTGGGGATGGTTGTCTTATGTGACAACTTACCCCGGCAGGTATTTTCAGTAGTTCTTATCGCTTGATTCCGGTAAAGATAGGTAGAAAGTATAAAAAAAGACTAACAGAGGAAAAGTTCTAGTCATCATGCTTGCAGCAGTCAGGAAAATAGAAATACTTTACGGCTATTTTAACAAATTCACGAGTTAAAACAAAGTTTAGCTGAAAAAGCAAAAAGAAAATATCTTGAAAATTAATCTTTTTAATCTCTAAAAAAAGTGTCTTTAACAAACAACTAAACATAACGAGAATGCACAAAATATGAAAGGAAAATAAAACGCAGGAGGAACAAAAAATGTTCATTAGTTACGAAGGGAATGATGATTGTTGAAGAATAGAATGTAAGAAGTGGGCACAAGCATTTTGTACCCCTAAACCAAATAACTTTTATTTGTATCAAAATTGTGGGAAAGCGCTCGAAAGTGACTAGGCTCATATCAGACATTTTCTTAAATATTCCCTTACATGAATATTTTTGTGTAAATTGGTCTTCAATATGTATTATTGATTTATCAATAACACAGATTGATTTTTATTTTAATCCAAATAATTTTGCATACCAATTAATGTCTTGCATATATTTTCATCTATCCTAACCCCTGACAAGCAACCCCAATCAATGTCTGATACAACTCACCCGGAGTCGGGGCAGGTTGTCTCAAAATATTACTATGACAATCCAAATGCTGATATAACTTCCAATTTGTGGGAAAATATTTCCAAGGATTCATATTATGGGATGAATTAATAATAGAAAAGGGAACTCTAAACACAACCTTTTCAATAATTAAAACTGTAAAATTGTGACTACCTTCCCCGGCCTCTCCTATTGAAGAAGAAGCATACTAATAACACAAGCTGGGAAATGATGTGATGACAAAATTCAAAGTAGAATCAGGAATTATCCATATCATACACTTTAATATACCTTCAAGATACTACTATCTAAATTATCTGTTTTAGTTAATAAAACCTATTTTATTAATTAGAATAATTGTTACACTCAGAAGGTACACACAAGGAAACTCGCTGTATATTTTGATCAATAATTTTCATTATTGTTCACACATATATTAGGTGCTTTGTTTTTAAATGCATTGCCGACATACATAGTAAAGATATTACAACAACGAAAATTTTATTAGTGTGAAAATACAACAGTATTTTCACTTCGCGATACTTTATTGAATAAGCTTTCTCAATTCCCGGACGTTTTATGTTCGTATAACTAAAATTGTCGTATAAGCTTTATTACTTCTACATTCTACGCTTAGTTACGTGTTAAAATTTGGTTTCCTTTATGAAACGCGTTCGAGAGACTGACCATGATGAAATTTTTAGACGCGAGCTTGGGTACGTCTCATTACATTTGAATGCCGGAGAAAATAGAAGATCGGGACTAAAACTAAGCGTGAAAACCTTCTCATTCCTCGATCTGCGCCGCGCGTGTAGAGGTTCTTTTGTTTGGCGTTTGGCCAGAGTCTAGAAGATGTGATATTTTTGCGAGCAGTTTTGCTTTCCCAGCATTCCTCTGCCACTTAGAACCGTCGACTCTTGCATATTTCACTGCATTACATTTGCCGCGAGGCAGATGGAGTTGTTGTCAGAGGATACTACAGTTTTTTGGTCTCACAAATACATAGTCTACTTTTGTTTTATCAGTAGTTTTACAGAACAAAACTTTTATTCTTGGACATATCTCTTTGTCAGTGAATATTCAATTCTCCTATGAAATTAATGTTGCCTGGATGGAAATGGAAGAGAGAAGTCAATAGAACAGTTTTAAATATATTTCAAACAATAAACGCAGTTCGTTTCGGAACGTATTCCGCTCTATACTTTGTCCACTGTTACGTGAAAATAAAGTTCCCAAAGAAAGTAAAACGAAGCTGTCTGTGTCTTCATTTACCGGACGGATATATTATGAGCACACACGTAGCTTCACAATGATGATGGTAATATAAACTATCGCATAAGAGTCGTAAATGTATTTTTATGAAGTCAAACGAAGAGTGCGTGCAGAGTGATTGCGGCGAATGGGTTTCGTGAAGCCAGCGAGACTCGCGTCCTGAGCCTGGGAGCGCGCCACGGGCTGAGCCGGTGCGGCTGGAGGCAGCGGATCGCGCAGCGCGGCGCAACCAGCCACCCGAGGCGGCTGCAACGCCGCGCCTCAGCCACGACCGCCGCCGGCGCCACTCGCAGCCACCGGTATCTGCCCCCGACGCACCGCCTCCTCCGCCGTCCCCGCCC
>BOPP01000004.1:7789420-7807430 GCA_017312745.1 Gryllus bimaculatus | reverse complement strand
GCTCGCGTTGCCGTTCCCGCTGCCGCCGCCGCCGCCTTCGCCGCCACCCTCGCCGTCGCGGGGCTGAATCGCTCCACGAGGCTGTTTTAGCATTCCGTTTGTGAAGATACGGGGGCCCCTATTCGCGTGAGTGGCGTTCAGGCCGAGGCGTCCGCTTACGGCGCGCGCGTGTTTCGTTCGGAATTAGGTGCGGTAGTTCGCGGTGAAACGCGGCGCGCAAAGTGTCGCGCGGAATGGCGCAAGCAGTTTATAGTTTTCAACTCGGGCCGTTCGGATTCCGCGCGGAATGTTTCTGGAGTGGTGCGTAACGAGTTCGTACATTGGGCGCCCTGCCCCCGCCCCACTGTGTTCGATGGGTGCTCCAACTCCACTCGAACTCCACACAATAACCGGCCAAGGGCGGATGGTGTGGCGGATAGTTTCATTAGCGGCGGCGCATGAAAAGTTTTGTGTGAGAATTCCATGCAAGACGTTTCCAATATTTATTCGCGAAAGGTTTTGCGTTTGAACATAAAACAGAAACGAACTAAAAAAATAATAATAAAATAAAACTTCAAAAACTTACGTGAATATTAACAGTGATACTGGTTAAGTGATATATAGTATATATAAAATTACATTCTACGCCTACATTGGCGAAAAAATATTTTGAAGCATGTTTGGACATGCATAAGTTTCACCCATAGAGTATGATTTAAAAAATAATTAGTAGAATATTATAAAATTTATGTTTCTAAAAAAAGCAGATTCCGGGAACTTGAGAGGCGTCTACGTTTTGGTCAGATATAAAGATACTCGTGGAAAATTCAAAGAAAAAAGTTTCGATTTGAGTGAAAACTCGAAATATCTCATTGTGTAATTCCACCTATTTTCATGGTGCGCAATGTTTTACTACGGTTGTTCTTGTGCCATTTTATAGTATTATAATCTGTTTTTCACATCTCTTTCTCTTGAAATATTGTATTATCATTAATACAGGGATATATTTAAAATATATATTTTTTCTCTTTCTTTCTCACAAATGACGTTTTCATGTAATTACGTTGATTAAAAATGTTATTATATTTATCCTATTTTCGACCTCATAAGCCATCTCATATGTGTACTGTAGGTGTCCTTTGTTTCCCTACTCTCATTTTGGCGAGGTTTGAAGTAATAAACGTTCTTTGTTCTGTTATTTCTTTATAAAGGAGTTGATATTTTGAAAAGACAAAAGTCATAGAAGTATTTTTATCAGCTGTATATATTTAAGCTGGGTGGCTGGTAAACATATAATTATTTTTTCCATTCTGAATTCCTTTCTTGGGCTGCATTCGAGTGTATTGTATTTATGTGTTTCAAAATGTTAATCAAATATTCATAATTTTTCAATAATGTTAACGCAAGTTTTATATTTTATACTTCAGATTGAAACAACGTTTACATTTTAGCTCTATTCAGCTGCATTAATTAATAAAATTTTTACTGTATTTTTCGGTTGAGGCACCTTCATTATCCCCCTTTAATCTCCCGTTATCCCCCCATTTATCCCCCGTTATCCGTTCCATTTTCACCCTTCTTCTGCGTGTCAACCCTTTCATTTATGTCGTTTATTAACATTTCATGCGCAAGCAGCCTGCTCCCGCAAAAATAAGCAGCACACGGCTATGCGCGCGCGACGGCCAACTCGTCACAGCGCGGTGGGGAGCACTCCCAATGAGCGACACTGAAAAATTGACTCTGATTGGTCCTTTTTTCAGTCACTGACAAATTTTAAAGTTCTATAGGTTCTGGGGGATTGGGATGTACAGTTTTGTCGAACTTGAATGAAAGAAAATGAACATTTGATTTAAATTGCTAATTAAAGAAACGAAAGATCATCCGCATGAATGTATTTCAGAATGAAAGCAGGAGTAACCTGCAATACAAAGTTAAAGATATAAAATCGCTATTAATTTTAGACAAGAATGAGGAAACAATAAGAAGAAAGTGATTAAAACCACTAGACACAACGTACCGATTTGATTAAAATAAATAGTAATGCTACTGTTGAGCAACTTTCCATTCTTGCAGCTTTTCTTAAACAATTTGCCTAATATTTCCGCAGAAATAAATTGCCAATAAGCAGAACTGTAAAAAATTGTGGAAAAACTGATGTTCATGTTCAGTCAATCTGTTCAGCAGTAGTTCAATTAATTGCCGCTTGATAGCGCTAATGGTTTTCTTTATTCAAAATATGAATAAACTGTGTATCAGTACTATGTATTTTATGTGTTTTTGTAACACTGATGATGAAGCTGCCAATTCTAGAATCTATTTAGATAGAGGGAACAGAACCATCGGCCATAGTTCCGTACCCATGCACTGACCCGCTTTGAAACCTATCCCCGGCACAGATCTAGGGGACCTTTTTTGTGCATGCGCCCTTCCCCCCTTGAAGCGCCAGGATTTTGACTTTCATTTTCTCCGCCAGATGTAGGTTTAATTTAACTATATTTAAGCTCTCTGGTTGGGAGAACGTTAGATCTCGTTAGGAAGGGAAATTGCTGTGAGGATTTAATTTGCCACTCACCTGCCAGGGATTTTTACATGCCACAAGCATAACATGACTACTGTAAGATTTTCCGCCCTTAGAAATACAACGCGCCTCTGCCGGGATCGAACCCGCGCACTGGGAGCACAGAGGCCATAAGTTTACTCGCCCACCTAGGTGCGAGGTCTTAAATCTATATAGCGGTTTCTACCATCTGATGTAAATGCTTAACACTGTAGTTACTTGTGATAATTCCACAGCGTAAAGCAGTGTTATGATTTAATCCAATGTAAGTCTGAGATTATATTTCAAGGCGTGCAAATGAAGATAATATATTTGAATCAAAATGCATTATTAATTGTGCAGTGCAAAGTAATGTTATGTGTTTGAAGGTACTTTCATATATCTGGTGAAAGTATGGATCTCTGAAGCGCGAAAGGCTCCAATTGTAATGAAGCCAGGACCGAAGTGGGATGGAGCAACATCGGATTAAAATTTTTAAAAAATTGTTTGGTTTTTAATGAACCTCAGTATATGAGCAGCCTTTCCCGTTGCAAACCACTAGTTACTTCTCTTGTACGAAGTGAAAATATTCGCAGAAGACGATATGCATAAACATCCATTACGCCTACCGAAGAGTAATCGTGGAGCGAAAAAGATGTAGCGGTAACGACTCTAAGGAAGCACTCAGAACAGACGAGAAAGAAGGCCGCGACCAAAGCAGACACAGAGGCAATTAGGTGCAGAAAAGCATCTGTTAAGAGTAAGATGGAAAAGGGAACCCCGAAGAGCTTGGGTCAGCGACGGGCAGAGTAGGCGGCGGGCCGAAACAGCCACATACGGTGGCGGCGAGGGCTGCGCCGGAGTGAGTGCGTGGGGCTGGCGCGGCGTGTGAGGCGGGGGGGGGGGGGGGCGGGCTGATGTACGCGTGACCCGGTCATCTGGACCGGCGGGCGCCCTCAGGGTTTAACTACGCCCCGGCGCGGTCGGCCTGTGAATAAATTGGGCCGTGCCCGCTTCGGCCTTCCGAGCCAATTACCACAGCGGCCCGCAGCTGCCGCACTGCGCTCCCGACTCATCAGCTGCCCCGATAAAGCCGTTCGCTTCGCCCGCCGCCCCGCCGCCCCCGGCGCCGCGACGCCCCGCCACTTGGGCCGTGCCCCGCCCCGCACGCCCGCGGCATGCCGCCTGCTCGCCCACTACAATGTGGCAACAATAAAAGCCGTGTATATTTTCCGACGATCTTCATGTCGAAAGAGATGCTGGTAAATGTTTTTAAAATGTGCGACAGTTTCTCCGGGCATCCTGCTGATCCCGACACCAGAGTGGAGTTTCATTTCATACGCGTGATAGGCAACTGTCTGTTCCTTTTCTACTCTAGCGAGTGTGCGTAAGTGGTGGCCATAGCGGCCCCCTTGCGCGCGGCGCGGTGCGGCGACGGCCCGGTCCCGTGGCCGTGGCGTCGGCAACAGTCGGGTCGGCCCGGCAGTGCACACGTCGCGGGGGCGGAGGTTCTACAATTCGCCCTCTGCGCAGTGGCGCCGCTTGTGATACGGTCCTCACCCCCTTTCTTTCCCATTCGCCCACGCCCCGCCCCGCTGCCGCCCCCGCGTCCGTTCTGTCGCTGACCCGCCTCTCAACCCCGCGCCGGCCCTCGCCCTCGCCCGGATGCCGCGCTGCGACGTCAAATCTCTTTCGAATTTGAATGCGAGTGATATGATTTACCGCCGACGCCGCTGCTACCGGGATGTTCCTATTTACTGTGCGGTGTCCCTCTCTTAATGAGTTAAGTAGAATCGGTTGTTGGAGATTCCATTGCTCCCGTTGTTCTCTTATCGGAGCCTCTAAGCCGTGAATTGTGTTTCTGACCAAAGCCTGTTTTTAAATCCCTATGTTTATTGATGCGTAAATAATCGGTTTTGGGCGCTCGATCTCCCCTGTTCGGGTGTATTTTGTTTGCATACAGCTACTTTATTATTATTTACCCATACTTTTATGTATTTATGTAAATGTTTAATAGCAATTATTGATTATATTTTATGTAGATTTCTATTAAAAATATTTGTTTAAGCCGTGTGGCAAATCAGTTTTCGTGATTCAAAGATTAAAAGCATCGATAGAGATAATAGGGACATGAACCCGGGTAATTTTCATGTGAAAGAGACTTCTTTGTAATTTTTTTAAAACATTCTTAGTTCATTCAGTTAGTAACATACGATTATTTGTAATGTCTTATTAACAAATAATTGAGGTAGTTAACGAATGGCTATGAGACGCACTACCAATTTAAAATTCAGTTTAGTAAAAAAATGCTTACTCTTTATATGCTGCTCATACGTAATTATGGTCACAATTCATCAGATGAATTATTGTAAAATGCAGGATGTGGGGCAAGAAATGCTATATTTGCTACACTAACCGTCCCGCTCTTCTTAAATGTTAATATCTCCATTGTGGTCGAAGTTTGTCTTATCTTATTACTTTTTTAAGTCCTTCATAAATATGAACAAGATGTATTTAAGTAAAATATGAACTACACATTCACCAAAATCGAGTCATTAGCGTTTAAGAATAGTGGAAGTCTGTCACTGTTGTGACTTGTAACTTAACCAAACCCTTCAGAAGTAGAATAACATCCTCTTTTCTTGATTTGTTCAAGTTTATTTGAACATCATATTTATTTGAAATTATCAAGTTCCCCATTATATTATAAAATGTATTTGTATTTTTAAATTTCTTCTCTTTTTAAGAGTAATTACTTATCATACGTACAGCTAGACTAACATACAAAGTGTGTGGTTTATTAAATATTATTTTTAGATCGACTGCAATTATTTCCTCCGAAACTTTCAAAATATATAGTACTCATTTGTGTATATTTGCTTTTATTGTACCTTGCGGCAGAATCAGTGATAGTTAATATACGGGCAATATTAAGTGTAATATTGAAATTCAGGGTTTTTTGTGTTGGTGAATTAAAAGAGGGTGAAACGAAAAAAAGTACACTATATATTCATCTTTGACACGAATATTTTTACACCGAAATTAAAACCAAACGTTCAATTTTTAAATTTCACTTGAAAGAATATGGGGTTATACCGCAAATTCTCGCAATGCGCCAAAACCGTATTTAGCGACTTCGCAAGAGATCCGCATCCCTTTGTGTTGGCGAGGCGACTTTGTTTTTATTCCGATTCTTTTTCTGCCTTCGTAAATGTATCGGCCGTAAATGACTCGGAATAGCCACTCAATGGGACAGGAGGTCGTTTTCCCCGACGTTTAGAATAGGATGCTACGGTTTTGTTAATGGCAAGGAAATGAAATATAAAAAAGCGTCTTCCCATTGTGGAAATGTTATTTTGCGTGGAGTATTGGGCCACGTTCGTGGGAGAATCTCATCTATACCTTCGGGGCTTTGCGCGACCTTTGTCGTTCGTTTGACGGCGTACATTATAATGAACACAAGAGCGTGGCAGGCGGCAGCCACCGCTCCTCACCTCTTCCGCCCGCTCACCGCCGGCACATCTCCGGCCCTCCCACTCCAGCCGTTCCGCCGCGAGCGCTATGCAGCGCTGAGGTGTTTCTCTGCCATTGCGCTTATTTTCATCCCGGCATCTTCTTATTTGCATTTTAATACAGTGTTTATTTTTGTTTCGTGATCTGTTAATGTTTCCATTTATTTATGCGGCTTTTAATTCGTTTCAGGAATTATACACACACAAGCAAGCCGTATGTCATTATCGTGGTATTTATTTGCTTAGCGGAGATTGAAATTAGGTTTCTCTTTCTGCGTGATGTTGTTTTTGAATTTATTTTTTTGTTTTGTTTTGTGGCTTTACCCCGGTCTTGTATCGTGTTTTCTAATTACAAGCCCGCAGATCGTGCCAGAGCTGAGAGTGCCTCGGTGCAAGTCAGAGTTCTGAAGTAGAGAATAAACGAAGTGTGTGGAAGTAGCTCTGCACGAAGCCGCAGTGCGTGGATTCGAGAGAGCGACTGTTGTGTGTCGCTTCAAGGGGCTGAATGAAGCCGAGCCCCGTTTTTCGAGACTGAGCGTAAAGATGCTGCGTTCCTTTTCGCATCTGCATGGAATAATTGGCTACATTTCCCGCTCACTTTGTGCCCGGTAATTGCTTCTGTAACATTTTGAGATACAAACGAAGCGATTCATTGAAATAAATTGTCCTCAAAACTTGGGAACACTTCGTGACGGAAAATCACATCGTGCTTGTTATAATTTGTGATGCCTTTCTGAAGGGAGCCTCTACATTATTTTAAATAAGTAGCATGTTATTATTATTATTATTATTATTATTATTATTATTGTTATTATTATTATTATTATTATTATTGTTATTAATACATTGATATTATTAAATAAAAACTGCCGGAAATATCTACTTTCGCTTTTTCACTTATCTCAAACTTGTATATTTTGTATATGCAAACAACGAAAAAATATTTCGAGGTTTGAACTTCCTTTTAAGTGGCAATGATTTTTCAAGTGTGTAATAACATTTCAAATTTATAAGTCATTTCAGCATTTGCAAAAGTTTTAATGCTACTGCAAATCATTTTGATATTTTACTTACTATTCTTTCGCTTAGAGTGCTTCTAATATTCTTTTCTCTGTTTGCAGTCGGCATATCGGTTCTCTTCGACATTGAAGCGTATCTCAGGCAGCTATAGGTAGCGTGCTATTAATTGCAGAGATAATGCAGGAAATTTCGTTACCATTTGATTCACGGCTCATCGATTTTGCGCTACTGTGCTTGTCGCTCGGATGCTCGGCTGTGCTGTTGCTTCCCTCAATCGTTCCTGCGGCTCTCAGCGAAAATGGAACATCACATCTAAACTTTTCATGATATTTTATGAAAACAAATATTCTTCAGGATTTTTAAAATAAATTAATCATTTCAATTATTTGGTTATTAATTATTTTTTAAATCTTCGATTTTGTTGTATCCTTGTATTATATTTTAAAGAATCAAAATATGAAACTTAAGACACAAAAATGTATTTATAATGTACCGTAAAAGTTACATCCTATGTTTCGCATAGTAATGCGTGTGCTTCATCAAGTGATTTAAAAACATTTTATTTGAAGAACCATTATGTATAGAAATGATAGCTGTCAGGCAAATCTAATTACATTTCTTTAACTTATAAATCATTAATTCCTTTCAATCCCTGTAAAGCAGTTATGCTGGTCTATGGAAATAAATAAACATAAACACATTAATTCCTTTGAAACAATATTATAAAAATAAATATTCCAAGATATGCAATTTTGATGTAGAACTGATGATTCAATTTGGGATTGTCCAAAGCTATCTTTTCAATTATGGTTCTACTAGGGCCTTGAAAAACAATCATCGTTCCGTTTTGTGAGACAAATTTTTATTTTGCATGTAAGCGATAGTCAAAAAAATTTACTTTACCTTCTCAAGCCAACGATTTGCGATAGTCAAATGATTCTGAATTCGCCAAAAGAGTGTTGAATGAAACCTGTAGACTCATCTCTGACACAGAAGAGGGAAGTAACTGAGCCTGGTATTTATCTCATTCCTTCCATAAAAATCTCATAGAACCAGGAAGGTTTTCCCTTCGCGTACCTGCTTGTGCCTCATTCGCCTAGCTCGATGAGAAGCGTAATCAGAAGCAGCGCTGCAACCTCCGCCTCAGCGCCCGCGCATCGAGGGACCGCCTCTGCGAAGGGGCCGGCGCGTCGTCGGGTTTTGTTGCTAAGTCGATCCACTATTAATTCGAGTGACTCCAAATTGATTCGAACAAAAACGTACCGCTTTTGCGCTCGGGCGGCGCAAGCAGAGTGAGGGAGCGCGGGTGCCACCTCCCCCGTCAGCGTCCCGCCTTCCCCTGCCCCGCGTCGTCCACGCCCCGAGCCGCCGCCCCGCCACCCCCCGCCGCTTCACTGCTGTCCCCGCCGCCCGCAGCTTTTCCGCCCCCGCCCGCCGGCTCAGCCATCAATTCATTTGGAGATACGTCGCGTATGCGATCCGCCAATTTTGGCATAAGTCGCTACGGATTCCCCGACTCCCTTCATGCTGGATCCATTATCAAATTAATATCAGCGTAGCGGCTCCTGTAGCGATCTGCTGCTGATGAATCACCGCACTCGGCGGCGGCGCTTTGGGAAGCTTCGCCGAGCGGCGGCGAGGGGAGGTCCGGGGGGCTGAGAGTTTGGGTGGGCAGGGGGCGGGCTGGGAGGGGGCCGGGAGGGGCCGGGGCAACGCAGGCGTAATCTCCTTGCGAACAGCAACGCGGCGCTGTGGGCCGTGACAATCTGCGAAGCGCGGCGGGCGGGCGGGGCGGGAGGGCGACGCGGTGTCGTCTTCGCGGGGTAAGCAAGCTTCGATCCCGCTTCTTCCCGCGCTGCGGACGCCCGGTTCCGCGGTGCCTCTGCAGACACACGTCTGGGACGCAGTTTGCACTACTGGCGATGTGTGTAGAAGAGCAAGCGGGCCATACGCGTAGGACCACACAGCGTCTCGGACCACGTTAGTAGGACATTTGACTACTGGTACTTGGCACTAGGGCTTGGCATTTGTGAAATATTGTCACTATTCTAAAATATAGAACCTGCTGTGTCCTTTCGTGTACATTATATGTGGACGTTACCTTCTTTTTCATTTCCATAGCTTTGGATGCGGCAATTCCTCCCATGTCACTAAAAAACTCCAGAGGCGAAACGCAAGGGCCAATTGGCTCGAATCCCGGACTACTACTAGACTAGGGAGGGCCAAGATGTTGTCGCCAAAAAATAATATATTCATACATTCAATAACTAAGTTAAACTGCAAATGCAATTGAGTTTGTGCTTCACAAAACATCGCTCTCACATTTATTTTTTGCATGTATATTTTTCATTTCTCGCATACTTCATGTAGAGAAAGAGACGTAATGCTGCAGAAAGAGGTGTTGATTTTTTTGCCAGGAAACAAATGTTTTGTGAGTCACTGCTACAGAAAATAATATATTCTTCAACAAGCGTATAAGGACGGCTATTATTAATTCGTCAAAATTACGACACTGGCTCCTACGCTGATCATATAGGAGACATCAATTCGTGCATAAATTCTATTATCTGCTATTAGAATAATATACATTCTCTGTGACTTTGAAATGTGAATATCCTGACAAAGTTTTATAACTGATAACAGCCCTCTGTGATTGGTTTTGTCGAGACTAAACTACGAAGGTTCTGATTTAGGTCTAAGTTCACTAATTTACCGATAGGAACTACATCTTACAGTTCAGATTTATTTAGTCAATTTTACAGTTACAGTTACTCCCTTATCTAGGAGTTCTACTTACTGCATAATCAACAGTTATGAGCACGTGATGAGCAGCCGTATACTAGCAGTCCAAGATAGCATATTCAGTTTTGCACGATGGTAAAATTGAAATTATAATTTCTAGCATTGAGAACAAATTTTTGAGAAGCTTTACAGTCTCATGCAAGTTAATTGTATCAATTTTATGTAGTTACATAATGTAATTTACTGTATTTTAATATTCAAAACATGTTTTTCTTTATTGCACGCACAATCAATAATTTTAATGTATTTTTATGAAATAGAGCTTATATTGTCTCGTTATACATATTGAGATAACAGGGGTAAAAACTTGTCACTTGAAAAAGTGTCCCCAAGCTTTATTCAATATTGAATAGGAAATCTTTAATGTTATTTTCAAAGTCATTTTCCCCAAATCTCAGAACGTCAGTCTAATTACTTTGCAAAATATCAGAAAAAAATACGAGTTTATGGTTTTGATTTTTTTCATGTCATAACTCAGAGATAAAAATATGAAACATAGTTGACATCTATATGCATCTTTGAAAGTTTTTCAAAAAATGGCATAAAATTAAAAAAAAGTATTGTTCAGTATTTTTTGTTCTATTTCTGAAGTAACTCTTCCAAAAAATTCCTGCAAATCGGTATTAAGGTGTTCTTTACTACTGATTTTTTCAGATTTTTCTTGTTGGTGCGTCAAATTTTAAATATATCAGTAACTCTTTTGTTCATCATTTATACGTATATAACTCATAATAAGTTATCCACATTTATACGAAAAAAATACGTTTAAGGACGAAAATCAAATCATTTTTCCAAACAATATTGCGAATATTTTTGGGGTCCAAATTCAAATTTTCGAAAATAAAAATAATAAAAACAATAATTTTTATCATGTTTTTGTGACATATTTTTATATGAAAAAATTGAAAAAATATTATGAAATATAAATGTATTCATATAATATTGTAACAGGAATGCTCATATCTTGATGGCCTAACGTCGCCAACGTAGAACGCTCTCCGTTATACAATGGAACCATTTGCATATTGAATCTACATTAAATATTATATATATATATATATATATATATATAATTAAATATTATATATTATATATAATATTTAAATATTATATATAATCATTAAAAGTAAAATATTTTCGTTTGAAACACTGCTTTCAATCAAGCGAGGTCCTGCAACTCAGCCGATAGCAGGTCCCCACGAAACACACCGAGCACACCCGAGCGCCCCCGCGCCTCCGTTGCTCTGCGGTTACACTCGCACACACACCGATGCTTGGCAAGCGCGG
Organism: Gryllus bimaculatus; assembly: GCA_017312745.1. Lineage (NCBI taxonomy): Eukaryota > Metazoa > Arthropoda > Insecta > Orthoptera > Gryllidae > Gryllus > Gryllus bimaculatus. Next base: position 7,796,294 of record BOPP01000004.1, on the reverse strand, counting down.
GCATTTCGTAACTGCTAGTATAAAACGATACCATGCTTTCGATAAATTAGAAGATTTATGTTACAAATAAACTAAGATTTATTTTCTATTACAACTAAAGTGTTTTTTCTTCTCAGTTACTGGGTATGCAGTTTGTACTTGAAGGAGACGTCATTACTTTTACCCCCCCCTCCTTATCCTACTACAACCTTTCTAGTCTTTGTCTTTTATAAAACAAAATAGGCAAAAATGATCACATTTCAGACAGGTAAACTACTGAAGTCAAAATTAATAATAAATGAAATTCACTCTTATCTTTCTGTAAGCCAATAATGCTGACAATGGTTGTTTATGATTCTCTTCGATTTCTCTTGTAATATTCTCTTGTAATAGCGTTGTTGAACTTGTTGCTTCCAAAATTTCAAGTGACGTACGTATTTAATTTTCTCTGTCGCTGCTTTCAAGGTTAATTTTCTAATAAATGCGCAGTAGGAAATGTAATGATAAATAAGTACAATGTGCACATAAAACTGCGAAATATATCACTTAGTAATCGCGGTGAAAAAGAAGCGCGAATTGCAAAGAGAATGCAATTCTGCTCGTGGATTCCGAAAATTCTAGGAACGTGTTTGGTCAACAGTCCGTGGATTCTAAATTAGAATCCACGGAGTGTGTAATCGATTTCATTCGGTACTAAATATACAGCAGATATACATACATTATTAAATGATCGTAGAGAAATACTTTTCTTGCTCTGATACATACAAAAGTTAAAATCCACTTTTGGGGGTCCATAATCCTGAAAAACTGTATTTTTTTCGAAACATATGTGTATGAGCAACACCAGTGCTTAAACCATCCATCATAATAAATATCTTCCGATAGATATGGGTGATATCGAGACCTTCGAATTTGAAACTTATCCTTTTATTTTTGAGGGTATCTAAGGCATGAGCTCCTAAAACGTTTTAGAAATTTTCTCAAAAATCGCATCACATTCTCTCTTTTTTCTCGAATAGAATCTTCGCGTAGAAAAAATTATATTTTTAGTTTATCTTCTGAATTCTCGAAAATTGCGAAGGTTAAACATTTTTTGATCGCACTCCTACAACTAGAGTATTGAAATTATTTGGATACAATTTTTAAAAAAACTATACATAATGTTTTAAAAAACGGCTCCAATTTTTTTTTAAAATCTATTGTAGAACAGAAGAATGTTTGAAAATTCAAATAGCAAAGTTTTGAGTTATATGACAACATAGGAAATTTCGAAAATTGCAAAAGTTCACATTTCTTTTCGATGCGACGAGAGTGTTGACACTCCTACCCACCGCCAGTAATGAACGAATATGGGCATTGATCGCTGAGCTCATGCGCTCAATTTCAAATTCTATCCTGCACATACATTTTTACGGGTAGGAAACATATTACGGGTTAAATTAGTTTCATAATATTTCGTAATCGTTACAAATAACATGAGAAAGTATGTACTGTTGTAACGCCACTAATTTCACTAGAAATATAGGTCATTGTTAAACCCTGTAGTGGCTAGTGGTACTGAAATATAAGTCTGTAAAACAGGATGCAAAAACATCATTGCAAGTGGTTATAATATATTATTATTATTTGCCTTGTAGTAGGGTATCAAACAAAGCAGTGTTACAGAAGCCACTGCTTCTACAAATGGACTCCTTCATTTATATTTTATGTTCTTCCGAATGACTCGAGCAATTGCTGTTGTCCTCGCCGTTGGGAACGAATTTTTAATTTTTTGTCTGTTGTTTTCAAAATTGTTGTATAAGTCTTATTCTTTAGAATATTTTTTATATAGTAATGTCAGCTGCTAGAAATATGTGGGCTTATTTCATTTAACTAACACCATGTTTTGAGAAAATGTTATTTTTCCGTTGACTGTTAAGCTGGGCCCTTTGAGAGTAATGATTCAATAGTTCAGCTCCATGAGGTTCTGTCTATATATTCTATTCTATATATCCGAATAGAAGCCGCTCCGTGCCAGGAACAAAGGGATCATTACAAAACACCGTGTGTCTGAGGCGCTCGTGCCGTTTCTCGATTCGCAGAAACCATCGTTCCTGCGCTTCACGCTATAGTCAAGCCATAACAAATCTCGTGGCCACTCGATGCCTTCGGTTTGAAGCCTGCCACCACCACTGCCGTCGCCATCACAACTATCGTCCTAGGAGCTAACCTGAGACGCGCTCTCCTTTGCCGTTGCGAAGACCGCTTTCAACGCGTCGTCAATCTGCGCAGCATTAGAAGCCCACTGCCTCTATGATGCTCTCACCGCGAGTGGTCACACGGCTTACGCCTCGCCATCGTCTCCGTCACGTTCGCCTCCTTCATCTTCGTCATCACCTCTACCGCCACTGACGCCGCCTCCGTCTCATCCACCGACCGCTGCTTGCGCCGCCCACCAACGCTGCTTCCCACCTGCAACGCCGCGGGCAGCAGCAGCATCTATCGCCACTGCCACCATCGCATCCATACGCCGTCGCCGCTCGTCGCCGGCCCGCTGCCTTCCTCGGGGCGCCGCCGCGTCGCGGGGCGGGCGCCGGCCGCCGCCCCGCCGCCGTTCGCCGTTCGCCCGTCGCGTCGCCGTCGGCCGTAGCCGCTGCGCCACCCGCACCGCCACCCGCCACCGGCCACCGCCACGCCACCTGGGAGCGCCACGCGCCACACAGCCACTAAGAGAAGTGGCTTCCGGGAAACGAGCTGTGTTCTCAAGACTGCATTCGAGACGGCTTCTCCGCGACGCAGTGTTCCGTTGTTCAGCGCGTGCCCTTGCGCAGTACCTGGAGCGCTTGATCGTCTCCCTTCAACAAGATATCAGGCAAATTATTATATCCCTTGGAGACAAAACACGATGGTTTGAAGTTTACTCAGCATGGAGTATACTTAGCATGGAGGTATGTTTATTTGGGTTATCTGCGACTAGTAACTGCTTTGTGTCACAAAAACCTGACGTTAGAATATTTCTGAAAATTTCTTCGTACATTTTACACCAAGATTCTAATATAGCGCAGAAAAATGTTATTTTATAATTATCTCTAATCCCTTAATCTGTGAACAATTACAAATCGAGTTTCGATGCAGCGGGATCGGGTACCGAAAGCGAAGAATGGCTGACATAACTCGCGGAAACGAGGGTATTCCTGTCTAGTAATTTGAAAATGTGTGCTTGAACTTCATTGATAATTACATGATAATGAAGTGTTTTAATTTCATGCGTCTGTGCGAAGTACTTTTAGTGAAGAAAAATTTAAAATTTCTTCAAAATTATAATATTGTGGACAAAGAAAGAATGTTTGAGTAGTTATCTTTAACATAGTTACAGGCAATGAATATTAGTTTAGGTGTAATAACGTAATGAAGATGTTCGAATTGCAAGAACTTTATGATTATTTTGGGTTCTCTTGAAAGCAAATTATTGCGCTTCCCCAAAAATTCCATTGTACGTCAGTTTCTGCATAAAATTCTGTGAAACATCATTTCCTTTTTTTCTTACAAATGTTCGGCATCACGTATGTGGACATAAAGTGCGGTGGCTATTACGTATTACTCGTATTCAAGATTATTTTGTGTTAATCGCGGAAAACGAAGGCCGAAACTTCCTCACCAATTTGATCTCGCGTAATGAAACGTTAACTCTGCCCTGAATGGTTATAAGGTTATGAGACGCCATTTTGTTTTCAGGTGCGTATTTTTACTCTCCGTGTTCTGACGGTAGATAGTCAATTCCTTCACAAAACAATTGAAAACTAGATTTAAAATTGTTGCTTATCGCGCCTCCATTTTTTAACAAATTTTATGTTGGGGTGAGCTAGGCGATTACGTGCCACTGACTTCTTACTCGAAAGTTTGTGAGTTGGGAAAATGAAAAAGTTGATCTTTTTTAACAAGACACTTATTTACAAAATGGCACATTAAAACTAATGTCTGAAACCTGTTTAATTTGTAGCTTTGAAAGATCTTGACAATTTATTTGTTATGAATACACATTGAATAGCTTATCAGACGGTCTCTGGTAATGATTGGATTTGATTATCAAATAATGACGAATTGACTGATGAATTAGACACTGAAGCTAGTTAAGTTACATTTCGGGTCGTATTTACTACTCAGGAGTCGTGAAATACCTGAACGTAGATTGTTTATGACATCACTCACACTGTGAAGCTTCCCTCGATTTGCGGCTCAGGTCAGGATTCAATCCACAGATACGGAGCAGCGGTTTTTTCGGGACCGATGACGGTGAAATATCCCCTTTGCCGAGCGGTCAGGAGCGTAGCTGCTGCCTGCAAACCTGTAGGGGTAGACACCAGGTATGCGCTGCTCATTGCCGATTTCAGGCACGAATAACGGTCGAAGTTAGCACTGATTACGGGTGATTGGACAGTAATGAATCACAATTCACCTTTGAAGGTATTGTCCATCGCGCACGATTCATGTCTCGTCGCGTCGCATTATTATACTTGTTTGTTTGAAGTTTGAATTACTCGTACGCAGTTTCTCTGGAATTGACCTATAATTTTTTAGTATAGTTCTTGCGAACTGCAGCGAACGTTTGTGGAACTTTACAGGAAATCGTGCGGATACGCGTCTGATGGGTGGAGTTCGGTTTACGCGAACGGTCGAAGCGAATAACATATTTTCAGTTCGAAGTCTTGCGTTCGTGGAGAGTGTACGGAGTCTTGAATACGTCTATTCAAATGTTTGTCCTGGTCAGTTGCATTCAGTTAACTGCGCATGCGCGCCACATGTGTTTAGAAACGCACGGAGAGTTGTGGGAGGATTTGTAACATTTGTTTTGGAGAAATGTTAAGACCTAAATGTTGTGGCCTTTACTGCGGGCTACCGGCGGTAGCCCGAAAAAATTACGAGAAAAAACCTGTGAAGATAAATTACATTAAAATAATTATAGCCTGCATTCTTTTTTAGTGACATAGATTTTTCAAAATTATATATAATATGTTCTGTTGAGATCTGTATTAAATAGCTCGCTAGTCGGTGCGTCAGTCCTCTCAATATCGTGCGTTCGTTGTATGATTCACTCCCCACCCTGCTGCTAAGATACGGGCCAGCCAAGAGCTCAGGTTACCGATTCCCAAGCGGTTTTCTTGACCCGCTCGGAGCAGTTTGAAGGCAGTGGGAAGTAATCGGACAGAGGAAATTAAATGTGGGCTTTTGTGTAAGATACATACGAGTGCTGGTAAGGGTACAAATGAATAATATATTATATTATGCGTGTTTTAAGTGTTAAAATCGCCGCATATTAAGTATGTGATAGTGTAAAAGTTAACTATTGTCAATTTGGTAAGATATTTTGAAAACTTTCGCAGCAAATTTCTGGAAGTTTGTTGACAATGACTGTATTGAACAGCATTTATTAAAGGAGTCTTTTAATCGTCCTTTGTATAACGAGAAATTGTATAGAAAAGGAATGTGTTTCATGAAATATATATTATTGTATAATAAAAATAGTACAAACTAGACAAACTACATAATCGAAGATTATGTATATTCGCATAATCGAAGATTATGTATAGTTATATAGTCAAAAATTATTTCTAAGATCAGCGGTATCCCAGGGCATGAAAGCGGTATACGCCACTAGAAGTTAAGATTCCGGGAACCGATGTAATGACGTGAATCAGTGTGCTGTCCGAAGTGGCGGAATTGTTCGGTAGATTGTAGTTGTTGGAACGCGCGTCTCTCTCAGAGTTTGGAGGAGATGAAAGCCTTCTCTATTGAAATGTCACTCCCGTAACGCTCACGGTTTAGCAGCTACTCAAGCTCCATTTCAGGCATTCCGTACAACTTGAGGGCATCCATGAAGACATCCGTGAGGCACTCTTGGACTCGTTTTAGATAATTCGCCCTCAAGCCTGAACTTGGGTTGAAGTGTGGGAAGAACTGGGTTGAAGGGTTTTAGCGACACTTTATTAATTATTGGTCAGAGAGGTTCTAATTTATCACGTGGGATGAATTTTTGGCGAGATGGCACATTGGCCGTTGTTTTGAAGCCAGAACGGGGCCGTCGTCTCGTCTCCTCAGTGAAGCGTTTGTGAGGAGTAATGAAGCTTTTTCTGCTCCTGCTGCTGCTAAAGATGATACAGTGAGAAATTATCATGAATATTGAGAAAATGGTGGAATGAGTCAAGGAAAAGGGAGAGCCCGAGGAAAGCTACCACGTGCCCGCTTAGTCTACCGCAATTTCCATCTGTATCGGACTGGCTTCGCCTCTCGTTTCCAGTGGCGGAAGACAAGCAGTCTGACTGCTACACCGCAGTTCGCCTCAGGCGGAGAGTCTCCTTTGAATTTCCTCGGCGAACTCTGACATTTTGGTTATTGTGATTCTAAATGGCAATGCCCGTGTTCTACAGACGCAACATGTTAAGGGCAAGATTATGATCTTACTTCCCAGCTTTTCACTCTCCAATATTATGAGAAGAAAATATTATGCCTTCTGAGTAATTTAATTCAGTGAATACACCATTCTGTTAGTCACCTCTGGGATCAGCGTTCTGAAGATCAAAGTACAGTTTTGTAACTGTGGATAGTCTCCGGATTTTGTTACGAAGAGGAGACCGGCTCCCTAAATATCTTATATTTCGTCTGCAATGATGAATATGATAAACTTGGATGACTTTGTTGTCGGGTTGTTTTAACGTTGGAGCCACGCTTCGAAATTTTATTTCAAACTATTTATTGGCGCGTTTTCTTTGTATTTTGGCAAATTTGGAGTTTATTAAACCGAAACAGTCAACTTCGTCGGTCTGGTGGTACTCTCCAGCGATGTGATAGCCAAATAGTTTTATTATTATTATTATTATTATTATTATTATTATTATTATTATTATTATTATTATTATTA
>BOPP01000004.1:7770167-7784539 GCA_017312745.1 Gryllus bimaculatus | reverse complement strand
CCCTCGCCCTCGCCCTCGCCCTCGCCCTCGCCCTCGCCCTCGCCCTCGCCCTCGCCAGCGCCAGCGCCAGCGCCAGCGCTTTTGCCTTCGGTCTTTGCTTCCTTCGCGTTTCCTGCACTCGCTGCGTGTCTCTGCAATGTGCTTGTTCACCAACGCTTCCGATTAGGCGACATCCTTATGGTGGATACTTATTCACGTTTCATTGTGAGGTAAATACAAATAGATGGTGGTCTCGTGTCGTTTATTTGAAACTGCTGTAAATACGTAAAATAATACTCACCTGTAAGGACATTCAGTGAAAGAAATTATAATGAAAAATCACTCATCATTTTTTAATAGGAAGTTCAAATTGTGTTGTTATACCTTCCCTACTTCACCTCACGCTACTGACTGATATAGAGATAAAATTATAATATTTAAAATTTATCTTGTTTTATTTTTTGTATATTAATGTAGTTAAACTTTTGTTACAACTATCTCGTATTAACAAGGACAGTGTACCACTTGCATATTTCTTGAATTTGACATCTACCTTTCTTAAATAATATTTACGTTTCTTTGTTAAATGCAATAAGATTCAGTATTTACTCTTATACTCTATATTTACTCTCATTAATTTTAAAACTCTACTCTCTTTAACAAATATTATTTTAAATTTGTAACAGATGAAACATACGTTCTTGTCACATTTCCACAATTAAAAAATATTTAGTCAAATAGTTCAATATTTTTTCATTGTATTGTAGCAAACTTAAATATCTCTACAGCATGCGTTTGCACGCACACACACACACACACACACACACACACATACACACACAGAAATATTGAGACCTTATAATATTGACAAGTGAATGAATTGGTACAGACATTTCTAGATGCCCTTTTTTACAAAAACATTTTATGTATAGAGGAATTTTCGGGCAGTTTGCATGTAAATATATTCGTAATGCAACTGTATATCAAGATTAATGTAGCGCTTCTTTTTGCTTAACTCTTGGCGTCCGCGCTGTCCTCTGCAGTTCTCTGCACCATATTACATTTTTTACAATATTCCCAAAAGCAGCTTCTCCGTGCATTGTATGTTAATGAATGAGCAAGCAGCTCTTTCCGTCTCTTTACGAAAACAAAAATCTCAGCTATTTTTATTATGATAGAAAACGAATGAGAATCTTTTTTTTTGTACCATGGAAGGACAAGTTCAGCAATGTTCTTTGTTGGAATAAATATTGCGTTCTAGATGTTTTCCTAATGTCGAACGTTTAAGCGAATTTTTGTTTCATGATCTACAGATTTCATAGGATTTTTTTCTTAAATGTACAATTGCATTTTATTCTTTACATTTTTTTAATCCGTTATATTTTGGCTTCCTTTGATATAATTAATCAATAATTCCATAAATATTTTCTCATAATGTTTTACCACAAGTTTCACCAAAACTGATGATTAAATTTTATCGACGTTGGTTTTTCATTTGTTTTAAACTGCTAATAGTATAGAGAAAGACATGTAATGCTAATGGAATAAAGTAGTGATTTTGCATGGTTTTGTACGTCCTTGATATCGGGAAAGTGGAGTTTTCTTGCTCATATATATAGTAAAGTACTTGAACGAATACGTAGTCTAGTCGGAATCCACGTTTCACAGGTCCTTGAAACCGAAAATGATGTGCATTCAAAACGTCCCTCCGTGTGTATGTGAACAACACAAGCGCCTAACCTGTACACAAGATTTTCACCAAAATTGATGTTTTCCAAACGATATGAATGAGGTCGCGGTCACTCGAATTTGAAACGGATCAGCGAGGGGGCAATGTTCTTGGTTACCAATGTAAAGGCCGGAGTTCCCATAATTCTGCATGATCACACTGTATTTCTTTCATTTGAGTAGACAAAAAGCGTTATGATATAAGTACGATTTCGATTACATGTGACCTTTCAAAAAACGCTGAAAATCCCACTTTCTTTTTCAAGAAAACTGAGAAATGTGTGGGGTACAATTTGCAATGTTATAAAATTACGAATCCGTTGCGACAAAGTAGAATGTGCTGTTGTAGCAGTACTAATGTTTTCAGTCTAGAGGAAAATGAGGATTTCACTAATATTCCTGATGATCGCGTAGGTAATATAACAGTTAGCTGAGAGGAAAATCAGGCTTACATTGACCAATATATGTAATCACGTATATTATCGAAACATGTAAAGCATGGGTCCTACCACTAAAATATTGCAGTCAACACGTGATAAACCGCAAAGGACGTGAATAGAATGGTTAAGAGAAGTACTATGATGTAGGACAACATTGTAAATTTACGTTCTCTGTTAAGAGTGTCAATCAAGAGGTAATAATTTTAAAAAAGGATGACGGCTTTGGAACTGATAAAAATCTGTTAATTTTGTTGGATTTTACTTCGTAAACATCGATTACTGTTGTTCAGAATGTGTCTTTGAATGTTGCAAGCCACGCTACATTTTCATGATTTCAAATTGATGCTGTTTGTCTACAAACAAAATACTCATTTTTAGTTTTGAAAATTTAACGCGCAATTTCCCAGTAATATTAGTTAACCTTTTGCAAACAATGCCTCGCCACTATCAAGAAATTTCCCACCAGTTTCACCACGTATGACCGTAAATGTTTCAGATGTCCATTCCACCACTTCATTTAACAGGGACTTCGGAAATTTGTGTGTGGAGTTTAAGTGAAGGAAATTTTTCGTTCGATTAGTAATTCATTCACGAGGGAGAAAATTAATGCTTCTTATAAATAACTTACGTTCATTTCCACTGCAGAGTTTCCTGAGATTCGGCCGTAAAGTAGTTTTGAACATTCCAAATTGTAACTGGTGTGATCGGAATTCTTATGTGTATTATGATGTATTACTTAATTGCTTTTATCCTATTTTCTTAGTTTATTTATTGCAATGACTACACTAGTGAAAACAAACCGAACATCATGTCTTCGAAATGTAGCTTTCATTTGACATGCAGAGAATAGAGATATAGTATGTGAATGCGTTAAATAATATCTAATCACAACGACCAGCCATGTGAGAGTCGAGTTTCGTCTGTAGGCAGGAACGTGAATGAACCCCGCCGGTGGCTGCGATTGCGATTAGCATCAGATTTGCTCTCGGGCGCCCCCTCGAGGCCGCTGCCTCGGGCGCGGCGCTCGCACCTGCTTGCCGTGAGGCCGGGCGGTTGGCCCGGCCGCCGCGAAGGCGGAATGAAATGTGTATCTAATAACCTGGGCGGATCTCGAGGGCGCGAGGGCGGGGCGGGTCGCAGACTGCGAAAATCCTCCCGCCCTAAGAGCCGCGCCTTCGCCGCTTCATTCTCCGGCCTCGCCCGACGATACGATGAACAAAGTTAGACTGACAAGAGCGAGATTAACCACATCGCAGGCTTCTACTGCTCTCTTCTAGCGATCGAGCCACACCTGAAATACTGTAGTGGTAATGCGGAAAAATAGAAACTGTTGAGCGTAGTCGTCACATCCGGAGCCACATTCGTGCGGCCCTCGAGAGCAAGCAGTGGGTGCGCTGTGGCGGAGCCGACCTGAGAACGGAAGATGATTGGCAGTCAACACATGCAGGAAGCCTGCGCACAAGAAGGAGCGTGTGAAGAGTACTGAGTAAGGGTTGAAGTGAGAAGGTACTAATGACAGTAGTCATGAACTAACAATGTCTATAATATGTGATACATATTCTCTCGATTAAGAGAGAGTGTGTCAAGCTCATAGGCATCTCTCTCTCTCTCTCTGTCGTCTTCAATACTTCTTTAACAATAAGGCATGCACCGGCCTTGATGGATATGTGATATAAATAATTCTGTTATATTTGGTGAGTATGATATTTATACTATCAGTATAACATCGCATTACTGTGATTTGTTATCATAATGTGAGTCTATGTGAAGTGGTCAAGCCAACGCTACATTTTATCATATATGATTCTCTATAATTCGATGCATGACTCATGATACTGACAAAGCGTATATTACTCATAACGATCATATTTTTACGCGATCTTGATTCTATGAAATACTAAAACTACTCTGCCAGTGCTCACTGCAATCCCTTATGTAATATGTGTGACTGCTTGAACACTTATATCATCATAGTCAACGAGCATATTGCTCTTCTGCCACAATACGTCATAATTGATAAGCCATTTCCCACTGGCTACGTTTCAACTGCAGACAGAGACTAAACTGAGCACGTAAAAACATAGCGTGCTTCTAGATGCATGAAACTGTACCAACTTACCATGCCACTGTTTCATAGTATTCTAACATAAGGTGACTTCGGTCGATACTTCGTTTTTCGTGTCGTGGAGCATTTGTATAATAACGTTATATTATGGTGATGAGGAAATTGTATCTCATCTCTAATAAATTACATCAGGTCACACTTATATTTATCATATATTATCATTCTTCTGTATGGAGAGCATGATGATTATGTTAGATCGTTAACAATTCGAACACTAATCAAAATAACTTACGATCTCTTTTTCACTGCAGAATTCCTGTAGATTATGGCTTCAGTACAAGTAGCTATATATTGTAACAATTTCCATATAATAGAGTACACATGGATATCTCGAAACTTCGTGCAGAATAATTATATCTTTAATGAGTTAGTACATGTGGAATATTGTGTATTATAATGATCATCACTATCTAAATTGTGCCATTAGATTTTATCCTAGTCTCTCTCTTCGATATGTAATTACTTGAGTGGAGCAAGTAAGTGACACAAACTAATACTAGTAGCATATCTACAAAGACACCCAAATCTACTCATTGCATACAGATCTACGAACTGCGTATAGCGTTCGTGCACATTTGTAAAGACACTAGCAGGTGAGTACATCAAGACGAATTTTTTAGTGTGCGTGTATCCGTAGTATATCATGTCGTGTTATTACTCAAAGTAACTGTGCTTAATCATCATAACGACCGCCAGCGCCAATGTCGAGTGAGTCGTATGTTGTCGTGTCGTATTTACAGTACCCGAGAAGGCCATGACTATCTATTCACACCGACACGTGCTCGCTCTGTGGCTAGCAGAGTTAGCTGCTTATTACGAGTTGCAAGGAATATCTCTAGCTCATCGTGAGAGCACTGTTCCCATCTGATGTGTCAATGAAAACGATCTAAGTCTAGCTCGAGGCGCGATGAACGCTCGCAGTCGCGTGTGCTTGCGATATCGTGGCGCGTTCGTTCGCGCCTTGGCTTCTTCTTCGTCCGCGTAATGAATTTACGGAGTGAAGAAGTGTGTGATCTGAATAGACCTGGCGGCTTCGAGGAGACAAGCGCGTGTCGGCAGTCTCGTAGGTCAGTAGAGGCGAGAGAGGCTGGCGTGAAAGAATGCTGCCGCTCCGGCCCGTGAACATAGCCTCGATCGCCTCGCCGAGCCTCCGCCGCTCACAGCACGTCTCGCACTCGCGCCTCGTATCTCGACGATGCGCTTTCAGCGTGCGTACGATTACAGTAGGGGAGATGTGCACGACGCCAACGGTATGTCGACCGCGCTCGGACAGTTTACAGGGCGGAAGTAGCCGTGAGGCCGTATGATGCTTGTAGTAAGCGCAGCGATATATGGGATGGCAAGTTCGTTGACGTCTTGTGCCCTATGTCATAATTCTCGAAGACAGATAGTCTTACCGCTTCACCCGCCGCACGAAAAAACGTGACCATTTGCCCGCACTACACAACGGCGCCCACGCGCTCGTCCAGCCCCCCTCGTGCGTATCGCTCGGCCGCGCTGGCAAGCGCGCGGCGCCAGGCACTCCGGGCCGCGCGTCCCAGGCTCGGGAAGAGGACTGGACGCGAGCGGCAGCACCGGGCCTCTGCCTCCATTTTTCGCCGCGCCTGCGCGATGGACCCGCCGGCCCCGCGCTGATTAAGACGCGTGGCAGTCGCGGCACTGTTGATCCGGGGCGTTCAGCTGTGAGCTTCGGTGGTGAGCGGCCCGGAGTGATGGGGGCGGGGCGCGCGCCATGCGCGGCGCCGCGCGCTCGGGGGCGGGGCCGCCATGGCCGCTGCCCCCGCAGAGCGCGCCCGCAGCAATGCCGTCCTCATCTGCAGCGCGGCGCCGTCTCTTCGACCGGCGGCGAATTGCGTCCCGGTGCAAGGCGGAGGGAACCGGAAGGCGACGGCGGACGGCCACGCCCGCCACATCCGCGACCTAACACGTCGACTGTGACCCCCTACAAAGAGGCGACGCTTCTTATCAGCGCGCCGGGCCGCAGGGAGGAGTAAGGAAGCGACGGCGGCGATGAGGCAGAGGCCTGCTCCGTTTCGCCCGCCCAGATACGGACGGGCCCGCCAGGCCGCCGGTCCCCCGCCCCCGCCGCCCGGACCACCCCTCCCGGGGGCGACGCGCGCTCCTCTCTGCCGCGTGTGCAAAATTAAGGCTTTTTTGTGGGCGCCGGCCTGCGCCAAAAATTAGCGCCGAGAATAAATTGAAAGGAGCAAAAACGTAACGAATTGTTATATCCATTAATTTGGTTTAAAGCAAAACCCGGGGTCGTCTCCGCGTCCTTACTGCCCCTGCGGGGCTGCGGTCCGCACACATACTGCGTAGAGCCCTGCGCGCATCCGCCGCCCTCTTGCAACGGCCGGACGCCGCGCCTGTTCAACGCCCCCAACGGCCATCTTCACGAGAACCTCCTCTAAACTTCATGAACAAAGTTTTAAGCCGCCCGCCCCCCCCCAAAAAAAACAAAAAGAAGAGCAGAAAAACATGGGGAAAAAAAAAAAGAAGAAAAAAAAAAAAAAACACCGATAACACACCATTTTTACGCTGACCGCTAAATTAGATTTTTTCATTAAACATTCCGAGAAACAGTTCTGTATGAATGTGGAAGGAATTCCTATCGTTAAAGATTCCTGCACGAGAATTCCATAAAAGGGTGCGGTTCGGGAAATAACCACCAAAAAACATGATTGCGGAGTGCGGCCAATGGTGCAGGGTTTCTGAAAAAACAAATGTAACCTGGCAGGAAAAATTAAAAATGTCTTCGGTGGTCGCGATGAACAAACGACAACAGTGAACGCTTAATTTCAATCGACCTACCAGTTGACTTACATTGAAACAGGACATGGGGGCTTATAGATAAAATTATTTGTGATGATACTTCACAAGTTCATATCGCGAAGCAAATACTATGGACCAATCAGTAGGCCAACACGTATCGATACCTAAAAAATCTACAACTGACCACCAGCCTATACTTAATGGTATAACAAACTAGTCAAACCACTATATGCTTAGTGTGATTATTAAAAATTGAACACAGTCCATTGAATAATCACTTAAAAAACTTAATTTGAAAGCGTCATGCGTTTAAATTATTCTGTACCAATTGTTCGAAGTTTCACCCACATCACCAAACAAAATCGAATCCCTAACAACACCACTACACTAAATGAGAATTACCCAAGACCGAGCTAAAGATCCTCGACCTATGTTAACTTTCATAGCCTTTCTTTTTGTCTTCCCATTAAAAATAATGTTATTTACAATGCTGAAGAAAAACGGTATCGAATATATTGATACCAAAAATTACCATTTTCGTTGTAGTTTCATGCAAAAGAAGTGTTTTCGTTCTTCCATTACGAATATGGCAAAATACGGTTTATAGAATATTCGTGAGCTGTTATTCTGACATCAACATTCAATTGCGGAAACATGAAGTAGGTTGTAGAATGATAAAAGTGGATATTCTTTAGAAATACCTTGTCATAGAAAAAGTATATATATAATATATATAATTATATATATATATATATATATATAGTATATATATATATAGGAGAGAGACGAGAGATGAGAGAAGAGAGAGAGATAGCATTACTTTTTCGTCCACATAAAGAAAGTTATGTCGTTAATTCGCCACCCTTACATCTCACCTACTTGTGGACTTCCCCGATGCTCGTCTTTCCGTCCGGGCCGCCCGCCGCCACCACGCTTGCCGTGCGCGAATGCCGCGATGCGAACGCCAGTTTCTATGTCGCGTCCACTACAGGTGTTGGCCTCGATGCTAGCGAAGCTTATCGATGCAATCGGCTTGTTACTTCCTTTTCGACGCCGCAGAGATACAGAACTAGGGTCAAAACGTGAACGGCCAGCAAGCGATGCGGAGAGTAAAAAGTAAGACCCGTCGCACACTGCGCACAATCCACAACAGACGAGCCAGCCACCAAAACGCCCAAACACCACCACCCCACCGAACCGAGCCACAGCAACCGAAAGACAAGGCCGCCGAAACGCCCACCAAACCAACACCCAGACCCCACACGCCACGCCACGGGACGCAGCCACAGCGCTGCTCTGCGCTGCCTCAGCGGCCTCCGCACGCGCCGCGGCGCTCCCCCGATTCGCGTTGTCCCGGCGATTGGCCTGTGGAGCTCCGCGCCGTGGGATGGGGTTGAAAGTCTTCTGCGGAGGTCAGAGGAGGATGATTGACGGCGGGAAATTCGGCAAGGGGCGACGGTCTTGGGAGTTGAGGCCACAGGGAAAGCGGCCGACTGGGGAAGAGGAGGGACACTTTTTAGGACTAAAAAAAAGGGACGTTTTTGGAAAAATGAAAAAAGGCCCAAGACATGGTCCCTAGGATAAAGATCGCTATGGGAATCGGGGAATTACGCCTTTGCTCGTGGGGAGTTCGCAGGGAGATTGTCAAATTACGACGAAGATCGGACAACCCCTGCTGTGGCTGCCCCGGGTTTACAGAATTAGCAGAAAAAAATTATCTCTGGGGATGTAGAACTCATTTTGTGTCAAGAAAGATAGAACTCTGTGGGCTTGTAGGAATGAAAAATGATCCTATTGAAGTTTAGGTAATATCATACGAAGCCCATGACGGATTCGGTAGATACCCCGTAGGGTACAACATATGAAGAATCCCGAGCATTGACATCCCTACTGGGGAAAAAACATTGACAAAAAATTAAAAACCTCATTCCGACTGCATCAGGTGAAATGGATTTGCATGCGTAAAAGAATTGCGTGAATTGATACAAAAGTGTCACTGTACTAGCATCATAAAGCAATATTTCTTAGTTGAAATAACATTTTCCTTTCTCACACCTTACTTTTTTCCTTGAAGAAGGAGGGAAAGTTAGTCATCCGTGCGCCGGAAAGCCCACAAGTGAAAAAATTTCGGCAGCCAAACTTGTATTGCCTGGGCCCTCGGTAACGAAAAAAAGTGCGAGTAAATGTTGTTTACTTCATCTAACACGTGGTACATGTGTCCCGTTTGGATACTAGATGACTGAAATATCGATGCACTGCAAAATTGTCTGGCTGTCCGTCCGGCCCGTCTGTGTCGTGAACAACTATCGCCCAAAACGGTCAGCAGAATTTTCCTACAAAATGGAATATAGTGTGCCACCGCATTACCTACTAACCGATACGACGAACTCGAGGGCTGTTGGAAGTTTGGGAAGGGATATTTGGGTGGACCTTACCCGAGCCTCAAATAAAATTCTCAAAACTGCCTTCAGATTTGTTGCAATAATCTTTTGCTGCTCCTTGTAGCCGTGAAGGACGCTAAGAGAATGGTGCAGAATATCATGTCCATGTAAAAATCTCCAGGACGATTTCTTCTTCGGAAAAAAAAAAGCAAAAGTGCCAATTTTAGTGGCGTTTTCCTACAACTATTTATAGTTGAAAATATCTCTTTTCTTAATGAAAATCTGTTCCTTAAAGACAAAATCTTGAAATAAGGTTCATCTACAATTTTTTCGAGAAAATATTAGTATTTTTGCCTGCTTGTTTTTAAATGTCGGTGCGCTTAAATGTTTTAAATGTTCAGTTTTCTTACACTTTTTTCCTTTCATATTTTCTTTCCTCGCTATCAAGGGACGGAAAAAGTAGATACTGCTCCCAATTTTCCATCACAGCTCTGATCTATCATCATGCAGATCACCACCTCACTCTCGTTCTCCATGTTGTGTGTTGAGTGCTACAAGATCATCACCATAGCGCGACAAGCTATATATAATCACAACACTCTTTCACGAGCACAACCGGCCAACACACTACAAACTGCAATTAGTCCATAGCATACCAGATCCAGATAGAATTTATAAATATTATTTGCCTTATCAGCCCACATGTGCTGGGTACTAAATTGATCAAGAGTGTAATCTTATAGTCCATACTAACATGATTAACCCAGTATAAAAAATCATTAAGTACAACTGTTACTGAGTTGTACATAGACCCAATGTTTTAAATAAACGTACAATTCTCCCAGAAATTTTCTTAATATGAACACGTATTCAGTAATCCAGATTTCATTAGTCTTACTGGAACCGGATCTTTCGACACGTTATGCTTGTTCAGGGAATAGCAAGAACGTTGCTATATGCGAAATCTATAATATAGTTCATGCATGTGTTGTTGTAAGGAGAATTGCTACCTCAGTTATCAATTTGTAATATTTTGCCAGAATATAGTTAATAGATACATTTGCGCCCTGGCGAGATTTATCCTACAACTACTATGGCGATCTATCTCATATCTGATGAAATAATACGAGTTGTCGAGACGTAACAATATAATCTAAGAAAATATATCATAGAATTACAGAGACACCAAAAAATACTTTCGTTTTTTATCTCTATCTCTCTTACTGTCTAAAACAAAAACAATATACCTCAGCCTACACCCATATACATATACATATCTTGTTTTTCGTTCAATTTTGTTCGATAGTGAAAAAATTTGGCGTCAAGTGAATAGTAAGCATAATTAAATAAATAAAAGAGGAATTAGAAGAGAAAGGTTGGTCGCATAAATCCTATAAATATAACAAAATATAAAATGCTGCGCGTGGCCCGATAAAATGTCATTACTATCATTAAGATTACAATCTACTTATTCTTAATAGGCCATCTTAGTACGTTACGCTTTTAGAAGGCACGTAGATTCCTTTACATCTGAAACTCTCTAATAACACTTTACCGCTTTCTGTACTACGAACAATAGAGACTCGCTAGACACTGACACAGAAGTTTTACATTTGAGCAATAAAGTATTATATATACACAAAGACACGCACAGACTTCGTGTATCGCGCTTCTGTTAGTGCAACAACTACAAGTGCCGTCTAAGTCTATGATTCTAGTATTTTCTCCGAATGAATATTGTGCTTTCTTATGCGATAGCTAAGATCTATGAAACATATTTAACGTTTTGTATCCGCGACATACAGTAGAGATCTTTTGTGAGCCATATAATATATAAGATGACTGGGCGAGGTGTGTCAGTAAAATGTGGATAGATCGGTTTCTCTGTGTTAAATTTGGTTTGTGTTTATATATCCTGTGTGCCAGAATTTATTGTATTATAGCACCGTATGATTCCTCATGTTGGTAATATTCTTGTAAAGCGTTACTGTCAAATTTGTACCAAATAAGTCGACGTGTCCCACAATGAGGCTAACGTTACTTACTCATTTTTTCAATAGTAAAAAGTTTAAAAAAAATAATTTTGCTGTATCTTTCACGAAATAAGCGAAAAGCTGTCAAATACTTGAAATCTTTTTATAAGTAGTGTTTTGTCAAATATTCACAAGATATAGTATAGTCTCGATAAATTTCTGAGATAAATCTTTAACTAATAACTTGTCTACCTTCTTTTTAACATCTAAATTGCATCTGCGTTGTTGTTGTTCTCTTGTAAATGTTTACTTTCTTTTGTATTTGAAGTGTTAAAACATATAGTATAATTTTGTGAGTCAGCACTAGTTTGATTAACAACCTTTCTAAGAACCCGGGCCAGTGACTAATTTAAACTACATAATACTACATTGAAAATGTTGTGAGGATTTGATCTTATCATCATGACACACCGTACGGTGCATAGAAGAAGAACTTTGATTCTATAGAATTATTGAGAAAGAATTTAGTTTTACAAATGACAGGGATATGCCTGTCTGTATGTATCGTGTGTTAGAACAAATGATTGTACAAACTTAAGTCCATTCTAATATTCTGTCAATGCAACCCGTAAAACAACCCTCGGGAGGATTTTTTTGGAATATTATTTCGTTAAATAATCTAACGTACGTTCTTATGGCACTAAACCTAAAACCAAATCGAGTTTTTGAACTTTTATTACATTTCGCTGTGATGGAGAGGAAGAAATGGGGAGACGAAGAGAGAGAATGTAAGACGAAAGCAGAACAATGTCTGCCCGATTTCGCTAGTTACTATACAAGAAACAAGATTTGTGTACTTTGTCGGTTACCACAGCTCGGCAATAAAATAAATTTTCAGGACGAAAATTCGCCATTTTCTAGTAGCACGAATAACAATGCTTTCTCTTCGATACAAAGAAAAGCCAAGTAGCGAGAAATTAACAATGAAGTTAATTAGTCGAGAAAATTAAGGCACATGATTTTACAATTTTATGTGGAGCGAGATATCAAACGAAATTACTGTTCGAAATAAATGAATGGTGAGGAAAACTAAAAGAATTGTGATACACTTCAAGGAAAATGCGAAGAAATAGAACAGCATGAAGATATAATAAGAAAACTTCCATATTTATTTCTCGACCTTCTAGTTTACGTTTGTGACGACAGGATTTGAACACTTGTGCTGGAGACCACCTGCCGCAAACTACCTATTATGGAAGAGCTCAGACCCGCTTCGGACGATCATCTCAGAACAAGATACCAAGTGTCTCAACGACACGTTTAGATTTGCTCTTAATCAGAGATACAACTTACTTCACAAGTGTCTCCGCTAGAGAACTCTACCCTTAAACGTCCTTTAGGATGTGGTGTGCAAACCTTCATTTGTAAAGTGCTTGCCATTGTCCCTGTCATGTTTCAAAGTTTTTATAACAGTAGTGAGAATTGTGATAAAAAAGAAGAAACGTAAACGTTTCGTTTATTTCTTTCTCGCCACCAAAGACCCGAGCTTTCCCGACTTCTGTTTTCAATATTTGGTTTATTATGTGACTATGTGTACTTCTCTAATTACACGTGTAAGAAAATAGTTATGGGTCGTTGTTATGCCGATCTTATCAATATTTTAAGTAGTTTTTGGAAACCGCCACACACTATTTTATGAAAATGCATATGCTATATGTTACGCTTTTTAACTATCTTCAATAAAATGAAAATAATAAAAAGAAGTGAAGATAAATGAATGTAAAGTGTACACTCTAAGCATTTTGGCCTTTTCAGTTAAAGTAGTTTTTAAATGGTTAAATCACTCTTGTTAAAAATTTCAGTTAAATACAATGGCCCAATTCCGCCCGGCGTTACTCGGACTCATAAAACACTGTTGTAACTCTTTGATCAGTCGTTGCTATTTAATGCGGCGAAATGTCTGCACTGCTCAGAACTGGCGAAGCAGTATGTTTGGTAAAATTATGAGAAGGAAAACTGAACAACATACCAACTAAAGTTAAGGCAAGAAGAACATCGGAAAGATAACCAGGATAAATCTGCTGCTGTACGGAAATATATTTTCAAATCCTTTCATGAATGGAATTATTAGCCAATTTTAGTTAAAATGGGCATTATTTTTCTCGAGAAATATCTGCACAATTCCTCAAGTACGATTTTACTAAATAAGAAAGAAATGGTTGCTTGTAAGCAGTGCCAGTGAATAACAGAGTCTCTATAAAAGAAGTTGTTTGTCATCATTTAAATCTTAGTGACCTCAAAAATGTTACGTGCGAATGTTCAGAGTGTTGTCGAGCCTGCCCACTGAATAACTTCTCCGAAATTTTACTCTCGAAATCCCCGCACTGGCATCGTATGCTATCTGGAGTATTTCGCATTTTTCCGTAAAAAAAATATCACCAACAGAAGGCTGAATCAAACTGTGTGCCTTATGATCAAGCTATATCCCTATATGTAAGAGATAGGAATTATATTGATTGACGAAGGCCATAATATGAAAGATAGAAGTAAATACATCCCAGGAGCATCAACATTCCTTAAACGAAGTCGTTCAAGCTCTAAATCAGTTCACAGAAGATGGAATTCAAAATGAAGTATGGCATTGCGCGACCGCTACCTGACGCCCCTTATCATCTTCATTTGCAGGTACGGCATCAGGAAGCTCGCTACTCAGAAGTCAGCCATGGAAATAGGTTTCACAAAATTCAAAATTTTTCCAAATGAATTAATAAATCTATCTCTACATAGAAGGAGAAAATGGGTTAACTGGGGTGACTGTATAAATCCAGCCAACTAAATAAAAAACTTGCACATTATGTGTCCAAAGTTATTATATTCTACATTCTGATATAATTGTAATGGACCCAATTGTTTTATAAAAGAATGCATTTGAAGAATAAAAAGAAACAAAAACTAACGTCACATGCCAACCCCT
>BOPP01000004.1:7750383-7762967 GCA_017312745.1 Gryllus bimaculatus | reverse complement strand
TCCCTCCCCCCCTGGGGACACCCCTGGCTCGTCCACTGCCGCCACCACCGTTGCAGGGGGCAGCGGCCGTCCCTCCGGGTCACGCGCGAGGCGACAACGAGCCCTCGCGACTCTTGCGAGACTGCAAGCGGGGCGACGAACGTTAGAGCCGTGTTTATGACCACCGCACATGGAGGAGTTGCGTTTGCTTCAAATCTCCGAATGCCCGGTTTTATGAGGAATGTTTTGTAATTTCCTTATTTATGGGGTTGAAAATTGAGACGAATATCTGGCTACATGTTTTAATGTGTTGGACATGTATGTCACTGTCTAATTTAACTTTTTTTAAATTCTTGGATACGCAATATGAATGATATTACAGGAAATTTAATATTAACTCAAATTATTTGTTTATTAAAAAAGCACCTGATGAAACGCATTAGTATGTGAAACGTTATGTATGTAACTCTTCGTTCACGTTATGAATAAATGGTTACTGGAGTTTCATGTTTTTATTGTTTAAAAACCCAAGGATACTTCAGAATATAACAAATTGAATATTACATTTTACAATTTCCTATTTTTAACAGAATATTCTTCAGTGAGATGCATTCTATTCTTATTTCGAGCCAGAGGCAAGAGAGAAGGTTATCCCTTTATGTCCTCCCCCTTCCTGGATAGATGACCGTATTGATCTTTTACTTTTTCCGACAACTGGTTAAAGAGTGAAATAGTGATCGTGAGGGTGACTGATGGCGATACCTGAATGATCACGAATAGGTGGATGTTCAAATGGGATTCATGATAGATTGAAAAAGTAGATTTTAGCAATTGCAAAAAATGCGGTGTTACCAAACCGTGAAAAAAAAGTCGTATGTTTGACGGTCGGTGTAGTATATTTATGAAGGTTTTCACTCTGCGATAAAATGCAAAATCGATCGCAAAATGAGAAATCACGTACAACGTGCGAAATGGTCGTGAATCTGCTATGTAATTGCTAAATTTCATTTTATGGTTTCCTTCATGTTTGCTCTCTAACACGGGTCTTTGTTGTCATGGATGCGACATCGACAACAACACATCAATGTTTGAAAACATTTAACTTGACTGTTGCCGTGTTTATTATTTTATAATTAAGATTTAACTGACAAAACAAAGTAAAAATACTTGAAAACTTAAAAATGCTAATTCTGAAAGCCTGAGTGCTCTGAGTTCTCTCATGGGGTCTCAGATTCGTCAGTTCACAGTACGGAGAAGGCAACTGGAAGAAGAAAAATGCCTTATGCCTACGGCCCCTCCCTGCGACCATCTGTCGGAGGAGTAAGATAGCATCCAAGGGTAAAACACCCAAGGGTAAATGGAAAATTCTAAAAAAAAATCTCAAAGAGTCTTTTTGTTATAACTTTCTCAACAAATGCTACAATGTGCTTAATTTTAATTTTTATAATGATAGGAAACGATATATCCTTTTTTTTTCAAAATGCGATGTTTTAAAATTTAAAGTGCTTAATTCTACCATCATTAGTAATGGTATGAGAGGCCTACCACACCTCATACACATGCCATTCTGAGCGTCGAACATGCATCCTTCGTTTTTTCATAAAGTATTCTTCTACGTGCATTTTCCAATCACTTACGCCACATCGACTTGCTGTACATATGGCAATTATGAGTGAATACTCGACCTCGTCAAACAACGTAATGAACGTTCCTCAGGCAGTTGTATCGCTTCTGCCACCGCATATTTGTGCAATAATCGGGTGTTTGAGGGAAATGCACTCCTCATTTTAACACCAATTGAGTCGCAGCATGACAATGGCCTCTGGTGGATCAACCGATTTTAGAAGCCCTCGATGTTCGATCGGGTCGAAAAGAGACCGGTAGTGCTTCTTTCCGCTTCACCTAGTGCTTGCGTTCTGCCACGTCGGTTCGAACACACCTGTAGAGATAGGGGATGCGAAGAAGGAAATCAGGCTTCTCCGTGTTACATAACAGGTTTATGGATTTGTGTTATTTTGGTTGTGTGAAATAATGTGACCATTATTTGTGCTGTAGTCAGAGCATTGGGTTACAAATAACGACATTTTGCGATGTAGCTGAGTGCAGTTGACGAATTTTATCTCCAGTTTGTTATTAATTCTTGGTCTTTTTTTTTTTTATTCTATCTTCAATAAAATTGTATCTTAACCTACAGGTAATGTTAGTGTCTATTTTTTCATATGGTTTTTCACTGTCATACACATATAAATATTGATATCTATTGTTTCATATTGTTTTCTTCTGTATTTCACATGTGGACGTACTTCACTTTAGCCCTGCATGCAATAAGAAGTCACTTGTTATTTACGTCTAAGACTACTATTCCTAGAGCTTGATCACGAGAGTTGGAATAAAAAGTGTCGCCTGTATGCGACACCACTTTCTCTTTGTTTGCAAAACTTTATGCGGCCGGGCAGCAATATTTTTGCTGTCCTGAGACCTCCTTTTTTGTTCTCGAATGAAACTGTGGCGAAGCTTTCTGCTCCGTTCTCTGTGGGTGGCACTGTCGTTAAAGGATTTCTGTCCTCCACTATCAAAGATCTCATTATGCATTCCGAAGTGGCGGCATTCTTTCAAAGAGAAAAGAAAAACATCCTTGGGAAGCAAAATTTCTTGTAAACTGTGTTGGATATTAAATCAAGGGAAGCGTCATTTAACTTCACAAAGATGTGCTTAATTCATGAAATATTTTAATCCATGTGCGTTGCGGGAGTCGTTTCACTGCTCCATGAACACCGATGTCCGTCGTATCTGCATTTAATAATTTTACTCATTGACTACGTGAATGGAACGCGATTGGAATTTTTCAGTCGTCTGAATCCGAATAGGAATCCGTACATGTGTTTCAACGCAGTTCAGAATCGACGATGTAGAAAAATGAGGAAAGTCACGGGGAACAACTGTATCCAGGTGGAGAAGTTCCATAAGCGCCTATTGAATTCACCGAGGCATTCTCCTGTCGAATGGAAATAAAAACGGTGCGAGATTTGATTTGGACAACAAAGAGCGTATTCAGGCCCGGAAGCCGGTGTCGATGCCGCCATAGGACCGCGCTCGTCTTTCTGACGCAGCCATGAGCGCACTAAATTCCAAACGGCAGCTTTGTTTCGACAGCAGTCTTGCGGGGCCACCGCCCGTGCCGCGCAGCGCCACGCCGCACCACGCCGCGCCGCGCACACTGCCTTGGCGGAGGCGACGATTGTGGAGCCGCAGCGGGGGAGGGAGGGGAGGGGACGGGATGGGCGTGGGCGGAGAGCGCCCCTTCGCGAGCCGCCCGGTCGCCCCCGGCGCGTCGACCACGCTTTTGTCGTCCTCAGCGGGCGACCTCTCGCGTTTGATGGGGCTGGCCAGACGCGTCATTGTGTGTGGAAAGTGCAGGGGCATGCGTTGCCCACCTCCCCCAGCGGCCGGGCGCGGCCGCCTCGACCAGGAGGCGAGCAGCGGCCTCCGCCCACGCACAGCCATCCGCCTCCTCTTCGGCCTCCGTCTCCACCCCCGCATTTACGCCGCTTCCTCCTCCATCCCCGCCTCCACTCCCGCCTCCACCTGTACCCTTACCTCCGTCTCCACCTCTACCTTTCCCACAACCTCTCCATTCACCTCCATCTCCACCCTCACCTCCAACTCAACGACGGCCTCCGCTTCCGCCTCCGCCACCGATTCCACCCTCAACTCTTTCTCCACTTGCACTTCCAATCCCAATTCCGCCTCCGCCCCTGGCTCTTCCTCTCCTTCCACCTCTATCTCCGGCCTTCGACACCGCCTGTAACTCCGCTATGATCTCCTCTTCCTCGTAGGTTCCCGTCAGTGGCTCCGCGTCCTGAACCTGGTCGCCCTGTTCATTTCCCTCTCGCCGCCTACCTTGTTTCATTGCCGCAAGATGAGGTAAATTGAGTTTAGCCATGTTAGAACAGCTACGAGTACTTGCCGACCTTACCCGTAGGAATTTGGTAATGAACTAAACATACAAAATTATGTAACGAAATTTTTACAAAAAATTCTTATTTTAATTGATATTAGAAAATTAATATATATTTTCAATATTAATGCTTGAAAACTTCCTGCTCCTCGAGAAAAATAATCTCTGCCTTGCAGCACAAATGTTGGTTTCCCCATGTTATGTAATATACTGTGCGCGTTACGTGGCCTAAAAAATCAAGCAAGAAGTCAAGAGGCTAAATATAAGCAGCTATTACATGTAAATAGTTATTGACACTAAATTGGATGTATATTACTTGTTGGAGATATTTTTAAATATACTTTCATTCTACTGTAGTATAGTGGTTCATTGAAAGTGTCAAATTGAAGTTTTGTCCCTGGCAGGGTTGGGATAGACAATCCTCGGAATTAAGACACTGCTCGAATTTGCCTTCGTCCAAACCCTTTATATAGTCTTCTGAAGTAAGAAGAGGACTTAGTTGAGATATGCATTATAGTGAGACTGGGAGTGTGTCATTTGTTTTTGTTGTTATCATTTTGCTATTTTAATTCATGTCTTGATACCGTTATTTTTGAACGCTTTTAATTTATCATTTGGAAATGTGATTAGAATTTAAATCATGTAATAATGTTATCGTGTTTGTTGATCAATTACGAGTGACAAATAAACCTTTCAGTATATGTGTTTTGAATCAGAATTGCACAAAACGCTTCTTTGTAATTTTGGACTAGACGCCTTTATTGTGGTTATGTAAAAACGTTTCTATAGAATTATGTGTGTGTGGAAAGAGAGTACGAGGTCAGAGTAATATTTTGGAGCCTAGTGTTGCATGAAGCTCGCATGCGAAGTTTCATTAGAATCACAATATAGTCGAAACTTTGTTTCGGCTTATTGCGGTTGGTTTGTCGACGAGTAAAACGTACAAACGCTCATGGCGTTTTCTGCTGGCTTTGTTGCCGAGGATAGTGTGAGTTTTATTCCATCACGTTTGTGAACCTATACTCTTTTGGGTGGATCGATTCTAAGGGTTTATTTATGTTGATCGTAAAAATGTAAAAACTGTGTGTGATGTATAGAGAATTGAATTCAATTAATATTCTGGACTGAAGTTTTGAGTTGTATTTATTTTATTTTTCATACTTGGGCTTTAATAACTATTACCTTCATGTGTTATACCCAACTATTAACGGTATAAACTATATACTATTTGCATAGATTCGTTAAATGTGAGTGGATATTGAATTTCTAACGCAGGTTTCGTAATGTTTCGTACACTATTAGAATGAAGAAAGTAACTGTTTCTCACATGGACAAGAAGCGCAAGAGTGTGTCACGCACGGTGTGTGAAAACTTTGGTGCCTTTTTCTAAGAGACGGGTTGTGATTATTGCTAGTATATTATTATTATTATTATTATTATTATTATATTATGGGGAATATATCATGAGACATCTCAAAAATAAATATATTGGAAAATGTTGTATGTATGCACTTGGCATGACAGCCCGTGAACGGACTCAGGCCTGCCGGCGACGTCCTTACCTCGCGGCCATGGGTTAAGGCGGTACGTGTGGTTAGCACGTAGTCATCCCTACGTCGTATTCTGGTCTTTTCAACCTGAGAAGTGAATTTTCTCATTGTCACACAGCAACGTATACTGGAAGTTTGCAAGGAAAACGCACTCTGTAGTCTTGGCTCGACCGGGAATTGAACCGGGGCCGCGTAGGGAAAATTGTTTAGAAGTAATATATTTTGGTGCCGTATATTTCTTCAGGTAAGACGATCGTCTGCTAAGACGAGTTACACACTTAGTTGAAGGTTTTATAGTTACAGCATATATCTGTCCTATAAGACTACTCCGAACTATCACCAGTCTATGAATTTAGATAAGGTCAGCAATCATCATTTCTTACAACTGGTAGCATTGCAGCATATCTTGCAGCACTGGCTTCTGCCAAACTTTCGCACTTATTAGGGCACTGTGTGGGCAAAACGTGTAGATTTTCCAATGCAATGGATGGCACTGAGGAAAATTTGTAATGAGATACTAATGACGAAGAGAGATTTGACTCCCGATGTACGCAATGGGATCCATATGACGTACATCTCAACAAAAAGTGAGGATGAACTTCAAGAACTACTTGCCTCAGATGATAAAAGCGAGAATTTAAAATTATTTTCCTTTGTATCTATCCTAGAAGACGACTTCTTACTTTGAGTGTGTGTGTGTGTGTGTGTGTGTGATTCGTGTATCGTCTTATATGCCGAAATATACGATACATATTGTAAAATAACATTGAACTTGAGAAGTTGTATGAAACTAATCAGTTTTAGTATTACTTTAAGAGCTTGTACGAGTTTTGAAAAATATCAAGTTTGCGTGTAAGACTTGATATTTATCATTATCATAATGAGGAATATGGAAAGATGGAGCTTCTGACCAAATATTGATATATAATTGATTCGATCCCGAACGTTTTAATGCACACTGCACTTGCTCCAAACCAGAAGCAGCGGTGGTTGGGGTGTGTGTTGTGTTTCTTGAAAGTCAAACGAAGGCCTGCCTACCGCGCAGACGGCCTCCGCCGGCTGGGTCCAGCGCCTCGGTTCGGGCGCGAGCGCGGAGGTGGCTTCGGCCCGTGGCAATCTCCGCGCACGCTCAGGCGTGCGACTCAGGCGGCGCCGAGTCGGAGCGAGTCGAACGGGCGGGCTCGTTATCGCGAGCTGAGCCGTCTGGCGCCGTGGGCGGGGACAGGGGCGAGGACGAGAACGAGGACGAAGAGTGGCGACGAGGCGGCGACGGCGGGGACGCCAATCTCGGGAGGCGGCAGCGCGCGGAACGGCGGTGGCGGCGGCGGCGTCTGCGGAGAAGCGCGAGCGCTGGCTAATTATGCGGTGGTCGTGAGGAGCCTGGCTCCCTGCCGCCGCCACCGTCTGCCTTCGCCTCGTCGTCGCCGCCGCACTCGTGTCCTATCTGCAGCCTTCGCCCCCACCTTTTTGCTGCCGCGTCTTCTACTGTAGCCCCTGCCGATGCGCACGTCTGGCTGTCCGCCGCTGTTTACTTCTCCGTATTTCTACTGTTCCCCCTCAGCTGCTTATGCTTGGAAAAGGTCTTCAAGCGAGGATTTGTGCATCCTCAGCTTCCTCAGTCAGTCACGTCGTTTTCGCTTTCTCCGCCCTGTCGTTTCCATACTATTTAATGCCTCCGCGCGCGTCCCCGCAGCCAGCACGTCTGTCTCCTCGTCGTCCCCTCTCGGCGCCGCCGCCGCTGTCGCGTCCGCCTCCGTCTCCTCGGGTGCCGCAGGCGCGCTCGGGCAATCCGTCATACCTGACAGTATAGGATCTTGCGGGGATTTGCCAACGCGGGCGACAGCAGAAGGGCTGGCGCATGCGCGGTTTCTCTTCTCGCAGCCTCGCCCCCTGTCCTCAGACCCGGACGCCTGCATTGCTAGCCACCCCACTGCCCCCGTTGCGTTTTCCACAATTCCCACCTTTTCTACACTCTGAACATTCAGGAGTTTTCCTCTCGTCTGTCTTTGTCACTCTTCATGCAACCCACCTCTATCCCTTTCTGTCCACCCCTCGCAGCCATGCTAACCTCTCTGCTCCTAGCCAAGCCCCTCCGCTACGTCACGCAATGTTCAACGCTGCCACCTCCACCCCCTAACGTCAACCCCGTCCCCTCCCCACCCCGTCCCCACGCCCCTCCGTCGCCCGCGCGTTCCGTCCCCCGACCGCCCCAATCCCCATCCCGCCCTGTTCGCCGCCGTACCGTCCGTCCCTCCGCCCGTCCTCGCTGCCCGTCCCCAAGTGCCCTTCCTCGCTGCCGCGTACCCCTCGTCTATGCCCCGATCCCCACGCTTGCCCCTTCCGCGTCGCTGCCTCGTCCCAACGCTTTGCCCCTTCCCGTTCGTGCCCCGTCCCTACGCTGCCCCTTCCTCGCGCCTGCCCGTCACCCCACGCTGCCACCTTCCCCTCCCGCTGCCCTGTCCCCTCGCTGCCCCGTCCCCCGCTGCCATTCCCCTCGGCCTGCATTCGTCCCTGCCTGCACACAGCCCTGCTCGCCAGTACCCGCGCCTTTCCCTTCCCATGTTCACCATCGTTCACTCGCTGTTCACTGCCACGGCGCTCCGACTTCGCTCCGCTCCGACCCTCGCCCGCCCAACACGTGCCGGCCACCTCCTGTCTCACTCTCTGCGCCGCCCTGTCCTATCCCTCCCCTTCTCCGCAACACTCAGTCCCCGCCCCCGCACGCCTCCGATTCCCCCGCCATCCCGTGACCATTGCCGACCCTCTGTCCCTTAGCCGCCCCCGCTCCCCCGCGCCAGCGCGTCCCCTGCCCCACTCCACCTCTGTCCCCACACCCTAGTCCTCGGACCTGCCCTCCGGCCTCATTGCGCTGGCTTCCCCCTGTCCCCCTCTCTCTGCACGAGTCCGCTCGAGCCCCGTGGCGTTGTATTTGGCTTGGGGTACTTTGTGGCTCGCGCCTCTGCCCTGCCGGCGATTACCAGGAAGGAGCTGAACGCTGTTTCTGCCGCCGCGTGCAGCGTTACTCAGATCGGAAATTGCATTGCGTCTCCTGCCCCCTCGCGTTATCTGGCCATGTTTACAAAGCACAGCGGCCCAATAAACTTATCGCTGCGCGTTGCTTTTGGTTTCGTGCGTCGAAATTGCTGCCCGCTGTTGTTATATATCGCGCCTGTCAAAATCATGTGAACGAACTTACTTCAAAGATACGTAATTCGTTTGCGCCCAAAGAACTTCTATCTTGAGTGCATTCTTAAAAGAATAATATTGTAATCGAGATTTAGCCGTACGTCGCCTCTTCGTACACCAATGCTGCTCTGAGCTACTGATCAGTTGAAGCTTCGCACTTGAATAGTATTCATTATGTAATATGTTTTTTTTGTCGAAACATAGACTCATTTCATCAAGCTTATTTTAATTTAGTCAGCGATTGTGACATTATACGCCACCAACACACAGCCCACATGTAGTCCTATATGTAAATCATACAAATTAAATGTTGATATAATACACTATATCTCTTATATATTATATATATATATACTATCAGTATATAGTTATATTATTGAATATAAATTCATTCTGAATACTTGAGGGCTTTAGTGTGATTTTTAGCCCACAATCTTGTGAGTCATCTTCTAGCTTACACATGCCCTCGATCTCTCCTGCAGCGATCTTATTTTCTCCGCGAGATGCAACGGAGAACACCTTGGTTCTGCTTTTCTTGACATCTTGCGTTTATTTACAACCTTGAACCCCATTGATATACATAATAACGCAGTCACTGCTTTATGGACGCTTATCAAAATTTCTCCACTGACCCTGCTTTGCCCAAGAACGTGCTTATAGTGATTTTTGCCTCTCCCGTTCTTGCAATATTTTTGTTGTTTTGGAGCTCTAAATCTCAAAATTACTTATAATTCTGTAGATTATAATATAATAGTGACATTCAAATCTAACTTACCACTACATACATACTTCGTAACTTCAAATTAACTTCTCCCCATGCACCGCCACACACAGTTTTTACTTTTTTACGCGATAAATAAATAAATTAAATAAATAAATAAATAAATAAGATAAAACTACCAATAAAAAATAATAAATAAAAATAAATAAATAAATAAATAAATAAATAAATAAATAAATAAATAAATAAATAAATAAATATTTAAGGAAATGTTATGTCGACAGAGTTTTTCTTATCTTATCTATTCTTCACGATCTTCTTATTTAGTTTAGAAACATCAAATTACGATTGTTTTTTCATCATTGTAATAGGACTTTATACAGAAAACGTCCAAATTCCAGGTGACGGTCTGTCCAAATGACCAGGCAAAATGTGACGGTCTATCTAAAGATATAACAAAATGTATTAAGAATATAATTTGTTTAATATTTAATTAAACCTTAAATCCAATAACGATTTTCTTTGTCATCGATATTAATCAGTCACTTTTTTTAGGAAATCTCTCGGGCATCTGATGTGTTTCTTTCACCTGCACCATATCATCTGTACAGAGTCCTATTTCGCAACTGGAGTTTAATCTTTTTTAACAAATTTTCTCCTATAATATTGGTAACATACATAAATGAATAGAAAAAAATCGAGTTGTCTTTTCAAACATTACTGGTTTTATTAATGAGCTGCAGAATTCCACCAATCATTATAAATGCAACTTTTCTCTGCCTTTAGCAGCCTTTTATATTGTTTTTATTTTCATTTCATTTGAAAATAATAAACCCTGTCCATGGCCCACTTCGATGAAGTGTTGCTGAGACATGCATTGGTCCTAAGCAGGGCTTAGCTCCACGTCCAATGAAGGAATGGTGGTGTTGCAGGCCCCGCAGCTGCGGCCGTGTGAGCGGCCGTGAAAACGCAGGAGGCCCTGCGCCGTGGCCGCAGTGCGCATCCGTCTAGGCGTCCGTGCTCTTCGTTTGTATGACGATTTACGTCGCCACTCGGTGAGTCTCGGGCGGCGCTCCCGCCTCGGCACGTCTTCCCGCTACTCTCCCCCTCCGGCCGCAGCCGTCCCTTCCCACCCACCTCGTCGCGTCCCACTGTCACCGTCTCGCCGCGACCTCCAACCCTCTTCCCCGTGCCCTCTGACCTCCCCCCCCCCCGCGCAGGTCCGCGCTCTCGCACCGCAGGGCCTCCTTTAGGGAAGGCTTTCTTCTCTGCCACCCCTCTCCCGCACTCCTTCATCCTCGTCCGCTTAGCGCCGCACTTTTGCTGGCGAGAGAGTTCTTTTCAGATATGACGATATTCTCCGCGCACACGTCCTTTTCGTTGCAATAAAGAATTCTGAAAGATTGCTCTTCTGTGGAGGGCTCGCGTCTTCCGGCGCCCCTCCCCGTCATCGCAACCCGCGACCTGCCCCCATTAAATAGGTAGCCGTAAGTCGGCTCCGGGCGGCGGTCGGGGAGGCTGGAGAGCGCAAGTGGGGGGAAATGCATCTTCTTGCGACTTGCTGAATGAAGGCGACCTTAGCAACGTCACAGAAGACGCAAATATTAGTACGTAACATTGCGCTCTGACGCGTGGGCATTGACTGTGGAGTGAAAAACACTAGAAAATACATATTTCGTTTACTCAGTTGGAAATGTTGAATAGCTTCATTAATTTATAGATAATGTTGTCATTCCTGCGAAACATGTTTAACATCTCGTGTTGTCTTTCGGAGACGCAGTTGCGTGTTGAAATAGACCTTTTTGGCGTCAAACCTCGCCGTTTTTACGTCTGAATAATATTCCCGTCATAGAATTTTTGCGAAAGATTTTTATATTTTACTTCTAAATATTTTCCTCGTTTTTATATTGGTTGATTGAAGTACTCAGTTTCTTACTTTGCATTTTCACTGCCGTACAAAATGAATTTCAAATACCACAGTCTATACGAGAGCGAGCTATTTTAACTTTTTAGATATCATTATTTATCTTTTGAAAATTTATCAGTGCTGAGTAAAATCATATGTAACTTTATAACGACCTCTATTTCATGATACTTGACTTGGATTTTTCATTGCTACGTGTTTTTCGTGAATACCTGGAACTGCCATTTGCTATCATATTCAGTTGTATCCGGAATGATCTCGCAGGAAAAACCGCTGTCAACGATTCGCAGATTTATTTCAAAGGAACGTACGGTTGGTAAACACTCTAGTTCCGAAAACTTTCCTTCTTTGATGAGCACGAAATTTAGATGTAAATGCACATGACCGGACGTGGTCATGAATAACAATTGTCGATGTAACTGCCATCGCATTCTGGGCTTGGGAAGCACCCGCCTATGGAAAACATGTGTCCGGCTTCGCCCGCCTTTAAACTTTTTTAAAAATCTATTTCTTTTCCTTCCAGCTGAGGCTTTTTAAAAATTATAACTACTATTGTTACGAAATGAGGAATTGTTCGTTAATAATACGACAATATTCTTGGAATCATAATTATACCTTTTCAATTTCAATACCCTAACAATTTCTAGTGCAATGTTTAGTACGGTAGATGTTGCCATTACAAGGCACTTGTAGAAATACGAATATAAATTAGCTTATGCATTCCTTAGTATATTATCGAGCAGATAGGCTTGGAATGTAAGAAACTATGTAGTTCTTCATTTTGTGCTTAAAATACTTTAGACGGTGCAACAAAAACACCTGCGGTTTCAGTGTTACATGGGCGCTACTTGAACTGGTATTTAAAACTTCCATGTCCGATTTTTTACGAGCACCGTAGATTCTAGCTTGGGGCTCAGGGCTGCTCTTTGGTCTTTCCCAGGCCCCGAAACCGCGGCATATCGGCTCTGGCTACAGCATGAGGCCCTTCAGAACGCTCTTCTGTTTTGTGTTGGTAATTGATCCGCGCTTCTACGGCGCTAAACATTCAAGTCTCGTGCCACGCACATTAATATTTCTGGCGCTTTTTTTCGTTTCTGTGAACATGAGCCGAGAGAAAACGAAACATTTCATCGCGCGCTCCTTCAATTGGTTTTAATTAAAACTCAAATGAATTCCGGCGCTTGTCAGCGGCGGTGACCGCGTGCCCGACGCGAGTGAGGGAGCGGCCGAGGTGCGTCCCTGGGGAGGGCGGGGCGGGGCGGGGGC
>BOPP01000004.1:7730646-7741568 GCA_017312745.1 Gryllus bimaculatus | reverse complement strand
GCGACGCCTGCGTTCGCGAGTGACCTCCGCGCTCAGGGAAACAGATTGCGAGCCACCGACAGAGCAATAAATTGTTCGGCCGGGCGCTGGGTTTCAATGGTCGAACTCTGCCCTTTGTCTGCTCTTCCGCTTGTCACCAAATTCCTTTGACAAAGTGTTCATAACGGCCATTAAACAACTCTATTCTCTGTGACAAGATTTTCAGATATTCTGCGAGCATTAAGCAAAATCGAAGCTCGATGGAATTGTGCTCTTGTTCAATCCTGGTATGATTTGAAAGCGTGATGGAGAAGTAAAGGCATATTCAGGTGCGTTTATTATTTTCTTGAGTCATTTAATTCACTTATACGGGAAACATTTCTTGACAATCAGCACGGTTTTTCACAGAAATCTAGTTGACTGCCTTGACTGATTGATGAACATTGTGATAATCGCTTGATTTCTTCAAGTACGTTTTTACATAAGATCATTTCCTTACTTTTACTCATTTTTTGCATTTATCATTATCAAAACGTGCTTGTTAAGTCTAAAAAATTAGTAATTAATATTCATCATTGAAGCCGAAATATATTATGAAGTTAGTTCTTGAACTAAGAACGAAAAAAATGATTGACATCAATATTTGACGTCCTATCAAAGTTCCTCTTCATTATTATGATCAACAGTACCTTATAATTTTTGTGCGATTCTTGGGATGAATTGTTTACTTGATGGGTGATAAGTGATAGTGTTATAAATGATAACGTTACATTAGTGGCATGAATGGTGAGGAAGCGTAATCACTCGTTTTATGTACCATAAATTGTTCATGGATCGATACTTTTGTAGATTCTCTGTATCATTGTTCGTCTTTGTTAATCATAATGCGATCAGAATTTATCAAGTTCAGATGGATGTACATTTTCTCTTCCTATGATAACAGTGTTTTTACTATGTAATTTTATTCTGTTTTGCTTTAGAATTGCAGTCATTGCTGGACTCACATTAAAGGTACTCGATTTTAGGTGTGAATTTGTTTCACCAACTTGAATTTCAATCTAAAGAATATCATCCGAAAGATGTTCTTCATGTGCTGGATGTTTCAGAATACATAATTCAAACTTCTTGGACATGAAGGAGTATCAAAGATGACAACTTTTTGCCAATGAACATGATGGGAAATTTGATATAACATAATGACACACGTGGTCCTGATTTGCAGACTACTTGTCGTGCATTGGTCTTTGGCGTACATACCTCTTTGACTGAGTTGGAACGTTACGTGGCAAACACCAGTGCGTGATGAGGTGCCTACCAATCAGATGCAAACCTGACAGTTGTAATTTGGTTACATGAAATTTCCCCAGCACATGACAAAAAAGTGAAATCTTTGACCCCGCTACATGCGTTAGTTTTCTAACTTTCAGAGAAATCCTGCTATAACTTCTCGCTATTGTTAAAAATAAAAATATATCGGAAATAAAAATCATAATTTGCTGATATCAGAGGCTGGACAGTGTATGTTTTCAATAAAACGCAATGTCTCCACGTGTTCTGGGCAGAAAGCCCTTTGGGACGGGCGTGTGGTGGGCACAAGGTGCGCTGGGCGTGCGCCGATCACCCGCATCCAGCCGGGCGGCGGGCGAAGCGCCAATGGGGCAACGCGACGCCCACCTGCACGCAGCGGCCGTGGGCCAGCGCTCGGCTCCTTTGCGACCGGCTCGTATTGCCTAATTGTCGCTTCACGCCCGACCGGCCGCCGCATTAGCATGTCATTGTGGCGCAACAATGCGCGGGCAGGGCAGGGCGTTGCGCGGCGGCGGGGGCGGAGCGGGGGCGGAGGCGGCTGTGCGGGCGGGTGCTGGCGGAGCGGAGTGCGGAGGAGCGGGGCGGGCACGCAGGAAGCGCGGGGTCGGCCGCGACCGACTGCCCGCCGCATTGTCCGAGCCCACGTCCCGTTCGCGGAGAACGCCCTCCGCTCACCTGCACGGCGCAGGCCCAGGCGCGCGGTGAGGACACAGCACACCCGCAGCGCCGACGCTCGCTGCCTCCAGCGAATTACGGAAACAACTCCTGGCCTTCCCCCCCCCCTTTTGGATTTTCTTCCTTATTAAGCAGATGCTGCATCTTGAGCATTGGTGCCCACTCATTGATTTGAATGTGATTGAAAACCATATCCGGAGCGTCGAATCCTGCCCTCTGTTGGCAGGGGCACGCGAACCAAGGAAATATGAACACATGGATAGGTAAAATGAAGTAATCTTCTACTATAAATTTTTTATTGTGGAAGATTACTTCTTTTGACACATTCATGTGGATTTCCACAAAATTTCTACGGTACCCACAGAGTTTATTAAATAGGGACACTGTGATTAATATAACCGTCTTTGGCATCTTTTAAACATGCTGATCTTATGGTTTGTAGATCCTTTAGTCGCAATTTTGTCTCCAGACTTTGGTTTGATCAGTGTGCTGTACACCAACCACATCTCCACCAACATGTTCTAAAGAAGTGTTTTTTTTTTGAAATCTTCTGTATTTGCAAGCAGATTAATGAATTGACTGCGGCTTCTCAATTTCATATATTTTAGAGAATTCTACTCATGTTCAAAAATATAGGTTTATTATATATTAAAAATATTAGGTTCTGAAGGAAATCCAATTAAAAATCGAAATAATCTTGCCTCTTACGAGTACAATGAGGAAAGAATCAATCACATCTTTGTTTTGCTTGAACGCTACCTACAATTGCTCTCGTCTATTGTAGCCATAATTTATTATTAACAATCTTTTTCGCCTGATTACAAGTGTTTCAAAAGACTTTCTGCGGGATGGCGTTTTCATTTAACATCAGTAAAGCATTACGTGCCGTTTAGCACTGGTACATCGCGTCTCCAGAAAATGCTAGAGGTTCATCTTGAAGTTTCGCTGGAGGCTCCCATTTAAAATGCATGAGAAT
Source organism: Gryllus bimaculatus (assembly GCA_017312745.1). Lineage (NCBI taxonomy): Eukaryota > Metazoa > Arthropoda > Insecta > Orthoptera > Gryllidae > Gryllus > Gryllus bimaculatus. The sequence continues at coordinate 7,738,630 of BOPP01000004.1, read as the reverse complement.
CGATAGAAGTCGATGGTCGGGCTTTGTAAAATTCGATACAAACTCCTACTCACGGAACACAAAAATTCTGACGTCGGAGGAAAGCGTTCTGTCGGCGGCTGTCGGCTTGAATTGATAAATTCGCATCCGTTTAGCTGTACAACTCTTTGGAAAGAGATGTTGTGCTAGCGAGAGGAAGCTCGGCCCATCCTCTCCCCTTCTCTCCCTCCCCCCGTGCCGCTCCGTTCTCCGCGCCAGGAATCGGAGAAGAGTAACGATATTCGCGGAACGTCGGGGAACGCGAGTGGCGAGATCACTTTGCATTTGGGGGCCTCGTTCGCGTGTCGCCACGCTCAGCCGCGCCGGCGCCGACGCACACTACTGCCTGGCTTAAAACGCCCATTTTTATAGGGCAATGCGTGGGCAACGGCACATCGCATGAGCTCCAAAATAATGCACAATCCCTGGTTACGTAATTGAAATCACTAGTTTACTTTCTAAATAATACAGATTATTTAAAAAAACTCCTGTTATTATTCCTATATAATGCGTATTATTTCTGCAGCTTTTAAAATGTTTGTCGTGAAATAAAATGTTTCACACCCAATACGTATTTATTTTATCGGACCAAAAATCCTTCATTGATCATTATTAATAATTGTATGTTATATTCCTGTGTAAATTTTAAGTATTTTTTAAAATAAAAATACGGTCCCTATGATTGAACAGAGTAATTATTCTTTTTTCATATTAGATTGTCTTGCAAGTAATGTAAATTGTTACAGTACTTCAACTGGGTAGTATTACTTATACAAACGCTTATGGGTTATGTGTGTTATTTCTTTGAAAAATATTCACGAGAATTTTGTTAAGAATAAAGCAAGGCTTAATCGAGTTTAATGTTAAGCGATTGTTTTCTTACTTAAATATGGCATTTCCAGTAGTAATCTGAATATGTTTTGTATCCCTGACAGTCTGCCGTTAAAGATTTATCTTCACTAGTCAAATCGAATAATCGTGCTAAAAGTGAAAAAGAGAAAGTGAATAAATTGCACAGAGGCAGGAAAAGCCGAAAGAATTTCGTGAATGCTAGCGGAGACTGCGACTCAAACAGGGAAGCAGGTACGAAAGAAAGATTCTTCTTTTCACACCAGAGCCGGCTTTAAACTCGTTCTTTTGCGCTGCTTTTGTAAAGGTTTTCATTTTCTTCTATTTTCGGTGAGTTTATGTAACACAAGCTGTCGTCCTCTTTTCATTCCTGAAACTAGATTTTACAAAGTCTGATCATCGTTCCTAAAATGTTATTTTTTATTATGTCTGCAAACCACAAGAAGAAATCTCATCTCAACTTTTAAAATGACATGAGACTGACCGTACAAAACGGTTTGTCTAGAGAAAGATAGAACCTACTTCATTTTCCCCGGATTTTTCACGCGTTTGCATTTGAGAGAGAATTAAAAAAAGGCAAGTGTAAATCGAAGTACAAGGCCTTCACTAAGTAAAATGCATTATTAAAAACGGTTTCGAGATTAAGATTTATTTAAAGTTAATTTTGGAACTCTAAATTTGTAAATGTGTTTTGTCAAGTCCGGGCTCTTGAAGACAAATTGATTGACCCATCCCGACTAGAGTGCATTAATGGGAATCCCGAATTGCCGCTGTAATTAGCCCATGAATTCATTGTCAGCTGTGGTGCTTGAACTGGTTTCTGTCGGAGAATCCTGTCATTTCAGAAATAGTCGAAAACTACTTTCACCGCAAGGACCAGTGTTTAAAATGTGATGGAGCTTGGCGAATAACACCTGCTTGAGCCTTCTTCAGGGTGACTTGTGCCCGATCCCCATATGTGCCTCACGTAGACCGCAGTGTTCGCCGCGCCACCGCAGCAGCTCCTGCCGCCTGCCCCTGTTCATCCCCCGCCCCTGGCCCGCGGCGAGCGATCCGGGCGTTGACGAAGGGCCGCCCTGGGGGCGGCCGGGCCCGGCCATCGAGCCCTGCGCTTGAAGAAATTGCCGTCGTCGTGCAGGGCGCGGGACTTGCCGACGCCGCGGGGTGGAGCGGGCGGGGCGGGACTGGGAGCGAGGGGGCGCGGAGCCGTCCATTCGCGGCCTGCGCCTCCGGTTCGCGTTATTAATTATACGCCCACCTCGGTGCGCCGCAGCCGTCGCCCGACCCCCGCCGCCGCCGTCCGTGTTCCCTGCAGCGCGCGGGTTTGGTCAGCGGTTTCGGTACCCGCTTCTGTCCTCTCCGCTCCCGCTCCGCCTGCCCCCGCCCTGTGCCCTGGCCGTGCTGCGCGCAGAGGTGGCTGTAACCCTTGCGCCGGCCCTGTCTGTCGAAACTCCCTCTCAGCCCTTCTAGATACGAAGGCAACACTGAGCAGTAACGGATTCTGTGCGGGGCGAAAATGGCCTTTGTATTTAGTTTTGTTCATATTTTTTCATATCAGTATAAAATAAAGGTTTGTATTTTACGTAAAAGATATCGAGGCAATGCAAATATCCTTTGTTTGTAGCAGCTGGCACGGAGCCGTATAAAGAATAAAGTGTATGCGTGTGTATATTTCCTTATTACTATGCTCAGAAATATGGCGAGGCAATTCCTTTTGCAGTAGAATTTATTTGAATTCCATTTTTAAACCAACACTAATATTGTGATAAGGGCTGCTCTTTTAAAGTGTTGTGGTCTGCGTTATTTATTTTTCACATTAAGTAATAAAGAATTGTGGTTTTCTCAAGTTAAAAATAGTGGAAGATGATTGGAAACAACCATTAAAGGGTGAAAACATTTTTCTGTTCGTAAAGCCAATTGTCCAATTATGCTTGTGGGAGACATAGATCGGCAATTTCAAAAAGAAAAACGATAGTATTAAACCATGCTTATCCGTAGTATCATTATGTACTCGGGACCTTATAGCATATTCGTGTTCTGTAAACGTATTTCCGTAAGGAACACGCTGTAACTGTAATACTTTGAATGAGTCTGCTGCATCACCTTTGATCGAGGAGTAGTGTGAATGAGACTTGCTGTAATTTCTTGCGGATGTCTGTTTCTCTCTGAAGGTGGCTTTACGTCTCTGAGGTAATTATTCCTGAGTTGCGTTTGTTTTCATTTTCCGGGCTGAAAAAGATGATGTTGGCCCGGATATCTGTAATTTCTCCTGAAGAATTCTCTTGACCTCCCGAGAGCCTTTTTCGTGGCTATTTCCTCCATCCCTTGCATCATGCGCCCTGTGAGATTCCTGTGTGGCCAGATTATCCTTTGGAAATGCAGAATGGAAATGCATTTCGAGAATCCCAGGGCTCGTAATAAAGTTAAAGATCGTTTGCATATTTACAGAATAGTCCCAGTAATTATTTAACACATAAACCATGGTGTTGAACTGCCCAAAAAGCAAGAAACAAGTAATATCACCCATTTTTATTTTTTAAATACCCTCTAATTTAACGACTACTATAAATATTGTTACTACCCTGGCCCTGGAATACAGTCGCAACCCTAATCGGGGACCGAGACCGATTTGATATTGTATATATCTTTTAAGTATACAGACTGAAATCAGTATGTTCAAAGTTTGATCATGTCCTCTGTTACATTATTACATTCATTATTAGTGTAGGTATTAAACACACAAGAACAATTAATATATAACGAATATGATGTATAATAATTTATAAACGGCATCCTGGCGTTCAATATTTTCTTTCCAATATGACTTCTTAATATTTAATATGCATAGGAGCTTTTTTAATCAAAATCCGCTAAATGAAATCCTACATTTATTGCCCAGCTAACAAAAGTCGACAAGGTGATGAGAACACAGGGACCTAAACGTGAGGCGAAGCAGGCTTGTTCGAAGCTGACGCAGCGCGCTGCCGCGGTGGCAATTGCTATTATGGGGCGCCTGCTCCGCTCGTGACCGTCACGGCGTGGCGTGCGGGCGAACAGCAGCGGCGGGCCGCGGCGCGGCCGGCCCCCACACCTCGACCAGGCGACCGATACGAATCTGGCGGCGCGAGACGCGCGATAAGCCCCCCAACCTCCCGCCGGACGGCGCTAACATACGTCCGCGCTGCACGCCACGGCCGCCGCCGCCCCCGCCCCGCCCCCGCCCCCAGCCAACCTCGGGCCCCCACGGAAGTTTTATTTATTAGGCGGCCGCGAAGATGGGCGCGTATTAAAGGTACGACGTAAAAGCTACGCGCGGGATCTATTTCACTCCCGCCGCTGCCGTCGCCGCGGCCCCTCCATTGCCTCGCCGCGTTTTCCGAGTACCTTCCGGTTTCCCTCCCTTCACCTCGCGTTTTCGGTTGGAGCAGTGGCAGGTTGGGCCATTTCCATTATCAGTTCATTGGTGCAACAAGCAGGTCAGATGCAGTTTGTGCTAAACGCGGTCCGCGCGTGGCAATTCGCCGTGACAATCTGTCCTTCATCCCTGAAGGTATTCTCGAGATGAATTTATTCCTGCTGGCGCCGGATCACTGTTAAGAAAATATACCGGATGTCGCACCGATTATGGACAAACCCCTATAATTTCTAAACGGTTCACGATATCGTAATTCAATTTTCGCCCAACAATTGAGAATCCTTTCGTCCAATACATTCTGATAAAAGTTTTTTTAAATTATTTTGATTTTTTCTGTTTTATATATTTGACATATTGACTATTAAGTGAGAAGTAGATTATTAAAGTATCCATCGCCTCTTTCCCTCCCTACCACCCCTCTCATATTAAAGATCTCGTGATGCGTAGACCTGCCCCCTGTTTTTACCAGTATAACATTCATGACTGAGGATATTTTATATAATTTTTGTTACATTCAAACTGCAGAATTTATTCGCACGACGCTCGACCCGCAGGACTTGCCTAGCAAGTATAGAGTGAATTCCTTCTAAGATAAGGACCACACGATTTGGCGAAAAACTTAATGAATGCCAACATCTGGAATGATATTTATCTGTTCTTTAATATGAGGCTAGGCATTTACTCTTGTACGAGTATAGAGCGCGTCGTTCTGTTGCGATCTGCGAAGCAAGGCCCACGCTTACTTCTACTGAGGCCTCGCAGAAACGTGTGCTCTTCTGCCACCAGCACACCTTGCGTGATGTACTGTACTCACGCACATTGCAACTCACTAGTCTTCTTATATCGATTTTCCATTATAGCTAGGCCCGAGTTGTAAATCTGCTTTTAAAATGTCTTCATTAAATTGATATTTTAATAAAAAATGCAGAATTCACTCAGCATTATAAACTAATGAGTTGCCTACGTTGATTTGCAGGGAATATATAATCATTTAATTAAATATACCGTTTAATTAAATAGAGGCTGAATGTTCGTGAATCATGTTGTTATTTCGGAATATTTATATTTATTTGCGGTATTGCGCTCGCTGATATGCCTTTCGAATATACCAATTATAGCACTGTAGCAGTTGACAACGACAAACATAACTGCAGAACTAATGTCAGCCAGATCAACCTGTCGCAATGTGAGTAAGATATGTACTGCTTCATTCTAAGGTCACTGGTCACGATTACTATTTATATCCCTCGGACCGTTCACCCGCAGTTTCTCATGTCCCTTTACTCCTGCTAGAAGGACAGCTGCCGCTGCCTTCACGAGGCCCTAGGAACGACCCGAGAGCACGCACGCTGCCTATCTCTTAGGAAATGACGCGTGGTTGTTGCATCCGAGTCGTGAATGAATTTGGCCGGTGCTAAAATTGAACGCGTGAAGAAAAATCAGTGTAGTGGGCACCGAAATTTAATTTGACTTCTTGAATGTAATTAATTACGTATTTTAACCATACATTATTACCCACAATGTATCAATGTTGTAACCTAATAACAATGGCTGCTAGTTAACACAAGGTTACAATTTTCGTCATTAGAGATGATATTGAAGGTACTCGTAGACCATATTATAATAAGACAGGCAAAGTATACCCATTCATCCGTCGTTTATATTACCTCCAGAAGAAATTATTCTCATGATTTTCTCAAGGCACAAATTTTATTGTCGCGTTTTCCATGCAAAAGTAAGTTAATTTAAGAATGCATTGTGGGATATCTTTAAAATTTTAGCCATTTCTTACCTCTAGAAAGCTAAATTAATTTTGCGTAATTTATGGCTCATGCCATAATAAGAGTACGTAGGTGTTCCCACTGCCTGCTATTTAATAACGGGCGGAGTCGCCGCCACTTGCCGATTTCCCCGCCGCGCACGTTACGTGCTGCCATTAAATGCAGCCTCCCCCTCGAGCTGAAACGCCGACCGCATAGCTCGCGCCTGGCGCTCGCTCTCAGACCGCCCCGCCACTCGCACTCGTGGGCCGCGCGGAGGGGGCGTGTCATTTTCTATTGTATGGAGCGCGTTTTTGGAGAAACGGTAGAACGGCCATAGTTCCGTAACCAGAAATTTCAATAGGGCCGTCGCCGGGTTTTCCCGATGAGGCGTATGTGTTCAAATGTAATGAGGTTAGTAAAGAGCATGAAGATGGAGATGGTGGAATGAGAGGTAAGGAAAACGGGAGAACCCCGAGGAACCTGCCATGAAGTTGCTTTGTCTACCACCAAATCCTCTTCGATTGGATGGGGACAGAAGTCTGGTCTCAATTGGTGGAGGAGGAGGAGTCTCACCGCTACACCATGGGAAATCCGCCGGTCGGCTCATTGCAGCTGGGTACAGCACGCAGTCTGCACTAAAGCTCTGAAAGCGGTCTTTACACGTTGGATGTGGGCTGACTCACGTCGCTTCGGGAGTGCCTACGCACTCTATTTTCGGAAACCTAGTTTGTGCTGAGCGGATATCTCGAGGCTGGTATTGCACGTAGAGAGCTGAGTCAGTTTCATGAAAGCAGAAACACAAAGTCTGTTTTCAATACCTACACGTTTCGTATCTGCATCAGCACTAAACAACTCTTCAATCGAAATTTGAGAAAAGAATCGACGGCAATTCTCTAATATTTATGAAGTTTGCTGATATAATTGCAAATAATTTTGTTATCATTTGCTTTTAAAAATCATTAATTTTTACCGTTTACATTTTTATTATTGAAATATTTTTTAATGAACGTCGAACAACCTGTTACAGCGAAGAAATGTTTTCGGATGACCCTTTTACAACTGACAATAATCTCTTATTACAGAACTTTAGAAATATTTTATTCTGAATCGGCCAGAAGTAACCAACGCCACCTTTTCACAGCCTCTACCGGTTGTCTTTTTTGCATTTCTGATTATTTTGGTCATTTTTTGTTAATTGCATGTCTGGATTTTTTAATTATTCAACTTCTCTTCTTTATTAAATTTTCAGTAGTTATGCTAATTAAGTTCAAATGTCACTTTTGATTCATCCCTTCCCCTCAGGATTTAGGATCTATTTTTGATTATATTTCAACAAGAAATAGTTCTTGACTTCAGCTATTTTCATCAAAATAATATATTCGTGTCATTCACAGTATGTTTTTATTTTACATACCACTTATTGAATATCATGTTAAGTTGAATTTGTACGTTTTGTGTTCCGCCTAAATTCTTTAAATATCGATTTGTTACTTCATATAAAAATACTGAAAAGTGGTTTTGTAGAATCCGCTCCTGCTTTTCTATTAATATGTTTTGGTTGTTATTCTTGTGTATTGTAATAGTTCCTTAGAAGTATGTGATTTAATGTCAATAATATTTGATTTTCAGTATATTTTTTGTTTCCTTTTTTTTTTTGAAATATCTAATATTTTTTCTATTTTATAAAGGTCAATGTATATAAGGATTATCATTAATACATGTGTGCTGAGTTGTATGTATTTTTTATTTTCGACGTTTCGAGCATGTGAGTTAACGCATGAGAACTATGAAGACAGGAGATCTATAAAAAGGTAGCTTACATTTTTCTATATTAAGTACAATAATTTAAGAAGATAGCGCCCTACTTGCCTTATGTCTGTTATACCACATACATATTTACGATTTCATATATATATATATATATATATATATATATATA
>BOPP01000004.1:7693838-7719810 GCA_017312745.1 Gryllus bimaculatus | reverse complement strand
GTATGTTAGAATATATATATATATATATATATATATATATATATATATATATAAAATGAAGCTTTATTTAATTTATTATTATCCTGTTAATATGCAACACAAACATTTTCCAACGTATTTTATTATATACACAGAATTAAGAGTCATTTCAGGTGGAAATTAGTGCCGCTACATCACGTCCATTCTCGTAATATTGGTAATGATAATGTAATATTACAATGTGACAATTTGTGTGTTACACTTCGGCTACAACTTGCAAAAACGTGTAAATAAAAATGCCGAAAATGCATTAATTTTTTATTTAAAACTTTAATTGAAAATATATTTTTTCCGTGAAATTCACTATATTCATGTATTCAGTATTCAGTATATATTTCAGTATTTCCCAATTCATGCGTACACTAAATTTCGCATCCACAATGTCCAATGCTTATTTTAACCGTACAAAAATTAGTAGTTCATAATAATACGATCTAGTGGCGGTGGCAGTGGTGGCAGTCGCTATTTCCTGTTATTGCCAACGCGGCCTTTCCAAAGCAACAATGACCACTTCATTTACACAATACATTTTTTTTAGCATTGCATACACTTTTAACATGGCATTCCTGAGTGCTTACTACCAAATGCAAATGGATCGAAAAATATAATCGATTGAATATAATAGGTTAAATATAAACGTCCCTCGTGGTTTAGGTCATTGATTAGCGTGCTCCCTTTCCATGACGCGACCTCGGGTTTCATTCCCGGCCAGGCAAGATTATAGAGTGCGTTTTTCCTTGCAATGTCCCAGTGTATGTTGCTGTGCAACAATGAGAAAACTCACTTCACAGGTATAGAAGACCAGAATGCGGCGTAGGAATGTCTTCGTGCTAACCACACGGACCCCTTACCCATGGCCGCGAGGCCGGGACGCTGCTGATAGGCCATGGCCCGTAGGTGGGCTGTCGCGCCAAGTACAGACAGGTTACAAAACGGTAAACATTAATATTGTGTACGCGTTCTATGCTATACGCAGGTGCGAATCCGGAGACGAATTTTTGGAGGGGAAATTCAAAATGTTTTCGTCAATAATATGTATATTAAAGATTTTGTTAAACGTCGCAAGCTACGCTCAGCTCATGGTGCAATACGATTTTATTCGTTTTAATGATAATTCGAACGTATTTTTGCTTGAAAGTTTCGTGACAAGTTAAAATTAATAGTTACTGAAAAATTTTAGGGGAGATTTCCCTCATTTCCCCCCTTTGAATTCGCGCCTTCTGTACGTGATCCACATTTTTATGCGAAATGCAACTGTAGATAAAAGTATATTTGTAAGATTATGCGCATGGACAACAACCTGTTTCAGCATTTATCAGAATATAGGCCAGTAACGCGTTGATTAAAGAGCAGCTTTCGAATCTTGCGCGCAGTTTGATGCAAGAGTTGCTTACTTGCAGCGCTCCGCGAAGTACAAACTTCCACACTCGACAAAATTCATGTGACTAAAGAAGCGTATGCTCGTGTCACTAAAGAAGAATTGAGCGTATGTTTATAGATTTTTCGGTTCTTGAGAAAATCATCTTGAGAAGTAAAATTTTGAAATTTTATCTTTTCCTCCCTGAGCGCTGTGGGTGTGGTAGTGTAGTAACAAATATATAGTTAGCGTGAAAATGTGCTTTTATTGCTTCATCTGAAAATTGTGAAAATTAATTAGTCTGGCTAGAATGGTCCCAAAAAAAGAGTAAATAAAAATTGAAATAATGCAACTTACCTATTTTTTCTGTATACTGTAGTGCATATCCTTTATTAAATGCATAAAACTTCGTTAATGAGTCCTTGTTTGTGAAAATACCGACGAAAATTACCGATTTCCCTCAGATAAATGAGAGAAAACTATAATATCTTCGTCGGCGCCCTTTTTATTGCTTAGTCTCGACTCCACGTATGAACCCTCATCTTGTAAGTCGTACTGAAATTATATTTAGTACTTAATGACGCTAGGTTCACGAGGTTATTAAAAGAGAAAGTAGGAATTTTGCTAAGCGCATTGCGGGTTTCATCGCGACATGAGGTTTATGATGTCGACGTATTGGGCACCTGTTTGAATTAGTGTTGTCAGTCGACAAACACGAGAATATTCAATAGATAGAATTTTAATACTCTATTCCTGGATTCGTATTGCCGGTGTTCGAATATTCGAATACTACGTGCCGTATAATAGGAGTCAAATTACCTCGTTGCTGTTAGATGCGAGGTGTCCAATTACTCACCAGCATTCATTTGTGATAATCCGAGCTACATGAGCTGCGTTGAGCTTCGTGAGCTGCGTTGAGCAGGAATTACTCAGTATTCGCTCCGAGGAAATGTCGGCTTTCTTCAAATCGACAGGGAACGATAACAGTTTCTGAATTTAAACGAACTAGTTTTGATTACGAAACTCGAATATTTCGACGAAAATAGTCGCAACATATGTTCTCGTATTTACTGTTAATGTTCTATTCAGTCTAGGATAATTAAATCGGATTTCCCTGTTTGACTGAAGCTTTATATCCGTTCATATACTTCCGTGATACTATTAAACCCGGACATTTCTGCAAAACAAATGAGAGCACTCTGTAATATCGACTACAAATAACACGAAAGGTTTAATAAAATTCTGATTCCTTTTTTACCGAGTTATTGATTTTTCCATAGTGCTTCTGAACCAGATTTTGAAGGACTTGATTTTTTATTTCATTTACTAAAGAGATGGTTTAATAGTATCTGGAACTGCATATGAGTTTTTGTACACAGTGTTGAATAAATGAGATAAATAGATTGCTAATTTGAATCACAATTAAATATCTTCATAATCTAATGAGATTTATTCCTAAAAGGTCTTGGCATTTAGTGAAAGATCACAATTACATAAACGGTAGAAGACACGTGTAAAAATTGTTCCAATTATGAAATCTATTTGTGATTTTAAGGTCAGTTTCAGAATCTTTTACACTTGGCTTATTAATATAGTTTACACCACTCTTGTCCCACAACTCATTTCACAGAATTTTGGGCGGAACCAAAATGACTTTGCCAGTAGCAGTGATATCTAATAATTTCCTCTCTTTTTGATTATCAAAATTTTGCCGTGTAGTATTTTGTGCCTGGCACACAACGTTCGTTAGTGATTATTGAGCACATTCAAGTATAGCAATAGGTTGGTGCCGGTAATGTGATTGGTTGAAACATACTATTTTGTCAGAAAATATATGCATATTGGTACTTCCATGATTGGAAATAATTAATGTTCATCATCAATATTCATGTTCTATTACATTAAATTGTAAATCTATCGGAAAAAATAAAATGTAATTTACTGACTGACTGACTGACTGAATGAATGAATGAAGTCAAAGGATGATTCGATGACAAATACTACAAAAGTACAGGAAGAAGTATAATGTGGCGACGTGGATCCCTTGTAATCAGATGTTTGCATGCCTGCCGAGATGAAAGAGTTCTCAATGCTGTCTGACGTGACCTGCGTGGGCGTGGGTGGGGGTTGGGCGCGGTTTCGCGGATCTGCACGCAGAGCGACAGGGGCGTCGTAGATAGCGCAAGGGACAGTGGCGCCAGTGGTGGCGTTGCTGGAGCGTCCACTGCAAATTGAACGGCAATAAAACATGCGGTGGGCGGGCGAGCGGGCGAGCGGGCGAGCGGACGGCGCAGCAGCGCAAGCGGTGACGAGTGCAGCCCGTCCCGATAAATTGCCTGACTGCACGCGGCGCGACTCGGCAGGGAGATGGCGGGGATGTGCAGGCATATGTGGGACTGGGTCGCCGGTAAGAAGAACGGTTGTGGGAATGCTGATGAGGTGTCGTTGAGGTCATTAAAGTATGAAATAACAGAAGCCAATTAATGGATAATTAAGTTCACGAAGATGACTTCTGCTGTTCCATCAAGAAGGAAGGTGCGGGCGATAAGCGGTGGGAGGAGGACGGGAGAGAGGCTTGGAGTGGGAGGAGCGGAGTGCCAGGAGGACGTCGGTGGGGCCATGGTGGCTGGCGAGCGCATGCGCTATGTGACCCCACCCGCACCGAAGGGACGGGGGTCGCCGTCAGTAGAGGGAGGCTGTGGGGAAACGGCCGTGTGCCTCGCGCAGATGTTATTAGTGCCAGCCTTGGGCCGCCCGGCTTATTATCAATAAATGGCAGAATGATGTGGCCCGCGTGTCGCTTGCGGACGCCTCGCCATGGCGTGGCGCCCCCGCCTTTCGCCTCTCCGTCCCCGCCCCAGCCCCAACCCCCGCCCACGTCTGTCCCTGCCCCCGTTTCGCGCGCCCAGCGCCAACAATTTCGCCTGCATGCAGTAACGATCGGATGAGCTCCCGTAATTGATGAATATTTACAACATATGTTATTGAGATACGGTTGGCATCGCTGCACTGTGGTTACGCTCTACAATAAATCATTTAGTGTTACGTATACATAGATATTGCAGGCACGAATTTGCGATGCGAAAATTGCAGCTTAGTCCCTACGATGAAGTTTTGTATACTCTGCTTATATAGTTGTGGGTTAGAACGACAGAGTGGTCTCCTGCGACATGAATAAAACGATTGGGAGTTGAAGTCTGAATTTTTACTGGAGCTGTGTAGTCCCAGAATGTGCAGACAATTTATAAAAATGCTTCCACGATATCGATATTGATATTAAATTCCGGTCGCGTTGCCCGTTATTGAAAGAATACAGTACTATAGTCGTAGATAATTCAATTATATACGTTCTTCCTTTTCTAGTCTTTGCTTATTATTATTCCGTGTGAACAAATGGAGAGGACTCGTGTATTCCAATAACTGCTCTGAAAGGGTTCAGACAAATATACCATTCTGTTATTTTAATACACTTACGAAACGATTGCTATACCGTATTGACTTGAAAGTGGTGAAAGAACGTCCATGGAACTAGTATATTGCTGCATAAAATTGGTTTTTAAAACTAGTTTCTTGGTGGATTCTGAGGAAATGTCTTTGGAATATCCAAAGTTCGTCCGAGCAATGTTTCAACGGCTTGATATTATTAAGAAAATTTAATGATACGTACCTACACACCCTAATGATAAAAATGCTGTTTAAAAAATCGCGTAGTAATAAAAAACTAAAATTGTATTAGATTAAACGTCTGTTTGAAAATGTTAGAAAATTTGCTTTCGCAAAAATACGGGGACATACGATATACGTCTTTAACCTACGAAAGGGTTTTCTAAAAAAATATTCAGGAAAAGAAAGAAATTAATGAGTACACAATGAACATAAATGTAAATACTCCAACGTATGTACTAATACACCCGTGACGAAAAATACTATAAAGCGCGTTTGTGACTTGTCAGAAAGCGGGTAGTGGATGTTTAGTACAGTAAGCAGTAGCTCACGCCCCAATCCGCAAACATCACTCGCAGAGCGATAAATGAGTTCATTAATCGTGTTGGCGTGACGTACAACGTCGCTGACAGAGAACTCACTCCGATAACGCTTACAGAAATATACAATATGCAAAGCAATGCGAATTATGTTCCGTTTCACAGTTTTCGTGCACTATGAATTATCGCGCATGGTGTGATATATTGCCACCGAAAATTAGGCCTCTGTTAAAATTGTTTCGCATTTTCAAAGAGGTATTTGTGTTAAACGTTTTACTGAGGTTATCTTCATTTAAAAATATTGTGTTGTTCGTACAAATTATGGCTGATGCCTCTACCCTTTGGCATTTTGTCGTTGAGTATGTAGATCTTTCTCCATGAAAAGTATTTGCAATATACGAATTAACTGACGTTACTATGCTGTTTAAAAACGTTTAAGCACGTATTTATACATGCACATATGAATTTCAAGACCAATGTTGTGGAGTAGAATTTCGATATATTGTAGCGTTTGTTTCGATGACATATACGCTAGTCAATGAACATAGTCGTACTTTCGCGTTCTTGACCTCATAGAAGGGGTCGTAGTGAAAAGGGAAGTCAGATTTGATTCAATGGAGTTTTAAAACAACCTTTAACCCACAGGAATAAATTCAGTGTCAGTAGTTCACATACCAAATTACTTTCCATTTCCCGTTACGTTGTACAAATAATTATGAACTGTATTTAAATTTATTTTAAAGTTCGTGGATAACTCATGTTTCACATTCTATTCTTAGTGTTTTGGCCTCTTACAGGATAAGTTTAAAAAATTCTTCCATTCATCATAACAATGATTGAGCTATATTTGTACATATGGAAAATAATCACTAGCTTTTTTATTTAAATATGAAATTAGACTGATGTGAACGTTCATTAAGAAACTAAATTACTACTTTCGCACTAATTTTGTTGAATGAGTTATCCTGTGACCACAAATTTATATTTTAGGTTTTAGAAAAAGATGTCTATTTCAACTTGAAAGTGTCCATAACTAATTCTTAAACAATGGCTTTTTTATGTAATCTTATTAATCTCTTATTAATAATTATACGAGTCTGTTAATCACATAATGGATTTCTTAAAATAATTTTTAAATTTTAATGTTTCATGTGAATCAAAATAGGTTTTGTTTTTCTTCACGGTATATTATTACAAACATTTAAGCGTATTAGTTCTCTGAAAACATAATTGCTTTCGAACAGCTTCAAATATGTTATATAAATGTCAACGGTGATTAAATCTTTGTTGGTATGACTTTGAATATCAATTTTTATTTTTTTGTATTTGAATTCTGCACCAATAACGTTTATAAAGTTGTAAGGCAATTATCATGTTCATGATGGCATTAGCTTTACGTATCGTAATTATTCACAAATATTCCAGGGAATTTTATCAAGCCAGAAATGTGCGTGCTCATGCAGACTCTGTTTGCATATGGCACTATTGATTCATAAGTTAATGTATGCATGTGATGCAAATATAATATGGATTATTAAAATTGTAAATAAAGTTTTTCGGAATTTACTGATTATAATTCAGATCTATAAAACGAAAATATTTAATTTAAATTACTAATTATTTACATTGAAACTATATATTTTTAGAACACGAAACAGTTTGTAAGCTCTTTGATTTTCGCCGCCTTGAATATCCTTTTGTAATTTGTTCGATCATTATTATTCATTTCTGTAGTTTATTTCAAAAACTGCATCGTATCCACTAACATTTTCTGCTATTTCACATAAAATTGAACTTTAATAACTGTGTGCTATGTTGTTAGTTAAAACAATCACAATACCAAATTTAACATAACATCTTTGACAAACTATGCTATCAAGGTATTTTTCAATCTTATTTTGTAAAACGAAAGCGGAGTGTTTTTAAATATGTAGTAATATGCTTCACCCATCCAGGAAATTGTTAATATAAAAACAATAATCATGGCTGAGCGAATTATGGAAATGTATATTGCCCGTAAGACTTCATTCAAAAGAGCCCTGATTCATTTTTCAATTTCATCTTCACAAAAAAAGTTTTTTTTGCTTCTAACATTTGTGGATGAAAAGTGTTTGAAAGAAAAATGTTTAATAATGAAAATTTTGCTGGCACTATTTCTGCAAATTAGGTTTTTGAATCCGAGCAATATATTTATTACTTACATCGAATGGGAGGTATTTGAAAGAAATGCGACCGGCACTTTTCACAGAGTTTGTTCGAAGCATTCTGTGAGTTCGCCGGAGAGAAAATCGTGGGTGGCGTGGTCACAGTGTTCGAAACTACTCGTTCTTTATGATCCGCTCTCCAATGGCCATGTCGGCGCTGCAGTTTCCAAGATACAACGCTTTAAATTCTTCCCCACGTTTCATATTGGCACTCGGCAAACTAACTCTTGGCAAATGTACCAAGTTTCTTGAAGTCGTATTGCAATCGATAATGTAATCCGCGCTATGGGGATTGACGAGAAATTCCCAGGGAGCGGACCAACGGCCCTCGAAATTTCGCCAGGGCTGAGGCATTGCAAAGAGAAAGTTGTTGCCCACGATTCCACGCGCCGGAGAGAGTTCTGGCGATAAGGTAGGTGTTAAAATCGTTTAGCGCAGGATGGATAGACGTAGCGGTAACTTAGGCTAATGTAGTTTCCACTAATCGTTTGTGGGAAATAGTATCCTAGTTACCTCACTACAGAACATTTAAAATTTAAACAACACGGTTGAAAACCTTTCCATAAGATTCTGAGAGGTTTGATATTTCCAGGAAAATGTTGAATAAGTAATGATGTCATTTCTTGAAGAATGAGTAAATGTTCTGAACGGAGATTTCTAAGGAAGCATTCTAACGTGTTGTGGATATAGAAATGTCAAATTGAGTATAATGAACTTATTACATGAAAATATTATAGTATTTCTTCACATAGTAATGCAATGTATAATTTTTATTATTGTCATAATATGTGCAGCTTTTGATGGCTTAAAAGTTCGACAGTGAAAAGAATTTAGTTAAATGAGCTTTTAACATACTAGTGTTGGGTAACAACGTAAAATTAAATACAATATAGAAATGAAATACATAAATAAATAAAATACACGAGAAAAACAGGCGATAAATTTATGTATTATATAAAGCAATATTTTCAGCTCAACGTGCTTTCATTTAAATTATTTCCTTTAATTAACTTCTGTCCATTTTTTTGTTCTAAAGTTCTATATTATTACATGTGATATTTTTAGAGAAAATATTGTATCTTAATATTATTATATAATTATATGTATTTATTGCTATTTATAAGTATTCTATTTTATTTAAATCCTAGACAATTACCCAAAAGTATTGCTTGTGACAAACTACGGATTTTTCGCATTTTTCCTACAAATTAAAAATGTCGTTCTGTGTAATTCAATTTCGTATTATAGTTCAAATATTCGTAGGTAGTAACTTTAAAAATTTATTAATTGGTGGGTTTCTTTTTGTATTCTTCATATTAATGAATTTTCTTTCCTTTGATTCAGATGATTTTCGTCAAAATTGATGTTCCCCTACAGATCTAGAACTTAAGGCCCTACTAAATTGAAACGGATATTTCAATAATTGCGAGTTTTATCATGAAACCTCAACATTTTCGAAAAATTATAAAAAAATAGCTCCAAATATTTTGATTGAGCATTGTTCACGAATATTGTGAAATACCTGTAAAAAGTTACTCAAATCTCATATTCGTTGACATATCTGAATTTTTGTAAATGCAAAAGTTGGAATTTTTTCGGTGTTTTTCTACAACTGTAATATTGAAGATTGATTTTTTCTCAACAAAATATGTACTTCGAAGACTGAGCTATTAACATATTTTGAAAATGAGTAGTATTTGCGTAATTTAGTTGGAAATATTGGCTATTTCAAAAAAATATTTCCTTAAAGAGTATGAATTTTTTAAGATTTTTCTCAGATAACGCAAAGGATGCACAAAAAAAGGTTTGATTCATATACAGATGAGATTTTACATTCTCTGTATGGTTGAAATTTGCAAATAATTAACAATACAAAGTAGAATATTGATGATGATTGTTTCCTTATTAAATCGATTCCAAAATATTAGATCTGCATGTAAGTATTGCCAGTCATTCTTTTTCTTTTATTTTTGCTTGAAGTCAATTCAATGTATAAAAAAACATTTTCTCAAAAACAGATCCAACATTTTTTCTTCAACATTTTTCACGTGGAGAGAGCTCTCTGAATTTTGCTCCCTGAATTTTAGAAAATTGCACAAGATACTCATAATGCGAGAAATATCTGCGATTGGAGCACCATTAGTTTATTTTTGAATGCGTTAGAGATATATTATCAATAAGCTCCCCTTGATTTACAGTTACTGGATTTGATCGATATAAGTGAATTAAGGTACTGGAGGGACAGGAAAGTGTTTAGTAACATCTGCAACTGACTAAAGAAGACATTGATATCGTGTTGGTTGTCAGCCATCAATTTCTCCAGCAACAGAATACAAATATGATTGGAGAGTTATGTTTGGTACTTTTAGTCCTATCATATAGAGGTATTTTTCAATGGTTGCTTTAATATAGCATTTGTTGCTTCAGTTCAATTTGTTGCTTTAATATATTCATTTATCGTAGGTTCCTTCCAATTGTGTATTCGAGTTATTTGTCAGTACATTGCATTACCGTGCGGAATAGCTCGCAGGATCCTATAAATGTCGAAGCATCAACACTACACCTGCGCTAGATGCGGCGGTTGCGCGCGGACGCGCCATGATCTGTAGTGAGTGACGAACTCATGCCGTTATGTGGTGACGCGTATCGAATAGCGAGCGCACTGCCTTTCTGCCGGCCGGCTGGTGAGATCGGGCGCATTCGCAATGCCGCGCGTTGTACAGGCTGTCAAACTGTGCGCCCGGAAAATGGAAATCTCAAATTTGCGCTTTTTGTGGTTTTTAATCGAAAAATGGTATATTTACTCGGCGACGATTAAAAGTGTGCATAACCTTTCGACTCAGAACAAACCCAAGCTTCGGACGTTGTAGAAGATGAATTGTCGAAAATGTGCTGTGCAGAAGTTTAGCGTCCACCTGCAAAATGACATTAGAAACGTTTGTCAGTCTACCTTGGCAGTAGTTGATGATGCTTTTTTCGTTATCTTATAATGTACAATCTGTTTTGTAATTCTTATAATGTAATTATTATAATTTTGTAATTCTTATTATTTTGTCTTTCTTATAATGTACACTGTCTATAGTAACACAATTTTCGATCAAGCTGGTTCTTTTTCCAAAATAATTATGTTAAGGAAAATACATATACAAACTGTTCGTATTTCCATCTTTTTCTTTGTGAATTACATGTTGGCTCACCTCGCAGGAACTCGAAAATGAGTTACTTATTCAGAAGTTTTGCAAAGTTCTCTATATTCGCTTCAATAACATGTCTTCGACGCCTAGTTGGAGAATTGCAAATTGGATGTGTTAATGAGCGCGTTAATCTTTATTTCGTTTGTATGGGTATTTATTTCACAAAGATAATTATCACTGTAAATGAAGGCCCCCTAGCCTTAGCTAAACAGGCCCCTCTCTGCATCAGTTATTGTTGATAACGAATAGCAGTGAAATTTAACAGTGAACACGACGGAAAAGCCGCACAACGTGGGTAGTGAAGTGAAAGTGAAGGCGATCGCAGATGACGGGGCAAGGTAGGGAAACACATGCAACGGAGTCAAAACTGAAAAGTAGCATATTCGGGACAGGGAGTCCTATAAATCAAGGAAAGAACTACGCGAGAGTCTTCTGGTGGGAGGGACAGTGACGGTAAAGCTGCGATCCAGTGGATAACGGGAAGGGCAGTTAATACGGATGATTTGATTTGATTAATTTTGTCACAAATAGTAAAAAAACTGTATGTAATAAAAGGGAGAGAGCGCACGTTTATTTATTTACTTATTTTTATTCACTAATCAGCGCTAAGGGTTTGCCTGTGATGGTTTCAGAGTTACACGTTTTCTTGAGCAACAGAATCCTTACCTAGCCAGGTGAGACTGTAGGCTAAGGATCGTAGACAAAGGAGTCAGAATGTGCGAAGCCTAGCCGTTGCGGGTGGTAAGATCATGGACTACGAGAAACAGGCCAAGAATCCGTGTTGAGGGTTCGATGCCTCGAGGACACTTAGAAGCTCAGTGTATCTCTGGAGAGGGGCTCACGTTTCCAACTTTGTTTAAGTGTTTTCGAGGACCATTGTTCTTGATAAGTCGGAAAGTTCGTATGTAGGGGTACGTATTCGTAGGTAGCGAGGTATTCAGTGGAGTTGTGTAAAATTGGGAAAGGTTAGTGGTGCGAAGGTGTGAAGGCATGGCTCCGTGAATAGAGAGGGAGCACTTAGGCGTTCAACGCAAAGAGTGCCACCGGCGAGTTGGCTCGGGACAACATCTGTTACCAATGCGTCGACTCTGACCAGGAGGTCCTAGGTTTCGATTCCCAGCGGGACGGACTTAAGGCACTAGCTAGAAAGCTGGCATTCAACCATTCAGCTAGCTAGAAACTGGCGAATTCAACCATTCTCTAGGGGAAAATGCTCTCATCATCAGTTTTCTGTGGTTTCTTCAATGTATACCCGACGAATATCGGAACAATACAAACGGGTCAGGGATCTCGTGCGATCTTTTCTCTCTCAACCTGGTTCCCTCTTCTGACCTTACACGCGCACACGTATACTTACATGCACTGCACTAATGCGTCTGTCGGGAGCGGAGAGCTAGAGTGTTGCCCTCCTGGAGGAGATTCCTGGATGGGAAGCCGACGTGTAGGTTTGCGCTAGATTTCACGTCGTCGAGAGTAAAACACACCGTAACGTAACATTCACTACACTTATGGGATTAACGATCGTATTCATTGACGTGTTTGGTCACTCAAATGAATCAATAAAGCGAGGAGCCCAGAAGCAAGTGACTTCCTCCCGAGGCGCGAGGAACCCGTGCGCGCGCGCGGGCGAGCGGCCGCGAGGCGGAGAGACGCCGCGGCGGCCGAGCGGCGGGGCGGCGGGGCAGCGGGGCGGCGACACGCGGGCGAGCGTCTGCGGGGCGTAGCGGGGAGGCGGCGCGGGAGCCCGGCTGATTGAGCCAATAACCTGCTCATTACCCAGGCATTAGCGCGCTCCTGGCGGCGGGGACGGCGGTGCGGAGGGGGTGTCGGGTTGCCTGTGCGCCGCCCACCCCCTTGCTACTCCATACACCCTGTGACGCTCCACCGACGCACAACGCCGCCCACCCCCACCCCATCGCCCCGCGCTGCTCGCCTTGTGTGCTACCCGATGACGTATGGTGATGCATGATTCCATTACAAATGTGTCCAACTAGATGGACTTGCTCTCTCCTAGCTGACATTATCTCCTACGCTACTATTTTCTCTTAAACGTTAAATAGACAAAGCTGTGAAATACTGTAAAAAATCATTGTCTAGATTTTGACAGAAATATATGCTGTGGGAGCCCGTGAGACCGAAAACATTTTGTTATTTTTCGATGACGTCTGTCCGTCCGTTTGTGATCAACACTACAGCCTTAATCGTATTCAGGATTCTCCAAAACTGGATATTCTGTATCGACGATATTCTGTATGTATACAAACTGGAGGTTTTACGAATTTGAAACGAATATTTTAACTTTAAGTGTAATTCATATGTAACCCTTGGAACATTTTCAAAATTTTCTCCAAATTGACTCCAATTTTTTTCTTTTATATTTTTTTGTAAATATACAGTACAACACAATTCTATTGCACTAGTGACATTTTCATTAACATTTAAAATATTAAAGATATGTATTTTTTCTAATATTCCTCGCGTCTCAATAATCATTACAAATAATAAAACAAACTGTGTGCCGAAGTAGCACTACTGTTTTTAGGGCTATTGTATTTTTCAGATATCTGTGACCGCTCCTTTTGGGTTCTTCACCTTTTTTTTACAATGCCCGTTGTTATGAGTTGCTTTTTTTTGTCCGTTGTACATTCTTAGGTCCAATTATTTTTACATCGCTTCAGGAATGTTAAGAATACAGTGTTTTTGCCAGCATTTGAGTAATATTCCATTATTGTTCTTATTTGCATCGATTGCATATTCACTTTTCGATAAGCTCATTTTCCCTTTTTTCAATTAGCACAATATTGACTTTGAATTAATTTATGAATGATGATTAGACGTCTATTCTTAGCTACAGAAATATTCTTCAATGTTTCACAAATTCTGCACAAATTTCGTCGTAATGGAAATATTCAATAATAATACAAGTAAAGATGTAAATGTGTTTACTTTTACTTGGTGATTTTTTGGTGACGTATATTGAATGCAGATCTGCAATATTTACTTGCAATTTTAGTTGTAATGTTCGCCTATTTTGGAAATGTTACTACTTGTTTTATACATAGTTAAAACGTTTTTTACATGAATTAGTATTTTTTGCTATTATAATCTTCCATAAAAGTACTCATTCCTCATTCTTATAAAATATTGGAACAATAAAAATTCACTATTCTCTACGTCGCCACTTCGAAATTTATTTCCCGTTTCAAACAGAAAATTCTTCTTGCGCTAAACGCAGTTAATAGCATTGGAGGTTATTGTGCGGCGGGGCATGAAGTCCAAATTCCCCGTTACCGTAATTTCTAATTTGATTTAAGTGCACCCACAGAAGGCCATTCCCAAGCTCTGCGCCCGAACCGCTCTGGCCATTCGCTGACAGCATTGAACAATTGGTGCTGCAACCAAATTGCAGTATCCTTTAACTTCACGAGAGAAAAGCGAATGGAAACAACACGCATGACTGTCCATTATTTCAATGGCAGAATTTCTAGACCTACAGAGGGTGTAAAGACTTCTTTTTATTCGGTGAATATTAGAATTTGAAACTGGTGAAGATTATTAATGGTCGAAGTAAACATACCACAAGGTATAGTGAATTGATAAGATGTAGTAAGTTGTTGCTTTTACATACATTTGTAGTCAATCCCTTACGCTTTGTATTATTTTATTTAGTATTGTGTGTTCAGAAATAGATTTACTGAATCATTTTCATGAAAGTGTAATGCATTGCAAGTTGCGATATGAACGTAAGGCCAAAGAACATCTCTACTTCCACGTGCAGTGGAGGGTGAGTTAAAATGAGAATTTTTAAGGGTTATTAAAATTTTGCTAACTTTTGTAATTTTCCTATACATATTTTCTTGTGTCTGTCACATCTCCTTCTGCACGCTTCGAAGAACTCCCAATATTTCCTTTCTCAGGGCGCAATTGTAAAAGCTCGCTTTAATTATGGCGCGAAATGGAGGAACTCTACGAATATAGCATTCATTTTACGTGGAGTGCGGTCGTGAGCTGGGTTTGCGGTCTGTTTCATCTGATAACTCGGTGCTGTGCCTCGGACTGTGGGCTGGCTTTCCCTTCCAGCTACTTTTTAATAAATGAAGAAGAAGGCTCAGGGCTCGAACAGAAGCGTCACTTTGACTTTGCAAACTGGCCGCTACGCGGAGTACCAGCCGCCACATATGCCAAACAGTTTCAGTCATGAGTGACTGCTTTTTACCAATGATTGATAAACACATGTATTGTTTTGGCTTGATTATTTAGCCATAAGTAATCAGTTTATTGACCCAGATTACTTCCGAATCGACATTTATAAGGGCTTGATTTGTACTTGTTCTAAGATACAAAATATCGGTATACATATGTTTTTCTACTGACGCTTTTGTTCCTTTTGCGCTAAAGGAATTTGGTTTTATACTGCACGGTATTATGCACTTTATCCAAATTAAGGGTTTTCCCTCCTCTGTCCAGATGTTAGAAATATGTGAGAAAGTATCTGAAATAATATTCAAAGGAGGATAGGAGGTTCAGGCGCACTAACACTTTCACATTGATTTGTTTAGTTTAAGAAGCTGCAAGTTCTTCGAAAGTAATTCAAGGGAATAGCGATGTTTCTTTCCTCAAAAAGCCACCATCAATTTCTTCGAGCTAAAGAGTTTCCCATGATTAGTACCGCTTGCGTGACATACAGCGTTCAGCGCAAACTTCATCCACCTATGATGTCATGATGGGTTGCAATGGCTCCACGCACCCGTAGAGAACCCGCGACTTTCGCCAATCCGCATCGAACAGCCAGCGGCCGGCATCGGAAGCCTGATTATAATGTTGCAACCGCTCATAAAATTCTTCCCTCGCCTATCCAGATGTGAGCAAGTAATTCTTCCCTCGTCTATCCACAAGTGAGCAAGTATCTGGAATGAAAGTCAAAAAAGGACTGCCGGCTCAAAGGCACCAACACTTTGACACTGTTTCGTTTTGGGTGATCTGGGCTGTCCGGGTGACGCCGCGTCGAAGGCTGAGTTGCCGATGTTTCGACCATCCTGTCGTGGTCTTTCTCAGGGCTGGTATGCGATCTGAGGAAGACCACGACAGGATGGTCGAAACGTCGGCAACTCAGCCTTCGACGCGGCGTCACCCGGACAGCCCAAATCATTCACATGACTCTGGCCGCGGAAGCCTACGACTTCACTGTTTCGTTTTGTTTATGATACTGCGAGTTCTTCGTAAGTAACTAAAGGGAATAGCGATATTTCTTCCCCCAACAAGCCACCCCCGATTTCCTCGAGCTGAAGCCAGTTTGTCTTTGATTAGAACCGCATGTGTGACCTCCAGCGTGGAGTGCGCGCTGTATCCTCGTCTACGGTGTCACGATGGGTTGCATGGGCTCCGCGCCCCCGCACAGAGCCCGCACCGGCAGCGGCGACTTTCGCCAATCCGCTGCGCGCATCGAGCAGCCAGCGGCTGGGGCGGCGTCGGAAGCCTAATTACAATGCTGCAACCGCTCATTTAGCAGCCTCGCTGTTCCGCCTGCGGTCAAGTGCACCGCGCTGCTTTCCTGCCATCAGGCGAGTGGTGTTTCCGCGCCAAAGCTTCGCGCTCGCGTTCGCACGCGGCCGGGCGGGCGGCCTCGTTCATTAACGACGTCATGATAATTCTAGTGATTTTTGAAGCCGCTCTCAATAACGCGGAGTGCAACTTGTCGCCGCGCCGCCCCCGCGCTGGTTTGCCGCCTGGCTGGTTGGTTCTGCGTGTTTACAAGAGACCCCCCCCCATGTAATCATCGAATTTGTAGTGGATGAACAAATATTTATTGCGCAAAGAAGCCCAATAACTTTGCGTATTAAAACGGTAACGCGGTAAGGCTTCAATCAATTAATGCAACGAGAAGGCAACAATACGAAACTAATATGAAATTACTTTGCTTTGTCTGTCTATTTGACTTGTTTTACATCACAGGTAGAAGTGATATAATGGAGCATAAAATACACCCTCATTACGAGCCTCAATGGTGCAGCACTTTACTTCATTTTATCTAGTTTCGCTTTGCTGTCTTTTGTTTTCATCGTACATCAACTCGCATCGCTGATATGAGAAACATTGATAGGAAATTAACATGCAATACAATTCTCGGAACTACAAATACATTCGTTTCTCCAAGCCATGTGCTGAATGAATGTATGAGTGCACGAATAAATGAAGTCTGTCGTTAGTATTTTCCAACTTTCCAATGACTGAGATGGATTCGATGAATGACCCTTCGTTACCGTTTCACCTCAGAATTATTCTTATTTCCACCTCTAGCTTCGAAATAAACGCAAACATTTCCGATGAGCTTTTTTTACCCAATGTGTAAGCTATCCAGTTACTGTGAATGGTTCTCCTGTGAAATTACGAATGCATTTTTAAAGAAGTTTCACATATTTGAAAATATTTCCATTTCCATTTTTTTAGTTATTAACAATTATGTTTAAAATGTAATAATTAAAAGAAATATTCTTATGCTTTTCCCGCTGAGGGTTAATCAGTACCCTCCGTTATTTACTTGGGTGGAGGAGTAGTTGCGTACTCATCATAAAAGTAATTTCAGTGTTGCATAAATCATGAGGGAAGCCTCTATCAACATGATTAATTAACACGTCCGTGTTTGACAAATCTCTTCGTAAATGTTGCTGTAACACGTTTCTAAACACTTACCAGCAAGATACGCTAAACATTTCATCAACATATTTGGTTTGTTCTACTTTCCATAGGATAAAGCCAACCTCTGTGACGATAAAATATACTTCAATGATGGTGCTTTGAAAAGTCGTGTGTTATGTCCCCACGAATATATTGGAACTTGAAACACTGCTTCAGCATTTTCCAAGCTTAGAAAACGCCTGGAAATGTTGAAAACCAATACATCAATAGTATTATACATATATAATTACTTGCAAGCTTAGTATTCTGGGTTAACCATCATCGTTTTAGTAGATAATATTAATTCTACATTGTCATCCAATAGACTTATAGTGAGCGTTTATTTGTTGTTTATTTTATTGTTCATACATTAAGTTGGAAAAACTTCATGACTAGCGGAAAAGGGAATGAATAGTGAATATTTTTATTGATACAGTATTCTGAATTTTATCTACGTTATGTCAATTTGCGTTGGCTTCTTTTCCTGCCATATGTTAGATATACGTATTTAAAAATAAGGAATGAATTAGCACATTCTCATTAATGGAACGTTTTCGAGAGACCGACCCAAGTCCTACAGAAAAAAAAACATTTAGTGACTAGTACGCACTGCGTGCATGACAAAAGCTCTCCAAACGGTATTCCACCGGTCCACGAGACAAAATTTATAGAGCACGCATTTTATAATGTGATATTGCTCTTTTAAATCACGAGATGGCGATTTTCTACGATATTCACGCTCCCTCCCCCAAGAGGCAAAATATCAAATATAGCTTGGAACTCTATGAATCAAGATTGCCTTAATAAACTGCGAGTAATGCACGCAAATAGTGAAAACATCGTTTTTGTTTCAAAGGACGCGCACGAGCCTGCAAATTAATGGGCGCGGCGAACACGTGTTCGGAAATGCAACTTGCTATTGAAAGCTAATGTGCGTCGTAAAATATTGGTGAACTTGTCACCAGTTAGAGTACATTATTGATATGCGCTGTGTATCACGCTGCGTGACAGCTTTTGGGGCTGCGGCGTAGGCCGATGCGGCGCAAGCGCCCGCTGGGAGCAGGGACGCCTGCGGTGGCGTCTGCTTACGGATGGATTTGGACCCGCCCACTCCCCCGCACTGCTCCCACACGCCGTTGCACGTTGCGCCCGCCATTGCACGCCAGCTCGCAGTCCGGCCCTCGCCGCCTCGTGCAATTGGCGGCCTTTGTATGCTCGGCTTGGACGCGTGAGCAATTATTTTGACACTCGTTTCAGCCAGATCACATTCGGGGCGTGGCCGGTAAGTAATATGTAGAAATAAGTCGCATTCGTTTCACAAACTTTAGCTAACTTGCGCTGCGTCTATGGTATTTTCTGTTATTTCCGACAACTGGAGTATGTACGCTTAAAAGTAATGTATTTATGTAGTTAGAAATCATGACAAGTGCATTTCAAACCTTCTATTTACAGAAATTCTGGGTCCACGAATTATTCTTTGACGAAGAGGGCGTGCATGATTTCACTTTGAATATCTCTATCAAAGAAATGATATTAAAAATTGCACGTGCTTTTCGACATGACTTATATTAATTCCTACAATATTGTGGAGTGCAGCAGGAAGTTAATTCTGATTAAGGTTGGTTAAGATTTGGGATGTCCTAATTTGCGCTGTTGCACTCTGTATGACTTCCCCCATATTCAGCGAAATGTAAAACATACATGCACCCCCGCTCAATAAGTTCGGAATTGATGACTAGGCGGGTGTCCATTGGCGGGTAATTCCTAGGAAAATTATCACTCACCGAATAAACTTAATCATTTTTAATTATATACTCTCGTAATGTTTCTTTCATATATTATGTATAATGCGACCTTCTTACACTACATTTTATAATTCTTCACACTTTTTAAACTTTTCGTAATAAACTACAAACTATCCACAAACTACATTCAACGAAAGCACTATTCATCCGCATATTTACTAGTCAATGGCGCAGCCATCCGTCATACGTCTACGTAATTCCTGGTTTAATAATATATTTCGTTTGCGCGCTGGTTAGTAGCCACATTTTCCAAGTGCAATTGCTTGCGCGTGTCTTTCCACGTACACAATCGTTCGGCCCTACATCCTTGGAAAGTCTGGACCTGCGGTGCGCCCGGAGCGTAACCGGCGGCGGCAGTCGCTGCCGTGAGACCAGTGTCCAGTGTCTGGTCTTCAGAGTACTTGCGGGGTCGAATTATTTCCTACGACATATTTATTCACAATATCCTAAGAAACTAAAACCCTCGTAAACACTATCGCTGATATCTAACTTACAGAACTGACACTTCCGAAGCATTCACAGCTAGCACTTGACACATCTAACTGGGAGAAGAATACATTTCTTAGAGCGCTGCTTGACTTTCTTAGAACATGCCAAAGTAATTACCCACTGGCCTGAACGAAGCTTTCCTCGTATACTGCCATCACCTTTCTCCTCTTCCCCTACTCCTTGCTGTTACCAAGTTAGAAAGCTCTATTACACAGCGCCCTATACCCCATATAGTTCTATGCTCTGTATAATCTTCAACCGATCCTCTTTGTTGTTGGTGTTGTTGTTCTAACGTTTAACATGATCTCTGTGTGGATACTGTGCTCACTTCACTGTATTCTGAGCGGTTTCTCGCTGTTTCTTACTTTTTAGACGCTTCTCTCTCATTTTCGTTTCTCATTGTGCTTGGGGGTGCCGCTCATAGATGTTGTTGAATGCATTAAAAATGCTTCTTTCTCCATTGCCTTTATGCACACTGGCTCATCGTATAATATAACTTTACATTTATTTTATTTAACGTCAAAAAACAGTTAAAACTATATTTGACGTAATATGGGAGAGAAGTGCAATCTGTGGACATTTTCTTGAGTTCTGGAATCCCCACCCGATCTCTTATATTAAGTTGAATTATGAATACCGGTAGGAACGAACGTGATTTACAACAATAATTAAGAACATATTCCCTCACGTGAAATAAAAACTATTCACAAAGGCAAATGAATTAAATATTTTCAAAATTGTTTCTTATCGTACCATATGTGAAGAAATAGTATTTCTGCTCCGAAAGCATGGAGAACACTACTCATTGCTTTCTTATTCCCAGGCTGTTTTCACCGTTATTGTCACTCTAAGTACTAGATTTAGTATTTCTGCAGGTAGGTGTATACAACCTGGTGGCAGAGCACTACAATTGACATATTACAGTTAAGAATATTGATACAATGTAATTTTAAAACATTTTGAGAAAATAATAGTTATAATAATAATAATAATTATAATAATAATAATAATAATATGATAACAATAAAGACAAAAATAACAATAACAGCATTAACTCTACATTTTATGACTCTCCTGCACAGATATTTTAACAAATAAATACATTTCTTAAATACACGGCAATTCACTTCACTTCACTACTCTTGCACTGCACTTCCCTTCCTACTGCACTACACTCTCAACACGTCACGACACTCCAATTCAACTACTACTTTAAATATAATTATATATTTAATAAAGCAATGCATTTAATAATTATTATCACAATACTAATAATAAAAATGCCAACTACTTACTTAATAATTTATTTAACTTCCAAAAACAATTAAAAACTTGCGATACTTACAGCTTTATTTCCTGTTCCATTCCACATCCTGTTCACTTCCCATCCTGAGTACGCGTGTGTCCGCCTTCGTTCCCGTTGTGGCTCTGACCGCCCGCTCTTCCCTTCCCAGCGCGCCGGCCGCCCGCCCGACGTGGGCTGCCGCTGCGTTTGAGTGAGCTGTTTGCCGCGGTTGCTCAGCGCGGCGTCGGTCGCAGCGCACTTGCGATTTCATTTTTGCGAGTGCCGCCCGCGCGCGGTAGAAAACGGAAGCAAGCGGGAAGAGAAAAATAATACAAACGCTATTAAATTCGCTTTCGGTCCTCCGGCGGCCGGTGTCCGGACGGGCTGTAAATTGAAACCGCGTGGTTTACACGGCGTCACCTACGTTACTTGTCTACCAAATTCCACTTAGAATTGCGTTGCGCGGAAGAATATTTTTCGCGTCTCCGAACGCTCCTTGCGGGCTAATGCCGTTCCGTAATTGAGAGTTGCTCTTTTGTTGCAGAGCTCCAGTCCCAGCGAGCGGTGCGCGCCTCCTCCGCAGCTGTTCCAGGTGAGTGCATTATCGCGATTACTTTCGGGCCGCACACAATGCCTGCTGCGTGCAGGGCGCTGTGTGCCCCCGCGGACGACACGTTGCTGTGGTGTGGTGTTTTGTTTTGTTTTGTTTTGTTTTGTTTTTTGCGACGAGTGAGAAAAGTGGGCAAGAAGTAGTTTAAACGTCCAAAAAGCGGATATTAGTTTTAAACATATTGGGGTTCTTCGAAAAAGAAAGTGCAGCTTGAGTTAAATTATTATTCCGAAGTACTTGTCTGGCGTTTTAATATTTTAATTTGGCATTTGATATTTTAATTTGAATAACTGTAATTGATTTAGAAATGACTGTGCCTTAGAAAGAAAAATTAAATTTTGCAAAAGAGATTCAGCGATCTTCAAATCTGATAGTCGCAGACTGCCTATCCGCTTATAGCTATTCATAGTGGAGGAAAAGCTAATGAACATTATAATTAAATTATTACAGTTATTAAAGAATTACTTACAGTGTGAGAGACACATGTTTATCATAGTCATGAATATTATAACATTTAATGAATATCTCCACCTTGGTAATATCCAGAAAGTTTCTGGAATGGTTATCAAATTTTCTCACACCAAATAATGCATAATTTAACTCATCAACTCGTATTCACTATGAATTATTGTAATATGAATAATATTATTGACATTACAACTTGAGCAATGTATGTTTCGGTTAATAATGTGTTGTGAGTGAAAACTATGCCGCGATTTATTCGTAAAAGAACTATTATTTAGACAGGTATTCAGTTATTTCCAAATAATTTAATAATTTCCAAGAGTTTTAACGTTGAAATTATATTGCACAGAGTCGTTATACCTATAATTTGTAGATAGTGATTGGACGTGAACATGTATGAAAAGAATATATGTAGAATTTACTACTAATAATAATGTATTGAATATCGTTCTGATTATTATATTCGGTATTATGTTTACTGTTTCCATGAATCGTTTACTGACAATTGTTTGTGCTTTGAACATTTTTAGTGTTCGCGAGGTTCGACGTTCTTTTTAGAAAGATAAATTCAGCGGTTGACGTTCGTACATTAACTATTTTCCAAAGTATTTGCTAAAATTCGTCGTCTTTTCGAAACTTTCCACTAGTCGCGCCATACCACACATGAGGAAAGCTCGATACCTGACGAGAGCTGTTGGAGGGGCGTTCGTGGAGCGAAAGAAGTGAGTACGCCCGCGCGGGGTGCCCGACGCCAGCCTAGTTCGCCGGCTCGCTTTCGAGGGCCCCCGGTGGCATCCTGCCCGCGCGGCGAACTGGGGCTGCCGCGCATTCGATCCACACGCGGCAGGGGCAGCGCGCACCGCTGGCGACCCGCGCGCCGCGGCCTTTCCAATTCGTCTTGCAATCGCCCGCCCCCGCTCCCGACCCCCTCCCCACGCCCGTGCGCGTGTCCGTGTCCGGCGCCCGTGCTCGCGCGCGCGCGGCGCGGCGCGGCCGGCCGGCGGCGCGGAAGCGTCCGTTGTGAGTTAACGCTTCCGAATAATTACTCATCAAATGCGTGTTTGTCGAATTAACTTGTATAGGCGGTCGATTAGAAACAGCTGTTGCGATATCTGGCCGCTAATTACTCGAGCGCGAGGGGTGCGCAGTGGACCGCAGCGCGGCCGGCGGCCGCCGCCGCCGCCCGTGTTGCTCAGTTTCGTCGCGTCGTCCTCTCGCCATGGTTACCGCCTCTCCTCCCGCTTCCACTCTCATTACCATCGTCGCCGCTGCTGGCTAGCTTCCCCCTCCCGGGCGACCCACAAAGGCTCCGATCTGTTACCTATACCGTCGTAAATGTTTTCCGCGTTATTGCTTTAGATAGCCCCGGCCTGGGTTTCCCGCATTGACTGAGCATTGTTCTCGCGTCGTACATAGAGCCTCATCACCTCGTTTTCCAATCTCATCTTGACTCGTCGATGTGACCCTTGTCGCATTGTGTCTGTTCTCCAGTGCAGAAATGAAATTACGTATTGTTAGTCATTAGCATTAAAAAGTAAGCGCACCATTGAATCATTTACCAATGCGTAATTTCATAGAAATAATCTAAATTGTCAATAAAGCCTTTAGAATCTACATCAACGTTTTACTGCACATTGTTTGACGTGATATGTAACCTTTTACGACTATGAAATAGTTTTTAGCATAGAAGAAATTTAGTTTTATTTTACAATTAAAATGTACAATTGTCGGAAATGTGCTGATCTTGGTCAGATTAACTATTCACATTCAAAATCAATTATTGTCACAATTTCTTAGGTATTCATATAATTAGAATAAATGTTGAAAAACATGCAGGTGTTTAGTAGTACAATTTTGAAAGAATGATTAATTAATGTTTATTATTTTAAAAATATAGTTATATCCGAATAAAGTTTTAAAATTATGCTAAATATTTAAAGGTCTTTGAACATTTTAAAATTGGTATAAAATACAAAATATCAAATATATGACACCTTACGATGCAGAAGCGCTATAATGTGTAATAATTGCTGCTTTAAAATCCGAAAAATATGACTTAAAAATTTTTTCATTGCTGAATCATTAATGCAAGCTAACCATTTAAATGCGTTATAATACGAAGAAAATATATTTTCTATTTCAACTGTTGCGAAGCTTAATATAATGCTTGATTTATTAGATCAAATAGCTATCTACATATCTCACACTACCGGAAGCAGTTCCATTTTACTTCAAAGGAGAGATTTGTTATCTTCATCTTCATAAACTTTGAAGTCACGATAACCATATCATAGACTACCGTTTTAACCGTTTATTGTTTGTTTCGAAGCCCTTATCTCTTGAAGTGATGACGTGTGAATATCAAAGTATGTAAATATCTAATTAATATTACCAGAAACAGTGATATGGTTTTCTCGGTTTTCAAACACACAAAATCATTGATTTATCCAGTGATCAATGAATCAGTTGTGTACTAAACAATGGAATGTTTGCGATTCTAACAAAAGCGAATTCCAATAATTGCACATGTGAGTTCGAAATAATTATAAAATTGATATGTTTTTATAAAAACTGCGTGTTTTCTGTATTTATTGCTTGTAGCTCTCACCAAACTTGCAATATAGGATATTGTTGATCAAATATTTTATCACATCTGTTTTATGAACGTATTGCAGTACTTTGTGAACTGCTAGATTGTGTTTGCTGTCATGTACTGTTGAGTGACTGCAAAACGTTTACTTTTCGTGCTTGGGCGCCCACACATTTTATGTGTGACTTAATACTGGGAAAAAAGTCTTTGTTTTAATACTTCTGCGGCAGGTCAATTAACATGAATCGAAATACTATTAGAAAGATTTAAAACTTGCAAGGTATTACCATGGACGTCGCTGGAAACCCCGAGGAAGCTTGCATTGCGCTGCTTTGCCCAGCACTGATTTCTTTTGCATCGGGCGAGATTCGAACCCTAGGCCCGCCAGAAGCATGCGAACAATCTCACCGTTACCCACGTTGGTGCAGGTAGTACAACCTTCTAACCTGTAGCCTTATCATCTGACAATAAGTTATGATTGCTTCGAATGGCGAATTCAAATTCTGAGTTGACCTAGTCACTGTAAATGTGGTCCCTCATCAGTGAAATTCTCCTTCGCATTCTAAACAACTTGCACTTGAGTTTTTGTCACTTTCGTCGCCAGCCACCGTTGTCGATTTTTGTGTTATTGACGGCACGTAAAAGGAAAACACGCAATCTCCAGAGCGCTACATCAAAGACGATTGGATGGAGCTTTTACAGTTAGATTTATCGATAAGTAGCATCGCTACGATTACACAATTTTTAACAGCTTCTCGAAAGTCGTAACATACGTTGGAACAGGTACAATGAGGGAATGGAAGAAATATCGTAACGGTTGGATTACAATCGTCTTTGTGCTCTTTTGTGAGCTTTTACAGTACATAAACGTATTTCTGGTCGTTCAAATGCTTATTCATTTACATAAACGATCTGAAAGTCTAGCATCATACATTCGTAAAAAGATATGAAGTGTCTTGGTTATTATTTATGAAGCAACCATTTGCATCAACAAATACCAAGCTCCCATCGAGCTCCGCTCCTTCCCGGTGGGCATTCGACAGCTGTACAGAGATATTCTGTGGAATTGCCTGAGCGGACGCGGTCCGAGGCGCTGCGGAAACGACCGATCTTGTCGAGAACTCCGCCTGACGTCCGCCATCTCTCTATCAGCAAGTTGGCGCAGTTGGGCGGCGCGCCTCGCCGTGCAGTGAAGCGGAGACTGTTAACTCCCTCCCTCCGCATTCCTTCGCGAACCGCTTCAGCCGCGCCGCGGCGAGCCCTCCACGGCTCCTCT